>CAUDMG010002538.1:2332978-2762978 GCA_958450375.1 Homarus gammarus
CAAATTAAAACGAAGCAACGTAGTAGATTAGAGGTAGAAAATGACCTGCGTTGTGCCCTTTCAAGTACTCCTCCGCCTATCCCAGAATTGGCGAAAAAAAAAACAATCACAGGTTTCTCATTGACTGTAATCTTCATCTGAATAAAATTAATTACAAATTTACAATATCCTGGTATTCTATTGAACTTTTTGTTTATTGCATTATGCTTCAGTTTGGTCTGTTAAGTAATTCATTATAAATAAAAAAAAAACTATTTTACTTTTATTCAAGTTTTATAAATCCATCAACATTTTCAATTGGCATTTAATTTGTAAAACTCCACTATAAAAATAATCCAGGTAAAATTGTAGATGTATATGTACTAATATGGAAAAAATAAAGGATTTTCAGTATTATATTCATATTATTTGGAATGCACTTTTTGAGGCAGACAATCTTGGAAAGGAGGGGGGAATGACATTTTGACATATGGTGAAAGGGGTGCATGGGGCAAACAAGGTTGAGAACCACTGGTCTAGAGGAAAAGTTATTTGTCACTCGTCGTCTGAGGAAACTGTATTGTATTTTTTAGAGAATGTAAACAAACAGGGCACATCACAACCAAACACAGGGAGCGCCAAAACACACAGCAAACACGGGAGATGGGTTGACTCTTCGAGACGTTCTTTATTCTTTATTTTTTATCCTATCCCTCCATCCCCTTCTTTTCCTCTTCTCTCCCTCCATCCCATTTCCTTTCCCTCACTTCATCCTCTTTCCATCAACTCCTTCCCCCTCGCCATTCTCTCTTCTCCTCCTAGCCCTTTCCCTCTTCTCTTCCCTTGCTCTCCCCTCTCCTTCTTCTCTTCCTCCAATCTCCCCTCGCTTGTCCCCTCACTCGTACAGTCAGATGTGTCATGACAGATGCACTGTTGTTGTGTCTGATTTAAGTTTTTACCTCAACAATATCAGTTGTTATAACGGGGAAAGTTTACGCGGGAGATATTCGTTTTTACCGCGCTGTCAGACTCACTCTACCACCAGTACTGACACTTACCCTGCCACCAACACTGTCAGACTCACTCTGCCACCAACACTGTCAGACTCACCCTGACACCAGCACTGTCAGACTCACCCTGTCCCTAGCACTGTCAGATTCACCCTGCCACCAGTACTGTCAGACAAACCCTGCCACCAGCACTGTCAGATTAACCCTGCCACCAACACTACCAGTTCACCCTCCCACCGACACTGTCAGACTCACTCTTCTACCTTCACTGTCATAAGAACATAAGAATGGAGGAAACTGCAGCGAGTCTATTAGTCTATACTGGGCAGCCCCGTTTACAGCGATCCCCTAACGCTTACGTATCCGTCCAACCTATATTTGAAGCTACTCGGCGTGTTCGAGTTAATTATAGAGTTCGATAACTTGTTCACTCATCCACTATTCTATTTTCAACCAATGTTTACCTATCTCGAACCTAAATCTAAATTTGTCTAATTTAAATCCATTGCTACGAGTTCGCTCCTAGTTGGATTGTTTGAGTACCTTTTATATATCACCTTTGTTTAACCCTGACTTCCATTTAAACACCTCGATCATATCGCCCCTCACTCTACGTCTCTCGACTGGGTGCAAATTAAGATGCTTTAATATGTTTCTGTACGTAAGGTTCCTAATGCCCGGGATTAGTCTTGTCATCCCCTCTCAATGCTTTCTAGGGATTCTATATCCATTCTTTAGTACGGTGACCAAAACTGAACCTCGTAATCTCAAAAGGGCAAGATATAGTTTTGGGATAACCTTGTTGGTCTTGTAACTAACAATCCTTTTTATGAACACAAGTAATTTGTTAGCCTTGTTTCGAGCAAATACGCATTGCTGTCTTGGTTTAAGATTCTTACTTATCATTACTCCTAAATATTTCTCACAGTTGGATTTCAGTATAACAACGTTTTTCATCTGATATCTGGTTTCTCTGTTTGCATCTTCTGGTTTCTCTGTTTACATCTCCTATAAATAAGTACTTTACATTACTTTGTCCACATTAAATTTCATCTGCCATTCCTAAGACCATGCGAAATTTTTTTTTTAGATCTTCCTGGAGTTTTGTGGAGGAGTCCTCAGATTTAATGACACGCCCTGTTTTAGTGTCGTTAACAAATTTATTTATGTTACTGTCTACGCCTATATCTATGTCGTTTATGTATAAAATAGATAGTAATGATCCAAGTACTGAGCCTTGGGGTACTCCAATCGGATTTAGTGCCGTTAATGCTTATCTTTGTTTCCTGTCTTGTAACCACGCCCTAATCCATTTTAGAATGACTCCTCCAATTCAACGAGCCTCCACTTTTCGTTTTAGTCTTTCGTGAGGAACTCTGTCGAAGGTTTTGCTAAAGTCCAGGTATACCACATTATAATCGTGTCCATCATTCACTGATTCAAAAACAGTTGAAAAGAATGTTAAAAGATTAGTCACACGTGAACGCCCACTTGTGAAACCATGCTGGGAATCATTGATCAACTTGTGCTTCTCAAGATAATTTTGAATAGAGTTGAAATTATCGCTTCCACCAATTTGCCTACAATTGATGTTAAACTGATTGGACGGTAGTTAGAGGATTGTGATCTATCTCCCATTTTTAAAATCGGTATCACATTAGCAATCCTCCGGTATTCTGGTACTACACCCATTTTTAATGCCATGTTAAACAAATTTACTAAGGGCATACTAAGCTATTCCTTACATTCCTTTAATACTCTGGCAAATATCTCATCGGGACCTGGTGACTTATTAGGCTTTAGCTTGTCTATTCGTTTACTAACAACTTTACTAGTCACTAATATCTCGCTTAACCTGACAGATTCGCCCTACCACCCGCACTTTCAGGTTTACCCTGCCACCAGCACTGTCAGACTCACCCTGCCACCATTAATGTCAGACTCACCCAACCACTAACACTGACAGACTCACCTTGCCACCACCACTGTCAGACTCACCCTGCCACAATCACTGTCAGACTCACCCTGCCACCAGTACTGTCAGACTCACCCTGCCACCATCAATGTCGGACTCATCCTGCCACCAGCACTGTCAGACTCACCCTGCCACAAACACTGTCAGACTCACCCTGCCGCCAGTACTATCAGACTCACCCTGCTACCAACACTGCCAGACTGACCTTGCCTTCCAAGACCACTGTGACGAAGGTGTGGGTCTTCCCATTGGAAAATATTTACCCGAATTCGAATCCCCCTCCAGGAAGTTAAGAATAGATCTGAACATGAATTAAACAAGACCCTGAGGCCTGGCACTGTGGCACTCGCTCTTGACTACACTATACCACACGTAGAAGAAATTATATAAAGTATCTTGTATTATATAGAAAGAAATGAGTGAAATGTCAGTGTGGTCGACTTCATATATCGGAGAAGTTTATGAACGACGTAACCAGCACCACGACACTCAAGAACAGCCTCACATGCACAGAAAGTTACATTGATTGGGTGATTAATTGATTGATTTAACGATTGTTTGATTAATTGGTTTCTATTCAATAAAATCGTCATACAAGTTTACGTGTATAGACAATGCAAGTATACAATTTCCCACTTTCGCCGACTACTTGTTTTCAAATGAGCATCAACTGGGGGAATACTTAGACCACTGTGACTTAAAATATTAACAGTCTTATCTCTCGTCACTCCTGAACTTCTCTCACGTTAAATTAGTGTTGAGATATAATTAAGTCTTATGAGATTAATGTATTACTGAGTGGAAAAACAAACAAATATGTTGTTTTGTAGAGCATCCCTGAGTGAACACAGTCAAGCAGGGTAAAGCAGGTCATAGGTCATAGGTATAGGTGCTCAAGGTCATAGGTGTTCTCTGCGTTTTTTTATCAATATTTCTTATCATGTATGCTTATTATTATTCGTCATTTCTTTTATTGCCTCATTCACTTATTTATTTTAGGTAAATTTTTATACGTTTCTATTTGTAACTGCAGTTCCACTCCTGCTGGGTGGAATGTAACCCTGACGAGGAGATTCAGACACGCGATCCTGTCATTGGTTCAGAGAGAAGTATTAATTTAGTGCATATAGCGGTGCCTAGACCAGGATGAGGTTAGTCTACTCAACTGCCTCTGCCGACTGTTGTAAATTGACAGTCTCCAGGTTGTTATATTTCCGAGCATGTAGCTTGGTACGTGATTTATAGTCCAGGTGTGGGAGGCTGTGATTATATTTGATAACAAAAATGTAAAGTTACTTTTTTAATGTCCAAAAATATTTACTCATTTATGATCTTATAGTTTACGGTTTGTTCTTTCGATTCGGGTAAAGATTTAATTTTGCATATTTCACCTGATTATAAGCAGCACTTCAGCAAACACATACTCAAATAAGCAAATCCCCCCCACACACACACATGTACATACAAGCATGTCAATCCATACCTACAAGCACGTATATATACACACACACACACACACACACACTATACCAGTTTTTAAGTATTGTTTATTCACACGTGAGAAGGCGCACAGCAGGTTCTCCCACCCTCCAAGTTATCTTATTTTGAGAGTGAATTTTCCTTCCCCCAACGTTGAGGAATTTTAAGGAGTTTGACCCTAACTTTGTGCCATAATGGGTTTGGTGAAAGAATGTTAGTAAAACATACCAGTGCTGCTGGCGGCGAAAACTGACGAAAATTGATGATATTGTTTATTTTGTGAGCGAAGACGACTTTTGTGTTGCTTTGGGTGAAAAAAAAAATATGATGGTGTCGATTTTCTGTAATAAAATGCCAAGAGGTGTTCTTTTAGGTGCAAGTATTTGTTCTTGTTCGTGAGTGATGTGGGAGACTGAGGGATGGTGGGGGAAGTTGGGGAGGCTGGGAGACGCTAAGGGAGGCTGGGGAAGGTTGGGGACACTGAAGGAGGTTGGGTAGGGTGAGGGAAGCTGGGGAAGGCTAAGGAAGGGTGCGTGTGTGCGTGCGTTAGTATTACTGACAAAACACTACAACACCATTAACTGGGTGTAGTTCGACAGTGTAAACCAGTCAGCACAGTCAACTAAAAGCATCACAGTCTCTGGTGCAGGAGAGACCTGTGCTGGTGTAGCTGTTTAGGTCGAGTTTTTAGTCAAGGAAGCAGTGCACGACGCTCTTAGTGCCAGAGCTATGTAGCACTGTTGACCTTGCACCAGAGAGTCTCACGTGTAAGGTGGAGGTAATGAGGTAGAGGGAATGGCCTCAGCTAGGCCAGAGACCGTCTTGGTAATGTTGACAAGTTCCCCCTCAATGTTATCAACCTGCCGGAGATGTTATCACACCTCCCTCAATGTTATCACTTCATCTTGTAATGTTATTGAAGGTTCTATAATGTTGTCAGGTCACCCTAAGTGTTGTTATAGTGGGACATGGAACTTGGTTATAGACAGTGGTCTTGTAAGTTTTGCGAATTGAAATCAGAAATAAAGTTTATTTTAAAACTGTTCTCATCTGCACATTCCTTACTCCAGCTACGCATTTCTTCTTCCACTCACACGCACTCTTTTTCTCACCCCTCCCCAACCAACACCACATACAAATTATCCAACTCTTCTTCCCCCACACTATTCTCCCCACTTCTACGACCCTCTCACCGCCGTTTCTCATCCCTGTCTCCTCCTCCCCTCCTATAACCTTACACAATTTCTCTCCACCCAACCACCCTTATATATTTTCCCCTTCCTCTCTTCCCCACCCCACCCACACCCTATCTCGTTCCACACCACTACGCACCCCATCACTTTGCAACTTTCTTGACGGCAGAAATGCCAGACTGAGGGTGGGACAACACACAGGAGAGACCTTCCCACTCATGAGCGAAGTCCTTCAGGGCAGCGTCCTCTCTCCCACCCTATATATATCACCTACACAAGTGACACCCCGTCTCCCACTAGAATAGGAAACGAAGATATTATGTATGCAGATGACATCACTCAAATAACACACATCAAGGGAAATCGCGAGCGCTACAGGTCGACAACACCAGAGTGGAATTAGAAAGGGTAAATAATTACGAAAAACAATGGAATGTCCAAACCAGTCTACCGAAATTCACAGTGATACCTTTATGCAGAAGGAAAACCCATTCATTAGTAACCAATAATGCCCAGATAGAATACAAAAGCAGAGGCACCCTCCTGGGCCTGCATATATCCACGACAGGTTACTCCCATCATGTCCACACCAAGAAGGAAAAGGCAAGAAGAAAGCTGAGAAAACTATACCGCTTTAACGCGCTTCCTGAGAAAATAAAACTGCTTGGTGATGGTTACAAGTGTTCCCTGAAGAATGCAGTGATGGGTAGGGAAACACCGGGTAACACTGAAGTCCGTTTGTTATGGATGAGAGAAATACAAGTGGTGACTAGCGTGTGCTACGTACGGCTCACACAGTCAGACTAAGGCTGCTTTCCCATATGGCAGCCTCGGGGCAATGTTGCCACATAACACGTGCAGTGTTGCCACGTAATTATATATATAAATGCTACTCGGCACAGTAGCTTATTTACAAGGTTGCTACTCGGCACAGTAGCTTAGATGCATAACCTACACTTGGTGACATTAATTATCAGACAATAACTAACCCATGACACAGCAGGGCGGTCAGACCGCCTTCTCCTGCCTCCTCCTAAATGTCTTTAATTTCCGAACTATAACTTCCTTCCCCCACCTCTAATCGTCTTTCACCCCCTCCTTTCTCTAAGAAAAAAAAATAAAAAAATAAAACCAACATCAGCCGCACTTACTTCTCTCCTTCCTCCCTTTTCCCACCCACTCCTCCATCCTTACATACTTCTATCCTATCCCCACCCCACCCCACCCCACCACGACGCACCACAGCCACAAACTCCGTGTATAGTTAAGTGGTTGATTGACGATAGCCAAGTGAACGAACAATACGAGTCAACATGCTGGCTCCACTTACTCCTGAACAAAAGACAAATGAAAGAGGAGTTAACAGGGCCATTGACACACTAGTCACGCTTGTTTATTTTGTTCTTTTGCTTCACTTTTGTTTTTTTATTTAGAAGTTATTGATTGTGTTCAACAGGTGAAGAACAACAAGTGATCCAATAATATCAAATAAAACATTAATGACGGAGTTAATGACATTATTTAACAGCGACTATCCAGGTTTATTTTATTCCTCAGTTTCCGAAAGTCATAATATACTTTTTTAAATCTTGTAATGCACTTGACAGGTTGAAGAATTACCCTTCCCATTATTACCTGACTGTACTGATTGCTGCCATATTTGCCTTCTGTTTCCATAGACTCGAACAAATATCTTCGTTGGGTATACAAGTGTGGTTATAGGAGGTTGATGGATATATAGAGAGGTAAATATGTTAAGAAGTCTACAAGGATACGTCTCTTTTGTATTTTTTGATGACTTGAAGGATATGAGGGAAAGGTCTCGCCAGGATCACATTAATGTACCATTATCACTAACCGGCCATCATCACCATCAACCAGCCACAACCACCCACCACCAATCAGCCACTATCACCAATCAGCCACCACCAACCAGCCATCATCACTACCAACCAGCCACCATCACCACCCAGCCACCACCACCAACCAGCCACCACCAACCAGCCATCATCACTACCAACCAGCCACCACCAACCAGCCATCATCACCACCAATCAGCCACCACCACTAACCAGCCATCATCACTACCAACCAGCCGCCACTACCAACCAGCCACAACCACCAACCAACCATCCACCACTACCAATCAGCCACCACCAACCAGCCACCACCAACCAGCCATCATCACTACCAACCAGCCACCCTCACCATTAACCATCCACCACCACCAACCAGCCACCACCACCGACCAGCCACCACCACCGACCATCCACAACCACCAATCAGCCACTATCACCAATCAGCCACCACCACTAACCAGCCATCATCACTACCAACCAGCCGCCACTACCAACCAGCCACAACCACCAACCAACCATCCACCACTACCAATCAGCCACCACCAACCAGCCACCACCAACCAGCCATCATCACTACCAACCAGCCACCATCACCACCCAGCCACCACCACCACCCAGCCACCACCACCAACCAGCCACCACCACCACCAACCAGCCATCATCACTACCAACCAGCCACCCTCAACCAGCCATCTCTACCATCAACCATCCACCACCAACCAGCCATTTTCACCATCAACCATCCACAACCAGCAACCAGCCATCACCACTACCAACCAGCCACCACCAACCAGGATGAACTAAGTACTCACCATTCTGCCTTATCCAGAGTTATACCAATAATTTCCCACATCCAGGACCAAAGATTTTATTCGATTTTAGACAGACAGTGAGGACATAAAACTGTCTGGGGTGTGTAAAAATACCTCATACCTGGTTGTGCAGATGACATGCTGTTGTTTGTGGCCCAGATCAAAAGCTTCTCGGTAATTGTAGGTCGGTACAAGTTGGAGGGAGGGCTTTATAGCGCATCGTTCACTTCATAATATTCTTTTAAATATTTAGATTTTAAGAATTACCTAAAACTTGGGGGTATAATTCTCCTTACGCATTCCCATGATTTCTATTTCATTTTTTTTCCAACAATAGCACTCACCGATCCATCCAGTCATCAATCCATCCATCCATCCTTGTATCCATACATGCATGTTAATGGTTGCCTCTCGTGTACGAGGATGGCCGGCCCTAAGGCCACCTAGGCGTGAATTTGTTTAAGGTGTAGAAGCTGTCGCCAACACAACAACCACGCCCTGAGTTAACGAGCTGCATGACCCAGTGTCAAGGAATATTCCGAGAAAACCGGACAAATCGCCAACTGCACTGGCTAACCATTACCACGGAACACCATCCGCAAATCGATTAACATCCAAGTTCCCAATTACTGCTGAGTAGACAGAGGCAAATAGCGTAAAGAAACTTGCCCATAGTTTCACCCAAACCCAGGAATCGAACCCGGGACTACTTGCTTGCGAGGCGATCATGTTGACCATTACACGAAAGGTCGCCACATACATACATGCATACATACATACATGCATACACACACACAGTTACACAAAGTCGCTGATACAAGTCAATAAATTTCATTAATGGTGGAAGTCCACAAATAAAGTCTTAGTAATGTCCGGCCCATAGTGGAGGGGTTCTGATGGTGTTGTGAACCAGGTAGAGTGAGGGAAGGAGCCGGATTCAAGGTAGAGTTAGTGTGGGAGGAGAGTGTATCGAGTGTCAGCTGGTGGTGAGGGGGAGGAGGAAGGTGTGTGTGTAGTGAGGAGGGGGAGGATGGTGGCGTGAGTGGTGACAGGAGTGGGGGGTCGTGAGGGGCTTTGGTTGGGGAGAAGGGGAGGTGAGGTTGGGTGTTCGATGTAGTGGGGATTACTGGAAACCTGGGAAAAATTCTTATATTGTTTTATTTTTTTATTCTTTATCAATGTCTAAAATATCCTTGTAACGCACGGTGGATTGTGCATGTTTCCCCGGAAGGAATAAAACCTGGACACATAATCGTTGTTTTCACATTTTTCATTGGATTTAGACTTTTCTTTTTGGAAAACTTTAATGACAAAACTTTTCCGTATGTTTGTGTCACGTAGGAAATACATCATGATGGCTCTTGAGTTGTTGTCTTGTGTCTTGGAGTGAAAGTTTTAGGTCCTGGAAGTGATCTGGAAGTTCTAATTGTCTTAAGATGTAAGAGCTTGAGGAAGAGAAGGTGCAGGGATGTGGATGATGATCTGGAGACTCACCCGCTGACTGTTAGGAAGATAAATTTCTTCTGTGACCTTTAATATTAACTAACAGTCATTTTTATCATCGTCGTGCTAGTTCCAGGTGTGGGTCTCTCAGCCGGGGGAGGAGCGCGGCGGTGGTCAGGGGATGAGAGAATGGTGGCCAGGGGAGAAAAATGGCGTTGGTATCTTCACCTGCACATATAACACCTGTTGTCTTCACCTGCACATATAACACCTGTTGTCTTCACCTGCACATATAACACCTGTTGTCTTCACCTGCACATATAACACCTGTTTTCTTCACCTGCACATATAACACATGTTGTCTTCACCTGCACATACTGTAAAACACCTGTTGTCTTTACCTGCACATATAACACCTGTTTTCTTCACCTGCACATATAACACCTGTGTCTTCACCTGCACATATAACACCTGTTGTCTTCACCTGCACATACTGTAAAACACATGTTGTCTTCACCTCCACATATAACACCTGTGTCTTCACCTGCACATATAACACCTGTTGTCTTCACCTGCACATACTGTAAAACACCTGTGTCTTCACCTCCACATATTACACCTGTGTCTTCACCTGCACATAAAACACCTGTGTCTTCACCTGCACATATAACACCTGTGTCTTCACCTCCACATATAACACCTGTGTCTTCACTTCCACATATAACACCTGTGTCTTCACCTGCACATATAACACCTGTGTCTTCACTTCCACATATAACACCTGTGTCTTCACCTGCACATATAACACCTGTGTCTTCACTTCCACATATAACACCTGTGTCTTCACCTGCACATATAACACCTGTTGTCTTCACCTGCACATACTGTAAAACACCTGTGTCTTCACCTCCACATATAACACCTGTGTCTTCACCTCCACATATAACACCTGTGTCTTCACTTCCACATATAACACCTGTGTCTTCACCTGCACATATAACACCTGTGTCTTCACTTCCACATATAACACCTGTGTCTTCACCTGCACATATAACACCTGTTGTCTTCACCTGCACATACTGTAAAACACCTGTGTCTTCACCTCCACATATAACACCTGTGTCTTCACCTCCACATATAACACCTGTGTCTTCACCTCCACATATAACACCTGTGTCTTTATCCCCACATATAACACCTGTGTCTTCACCTCCACATATAACACCTGTGTCTTCACTTCCACATATAACTAGTGCTACCATGTGTTAATCCAGGTAATGGGTCATGGAACTATACAACTTTTACACACTAACAAACTTGAGTTTTATCAAAGTGTCGCTAACTTGTGTCAGCCTCGAGGGCGGTGCCGCTCTACCAGGTGTTAACTTGTACAACTAGTTCAATAAAGCCTTGTCATATTTATGGTCCAAGTTTACCTGCACTTATCTTTACTGGCGAGGGCGTGGTGGATCATTAAGGGTGCCAGGGTGAGGTTTATATCCTAGGGTGATCCAGGGTGAACACGTCCAGTGTGGGTAACTGTATTTAGTAATGTGTGGAAAGAAGTAGTGTTCGTTCTTATTACGATTGTGTAAAGATTGTGTAATTTTTAGCCCCACTAAGAAGCCAATATATACAGAAGAGCTCCGACTAAGGTCTTCAAGTGGTTAACCATATGAACACCCAAGCATGAATTCTCTAATATCCATACGTTAAGTGTTTCCCATGTTTAATACAAAGAATGTTTCTAGTTACAGTATCATCTTGAAGCTAATTCTGTATTAAAATAAACCCAACACCATTACGTGTTTGATTAAGTGAAGTAGGTAAATCCGTGCACGCTTCACTAGTTGTGGGTAAAATTAAATTACGTATTTCTGAGACTAAATTTTTAAATTATGCCTTTCTATACACGGTAATGAATAATTACTTAAAGAGTTAATAATATTTCTATACATACAGTACGTATATTTGATCGTTCATATGCAATAACACGACAAAAAATCAGTGGTAGTGACTTAAGAATCAATCGCATAATATCAAAAGAATCACAGCATGTGCTCTAAATGTGACATCAACTTAAGAACCAATAACACAAAATAAAATATGAAAACACACTATTGGGATACGTGCTTGTATTAACAGAGTAAAAAACCAGTACCTTATAGTGTTAGGCACAGCAGAGCACCATTAACATAGTATCCTTTACAGATTATATCACCAACTCCACAACACAGAGTCAGCAACAATGGCGACGGTAGTAACAAAGTGCAGCAAACGATGGCAAGAAGGTCAGGGTGGGAGCGGTTTGTCTTAACTTTTACACGAAGGAGGTCTTGGACGACAGCAAGAGGGTCAAAGGGAGGCTTGTCTTACATGACGGGGTCTTGGACGACGGCCAGTACCTGCTAACTTCCACATCCAACACGCATCACCAATTCCTCCACCCTCGTCCACTTTCTCCCAAGTAATTTACGATGACTACTGGATGAATAATGGAAGTAATAATATTTTTAACTGCATCTTAAAGCTTTATGGCGGAGAATCATTTTAACTGGTGATTTTTGGCCGAGATTTTTTGTTGCAATGTTCGAGTATTACGCTTGTTCACGCAGGCAAGGAGCTCGCTTATGATTCGTATTGGGAATTCAGGACATAAAAGTCAATTGAGGTTCCAATTATGGCATCCACTCAGCCAGCCTATTGAAAGCTTCCAATAAATCTTCATCGCCAATACTAGTTTCCAAGCAGATGCAGAAACTAAAAGGTATTTGGGTGGACTTAGAACCCAACAAGTCGTACACATTGTAGAGAGAGGATGTGCAGTGCCCTGTAAGCTAACAAGGCTGATTTTAATGAGTTGGTTCCCCCAGGCTGAGGCTCAGTTTCGTGAGCTGTGAGATATATGTGTTGAATAATTGTTGTTTGTGGGACGACACTGACGAAATATATGGTAGAGGAGAACTTGCTGTAGTAATAAGAGGTAGAGGAGAATGATGGTGTAATAAGAAGTAGAGGAGACTAATGGTGTAATAAGAGATAGAGGAGAATGATGGTGTAATAAGAGATAGAGGAGAATGATGGTGTAATAAGAGATAGAGGAGAATGATGGTGTAATAAGAAGTAGAGGAGACTAATGGTGTAATATAGAGGAGAATGATGGTGTAATAAGAGATAGAGGAGAATGATGGTGTAATAAGAGATAGAGGAGAATGATGGTGTAATAAGAGATAGAGGAGAATGATGGTGTAATAAGAGATAGAGGAGAATGATGGTGTAATAAGAGGTAGAGGAGAATGATGGTGTAATAAGAGATAGAGGAGAATGATGGTGTATTAAGAGGTAGAGGAGAACTTGCTGTAGTAATAAGAGGTAGAGGAGAACTTGCTGTAGTAATAAGAGGTAGAGGAGAATGATGGTGTAATAAGAGGTAGAGGAGAATGATCGCATGGTAATCCTTCTTGGGTTTTTCTAGTTCCTCGTCTCCTGTTGCCTCTCCAATTTCTTTTATAATGATGGTTTGTTTTATTCTCTTCTGTAAGACGCCATCGTTTAGTTGTCCTCTTTCCCTCCTCTTTCCCATGTCTTCTCCTCCCTTGTCTTTCCCATGTCTTCTCCTCCCTCCTCTTCCTTATTGTCTTCACCTCCCTTTCCTCCTCTCCTCCTCCGTGTCTTCTCCTCCTCCTCTCTCATCTTCTCGTCTTTTTCCTACTCCTCCTCTCTCCTGTTTTTCTCCTCTATCTTCCCTTCCTCCTCTCCTCTTCTCCTCCTTAATCTCTCCTCCTCCTTCCTCTCCGTTTCCTCCTTCTCTTCCTCATATATCAATGTAGCTTCCATCCTCTTCTTCCTACTTCCCCTACCTATCCTCCTCATTATCATCTTCCTCCTTGTCCCCTTCTTCCCTCTCTTCAACAGTCTCGAGTCCTGCTCTTAGCGCAAAAAAACAAAAAACAAAAAATCTCGCCGGAAGAAAACCTCGTAATTGAGTAGGAGTGAATTTTGTATCTCGAGTAAAAGAAGAAAAATACGGTTGTGACAGTCAGCTGCAGGTAAGATTATAGTGTAGTCTCCCCCCATCCGATGTTAGTGTTATTAGGCGAAGAAGAGGTGATCGTAGTGTCCAGTGAGCTGCCTGAGTCGACCGTCTCACACCAGGTCTCACCTCACATTTGCCTCGTTACACACCTGCCTCACCTTACACCTTATTTGCATTTTAACTGTCTCATCTAATACCTTCCTCATGACATACCTGTCTCACCTCACACTTGCCTCGCTACACACTTGCCTCACTATACGCCTGCCTCTCTATACGCCTGCCTCGCTATACGCCTGCCTCACCTTACACCTGTTTTGCTTTACACCTGGCTCACGTCATACGTGTCTCACCTCACAATTGCCTCACTACACACCTGCCTCACCTCACACCTGCCTCACCTCACACCTGTTTCGCCTTACACCTGCCTCACCTCATACCTGTCTCATATCACACCTGCCTCACTACACACATTGCCGCCTTACACACCTGCATCACCTCAAACCTGTTTCGCCTCACCCCTGCCTCGCATCATACTAGCTTCACCTCATATCTGCCTCCCCTCACAAGTGTCGCACCTCACTACTCCTATACCTCTTCCTCCTTCTTTTCTTCTATTCCCTTTCCTTCTCCTCCTCCTCTTCCTCCTCCGCCGTGGTTGTTCTCACTCCCTTCATTATTCTTTACCTCTTACGTCTCTCTGCCTTCTTCCTCCCCCGTTCCTCTTTCTTGGTCTGTGTTCTGCTCTTATTTCTCCCCTTTCCGTCCTCTCTTTATCTTTATTTTCCTCGACATCACTTCCTCTCTTCCCTCTTTCCTTCTTCCTCTCGTTTCCCATTACCTACCCTCCCACCTTCTCATCTCTTCCCCCTTTGCTCTCCTTCTCCCTTCCGACCTCCTCCACTCTCCTTCTCTTACTCTCCCCCGCAGTTTATTTCCTCTGTCCCTTGCCTCCTTCCCTTTTCTTTTCTTTCCCATCTTCCCCCTTACTTCCCTTCTTCTCCCTCTCCCCTTCACCATTCCAACTCCATTCGTCTCCCTCTCTCCTTGACCTGCCCCTTACCCTCCTTTCTCTCCTCTTCAGCTTCCCCTCCCTTTCCTCCCCAACCGCCATCCCTCACCTCTTCTACCCTCCCCCAATATCTCGCTCTCCCCCCCTCCACTTCCCCCTCCCCCCCACTTCCCCCCCACCTTAGTTTTCGTGATCAAGGAGTTGATTGTATGAATATTTTGTGTGTGTGTGTGTGTGTGTGTGTTGTATCAAAACATCTACGGTGACACAACTTTATAATGGCGCATATTATGGCTTATTCAGCTCGCTATTCAGGTGTTTTTATTACGGCGCTCAGTGTGTTGAGTCTTCAAAACTCACCTTTATAGTGGCGCTCTTTCATAGTGGTTCACCATAATTATGTAAATGTGTCGTGTACCGCAGCTGTATAGAAACTCTCACCAACGTGACTCCTGTGATATAGACATAAGTCAGGTGTTGGTGGCGTGAACCTCTCTGGTGGCCACGTTCTGTACCAAGCTCAGACAAGAATAAGAATGTATGTATACAAATGTTGTTTCCCCCCCCCCCCCACTACACGCACGCGCAACTAAATGTACTTTTGTGACGTAGGTAAAAATCTGATTCTCCGACAAACGAATAGAAATGTGCTTTAGTGAGGCGGCGGCGGCGGCGGCGACGTAACCGTGAATAAATTGAGTTGCTCAACGAAAGATGACTCGAATAGTGGACTTACTATTCTAGTTGTGAAATACGGGAAAAAAAAAAAAAAAAAAAAAAAAAAAAAATATATATATATATATATATATATATATATATATATATATATATATATATATATATTTTGATAAAATCACACGGGAGAATGGAAACAACGGAGTACCTTAGCTTATATATATATATATATATATATATATATATATATATATATATATATATATATATATATATATATATTAGGTTTAAGTGAATGATTTCGCAGATAACCTAAACTGACTTAACCTCACTCTTATTATTTATTTATTTTCCGTTTTAAATACAGTATGATTATTATGGGTGATATAATATTAGGTAAATGCTAACATAAGTTTGGGAGAAAAATACTTAAATCTAAATTGACTTAAAACAACAGTAAAGACTTAAACAATACAACGAGAGGAAAACAAATATCATAGTAATAAGTGGAAGTAATATATATTTAAATAAACCCTGAACTAAGTACTGTACATATATTTCTTTGTCTTTTATATTTGGCCTATATTGTTACAGGCTGTCCGGTATATACTGGTAACACATTTTTAAACTCCAGGACAACTGCTCTCAAAGGTTGACTCATATGTTCGTATTTATCTTTATCATCTCGACTTCATTATATGTTACAAAGTCCCTTCTGAGTTTATCATTGTTCTTTTTTATAATATTTACTTATTCTAACACAAATTTCAACAGGTAAGTGACTTTAAAGAATACGAAAACCAAATAAAAAATGGAAATCCACCTAATACACAGTACACTTATACGAGGTACGTACACAGAGGCTCGCGTCGGATGGTTCAACTATGACGAGATGTATTGACCAAACTTGGGGGAGATACAGTAATTGTTTGTTATACTATACCTGTCTGAGCTTGATACACACACACACACACACACACATCTGTTCCCCGTCAACAACCAATATTTTTCTCAACAACCAGACGATAAATATTCTCACTCAGTTGCTATATATTTATTTACGGCAACATTTTGTCCACTAATTATCATTTATTACAGTACCTAATTGCTTGTGATAATTAATTCTGGAAATGATAATTTTCCTAATTGCTGTTTTTTTCTGGTCATTTACGAAAATGATCCGGAATTTGATTACTCGCTCATAAATCATCGCTCACTTACGATCACAAACGGAATGCGAGTCAAATATAGTAGTGAACCGCTGGTGAACGGCGTAGTTTTGACTAGTGAACGGTCTGTGGTGATGACTGGTGTGTGGTGATGACTGGTGAATGGTGTGTGGTGATGACTGGTGAACGGTGTGTGGTGATGACTGGTGAACGGTGTGTGGTGATGACTGGTGCACGGTGTGTGGTAATGACTGGTGAACGGTGTGTGGTGATGACTGGTGAACAGTCCATGGTGATAACTGGTGAACGGTCCTTGGTGTTGTAAGGGCAGGGACAATATATTAAAGCGTGCAGTATCAATGACCAGAAACACCTTAATAAAGTCATCTAATAAAAAGCTTTTTATTTTTTATTTTATTAGGTAAAAAAATTATTATTAATCAAAACAGGAGACTAAAAAGACCTTAAACATGAAAGGTTGTGTTGTTGTTATGACATAAATACAATTAATCCCAGGGAAGACCATTGTATCTATCAAACGCCGAATAATAAAAACGGTTAGTTTATATTTCTTTATTCACACACACACACACACACACACACCACGACTACTACTATTACTATTTTTCTTTACTACTACTACTACTTTGCTGTCACTCGGAATCGAGTATGACGATCATCCAGCGATGATACAACGATATAAGATATTAATGATGTCACCTTCGTTGGTGAACTCTGAGGTGACTCGAGAGCCCGATATGGGACCGGCAGGGCCGTCCACAGATGTCGCACGGTGGAGGGCTACACAGAGTGCGGGAGGGGCGGCGCACAGTGGCTGGCCCCAAACCGAGAAATCCCCAGACAAATTCTACGGACATTTAAACACGATTTCAAATAACTTCAGCATTGTATATATTCATTGTCACAAATATAATGCCAAAATAAGATACATAGAAGACACTTTGTTGACAATGCTTAGTTTATTACATATACGTGATATATGTACGAATTATCTTACAGCTAGCTTATTAATAATTATAAATGATTATATACACTATTGTGGTCTTTTGTAATCACACAAACACATACCCCCCCTCCCACACACACTATTGTCATTAAGAGTAAAAACTTATGCTCACTTCTTTTTTTTTAGGGGGATTAGCCCACCCAGGCACAGGTCACTGACCCACATCAGAGCCTGGGGGCCAAAATGTAATATTACTACTAATACTAATAACGAACCATAAAGAAATACAAAAAATACAAAAATAAATAAAAAATGAGAGGCAATATATGTATGTTGTGTTGTCAATAGTACGAGAAAGAATTGAGACCCTGCAATTGTGTGCAAATGGGGCATAAAGTCAGATCACCAACCTGAGACTTGGTCACAATTTTTGTGATGCCATATGGCAGCAGGGTCTACCATTAGACAACACATTATGCTTCCAATATCTTCCCAGGCGGTAGTACCTCACTGTTTGGTAGCTGCCTCCTACCTACTTATAAACAATAAATAATGCACACTCACGTTACTTAAAGTATTATATACAATACGCAGGCTGAATTCATTCATCTTCAGGAAGATTCCTCGACACATCAGGCTCCCCTCACTTCCTTTGTTAATGGTGCATGTGCATTTTTACGTTTTAATTTCCTGTAGCTGGCTACCACAGGATCAGACGTCGCTAAAAGCCATTTCATTAAGTCTTGATTGGTTCTTTGCCTTGATATTTTGCAGGTGTGGCCTGGTCTTGCATTAAAAATTGCCTTCGAACATTTTCTAAGTTGTTGACTTAAGTAGGAGTAACTATTATATTTTCTCCATCGATTGAAGCTGGTAGTCGGGTGATTTTCCCTCTCTACAAAAACAAACCAAAACACGTTTTAGTTGCTTTTATAAGGTTTAGAAAGTACTGCTATACTTTTCTTTTAAGAAAATCGACACTACAGCTTATGAACCTACTATAAAATGATTCGTGAATAAAAATGACAGCTGGAGTTATGTCAACACACGTGCCACAAGAGAACGGAGTTATGGTGCAATATTCAAACCGGACAAGTCGGCACCAATGCTAATCTATGTTTTCAACATCCATTATTTGCCGA
This sequence comes from Homarus gammarus, assembly GCA_958450375.1. Lineage (NCBI taxonomy): Eukaryota > Metazoa > Arthropoda > Malacostraca > Decapoda > Nephropidae > Homarus > Homarus gammarus. Next base: position 2,351,727 of record CAUDMG010002538.1, read on the forward strand.
TTAGGGACATTTTGGAATCTGTATTTTACTGAATTATTATCTATGTACATTCCACTACGCAATGGTATGCAACTTGTAATGGAACTCGATGGAATTCATAGTTAATTTTATACATTTGCAACATGCAACGAATATGAAACATACGGCATTTAATGCATTTTGTGTATCCGACATGTAATACCTGATAGAAAATAATATATACAATATATTTTAAGTATTACCAGAGGTATCCAGAACCCAAAACACTCATTTGTAGTTTCAGTGCAACTACTTAAAGGCTCTCGAAACTTAAAACTAGCATCGCATCAATTTTTTGTGTTATGAACCCCCAAACACGTTTATCTTAAGATTTTAAGTTTAAATTTGTTTTTTATTTTTAAATTAGCTCATTTGGGGCTTTGGTTAGATTTTCTGGGTTTGGGACCACTGTGCGGCGGCAGCGTCTTTCCGGCGTTGGCGCTTGTTTGCCTCGGTTTGGCACTTTTCAGGTTTCTCTAAAAACTATCCTTATACCTTTTCAGTTGCCCACCAACGTTACATTTTCTATTCGTTAGGTGACTGTAAAGTAGATAGTATGGCAATCTACTGTCGTCCATGCGGGTAATATAGCTGTTAATGGATAAAGGTAGCCTCGATGACTCCTACAGTTGGTGTCATCAAGAATACTATCATTTGTTCTCTTGTCTTCCCTGCAAACTCAGAGGATGGAACATAGATTACGATGGTTAAAGTTTTCAAAAGCATTGAGGTGCCTCCTGTATGTGACCAATGTCTCGCTGCCATATAGCAGGGTGGAGAGGACCACTGCTCGATATACGTGCAACTTTGTAGATAATTCCAGTTCCCTACACCTGAAGACGCAGGTACGGAGTCTGCCAAAGGCTTGAGATTCACATCTGATCCGATGTTTAATCTCTTCATCGATATTCGCGGTGGTGGACAGGTGGGAACCGAGATACTGAAAGTGAGTAACATTAGAGAGGGTAGTACTGTGAAGCTCGATGGATGGTAGAGGTGTGGGTGAATCAGGGGCAGACTGAAAGAGCATCTGAGATTTATGTACATTCACCTCAAGGCCGAAGTGTGCATACACATCTTTGCGTCTTTGTAGATGTTCAGGATCTCCTGTAGGTCGCATTCAGTGTGAGCGAAGAGGGTGTGGTCGTCGACATACTGAAGTTCAGTAATGGAAGCTGTCGACACCTTTGTTCTTGACTGTAGTCGTCTTGTAATGAAAAGAACTTTCATCCGGTACTGGATGTCCATCCCGCCGGCTAAATTGGTACTGGTACGAGAAAGGAAGGCAGCCAAGAAAATATAAAAGAGAGTTTTGTGCCAGTACACATCCCTGTTTTTCCCCCGTTTGGATGGGAAAGAACTCAGACTGGGTGCCAGCTACAGACACCAACGAGATCCCGCAGTAATTGAAAGTCTTGCCGTTCTCCCATATTCTTATAAATATTGGCGATGGAGGTGTCTTTAAGAGCTTGGGGATCTACTTTTTTTCCCATGTATTTTCGAGGAGAGAATGGAGACGGCTGGTAAGCAGAGGTCCTCCTGCTTTATACACCTCGGCTGGGATTCCATCAGGCCCTGAGGGCTTGTTATTTTTCATCTGTTTGATGGCAGTAGCTACCTCATCCAGGGATGGAAGATAGCCGAGAGACCTGTTGGGTAGTCAGGACATCCACATCGGTTTTTGGTTAAGCAGTGAATGGTAGTGTTCTTTCCAGCGCTGAAGGATGCCTTCTTCATCTTCAATTAGGAGTTACCATCAGATGAGCAGAGAGGGGTTGAACCATGAGTGATTAGCCCATAAAATGTTTTGGTTGATTTAAAAAATTACCACATCTTGTGTTTGATCTGCAAGTTTTTGCATTTCACTTGCTTTATTTTTCAGCCATTCGTTCATTGGATTGCGAAGTTCGCGCTGGGCCGCCGCTTTCTTCTTGTGGAAGGTATCAGCTTTGATCCGAGACTGAGGGTTGTTCTGCCAGTCAGTTTAAACAGCACGTTTATCATCGACGAGTACATTGATTTCGAGTTCATTTTCATCAGACCAATCCTGGTGTATTGTTTCGATCTGGCCGAGGGTTTCTCTGCAGGATTTTGTCATGACAGTGTCGAGAATACCCTATTCGGCACTGGGATATGGGTTGTTTATTGTCGGGTTGTTTATCAGCCCAATTCGAGCTGCTCTTTGAAAGCATGTGCTACCGATGGATCCTCCAGATGCTTACTGTTAAAACCTGTTCTGGTGGCTTTTTGCCTTCACCACTTTGGGGCGATGTGAAATGAGAGTTTGGTCTGACGAGCTGATGATCAATGTCACAGTGGTCTGAGCCATGTATGTCTCGGGTAATGAGAACATCTAGGCAATCTCTTTCTCTGACAAAGATGTAGTCAATGAAATGCCACTGTTTGGATCCTGGGTGTTGCCACGAACCCTTGAACTTAAAGGCCCGTCTTAACAAGGTATTGGTGATAGTGAGATTGTGTGCAGCACACTTGCTGAGGAGGAATAGGCTTTTGAGATTACGCTTGCCAGGTCCATTTCTAATTCCCTGCCATTTGTCAGCATCTCTGCCAACTCTGGCATTGAAGTCACCTAGGAAGACAACCTTATCTGTCAAGGTCAGCGTAAAAGGCCTCCTTGATGTCATTCCTCTGCATCCAGTGTTGGGGCATATGCACTGATGAAGAATTCATGACGTGAGTGATTCAGGGGGATCTCACAGCGTCATGAGGCACTCGTTGATCCCAACAGACATTTCAGTTAGCCTCTGTAGGATGCATTGGCGGATGGCAAAGCGAACTTCATAAATGTGGTTTCTTTTCGCAGTAGTCATATCCTTCCAGAAGAAGGTACAGCCAGACCCCCCGTTCGGTGAGTCGACCCTCGTCTGGGAGCCGGGACTCAGGGAATGACACTATGTCGATGTTATACCGAGCCAGCTATTCTGCCACAAGTGTGGTTCTTCTTTCAGGACGCTCATTTGTGCCAGTATCCAGAAGGGTCCTGACATTCCATGCAGCGACCATAAGAGGCTGTATAGTTTGTTTTTGTTTTGATCTGTGAGTATGAATGTGTTTTCGACCACATTCAAATGGCCTTAATGGGTGCGGTTGCCAAGTCAGGTTAGTTCTTTAGGCAGACTATGTTTAGGCCACCCTTTCTAGCCCCCTCCCTTTGTGGGGTGAGCAGAGTGGCTCCTGGAAAGGGCTGCTCAATCGCACAGACAGGACCGGATTGCACTGCTTCCTAAATTCATTGCATAAACGCCCATGTGCAGAGTTGTGACGAGAGACTCCCTGCAGTCATCTCAGCCTGTTCACATCGCCATAGGACTTTTGGGGGTATAGGGGTTTTGATGATGAGGGGAAGTATGATGAGCTGGATGATGACTGCACGTGAGTTGATTTATGTGGTATTGCAACGACTGGGGAGAGGAAGAGTAGCAATGGACTGCTGATAGCCCAGTTTGTTGTGTTTCGCCATAGTAGCCTATCATCTCTTTCATGCTCTGTAAGCGTGTCTGCCTATTGCGGGACTTCGCCACAGATTTTTCGTTTGGGATTTACTCCCGTAACCTTGTACCTACCGAGGTTAATCTTCAAGGCAGCTGGGTAATGGTTGGTAGAGGCAGCTGGGTAATGGTTGGTAGACTCCAGGACGGTCCACATGCCAGTGGGCCCACTCGCCGTCCACCTGGGTCCCACTGCTGGTCTAGCCTGGGCCCACGAGGCCCCCAGTTGCCATGTGTTGCCACAAAGAGGCACAGCAGGAGTCTTGATGGTGAAGAGGCCGTGTACTGGCAGTAGAGGACTTGTGCAAGTTGCTTCCTTGTTTGCCACGAGGGTTAACCAGCGGCGGTACCTGAAAGCGAGAGGAAGCAAGCAGTGCTTGCACCATAACACTTACACAATGCTGCCACACTAGACGCATTTCACCAACCTGCGTGCACACACACACACACACATACACACACGAGATACATCAAACAGTTAACCTCTGAACTTTACTAATAGGATCATCACAGTAAATATTGATTACGTAAATACACCATAACTGCTCGTCTCGTTGGTCAAAAGCTTTTGGTAGTGTTTGTGGGATATGACTATTTATTGTAGGTAGTACTATAGGTAGTAGGCAGCTACCAAACAGGGAGGTACTACCACCTGGGAAGATATTAGAAGCATAATGAATTGTCTAATGGTAGACCCTGCTGCCATATGGCACCACAAGAATTGTGACCAAGTCCCAGGTTGCTCATCTGACTTTCTGCCTTATTTACACACAATTGCAGGGTCTCAATTGTTTCTCTTACTTTGATAACACAACACACATATATTGTGTCTCACTCTTGATCTTTTGTTTTCATTGTTGTATGTCTTTATTATTATTTATTATTATTATTATTATTGTTGTTGGTGGTGTTGGTGTTGGTGTTGTTGTTCCCCAGACCCCGATGTGGGTCAGTGACTTGTGCCCGCGTGGGCTAATCCCAGTAAAAAAAAAAAAAAAAAGACTCCCGTGATAAACAACTTAAAAACGTTTATGAGTCGCTTTGGGTAAAAACTTTTGCTGTTACGCGTCACCTTGTACTGACCTATAATGTGTCATGCTTTGTCCTGGAATCGAATCTTGGCCGGGACAATCGTGGGAAGGGTGTTCTCCAGTGTGATCTTGCTAAATATCGCAGGTTTTATCCGGGTTCTCTGGTTTTCTCCTGTACCAACACTGGACAGTAAAGGTCAGTGCAAAGTAACAAAAAACTGACCAACCGCCCGAACAGGTAGTAAACTGTTAAGTGGTGAAATAATAATTACAAAAATAAACAAACAAATAAAACAAAATATTGTTAGTTACAGTAATTGAGAATTTCATGAATACAATATAGTAAGCTAATGAAATATAACACAACTTATTCTTCCCTAGTTTAACCTAACCTTACCTAACCTAACCTAACCTAACCTAAAATTATACATTTTAATTTTCTAATAAAAAAAATATTCACAACTTGTATACATAACGACCATGATTACCGTGTCCTAAACGACCTGTATACAAAACTACCTATAAGCAAAACGACTTGTATACTGAACGACCTGAATACAAAACGACCTGTAAGCAAAACGACTTGTAAGCAAAACGACCTGTAAGCAGAACGACCTGAATACAAAACGACCTGTATACAACACGACCTGTAAGCAAAACGACTTGTATACTGAACGACCTGAATACAAAACGACCTGTAAGCAAAACGACTTGTAAGCAAAACGACCTGTAAGCAGAACAACCTGTATACAAAACGACCTGTAAGCAAAACGACCTGTAAGCAAAACGACTTGTATACTAAACGACCTGTATACAACACGACCTGTAAGCAAAACGACCTGTATACAAAACGATCATTATCAGAAAGCAGGTCCAGCAATTCTCGATATGCAACAACAACAATAACAAAAAATAGACCAAAACACAACCATTGAATTGATATTTACATTCGGTAAACAGTTGTGATATTTTACGTGTTTTTATTTAGCTATCAATAAACCACAATCGTAAATCATATTGTAATTTCATATTGACATTAATATATGGTGTAAATACGTCGGCTACAATATGTGGAAGTTCTACGAATATATTTATTATATATACCATATTTTTAAGAAACATTTTAACATTGATTGAATATGGGAAATTTTTTAATGTCATCAATGTAAAGACTTTCAACTCTGACATTAGTGAGGTGTAAGGGCATCATAGAGGAGATATTTAAACATACGCAACTAAAATAATCCTGTTTCCTACAAGCCGTCGTTAAGTGTACATTGAGTTGCAAGGTGATCGCAGGGCACTTTACAAAGACGGAGTGTACTAACTAGCCTACTAAAACTGCTTTAAGATATGGGTGAATCTCAGTAATGCAAGGCCCAGATTTTCACAGCGGTGTATGGCAGTATAAGGAGAAAGGTATGCGGCAGGTGGAGGTCGAGAGCAGTAGAGGTGTGTGGGGCAGGTGGAGGTGTGTGGGACAGGTGGAGGTTGTGTGGGACAGGTGGAGGTTGTGTGGGGCAGCAAGAGGTTGTTTGGGGCAGGTAGAGGTTGTTTGGGACAGGTGGGGGTGTGTGGGGCAGGTGGAGGTTGCGTGGGGCAGGTGGAGGTTGCGTGGGGCAGGTAGAGGTTGTGTGGGGCAGAAGAAAGTGTGTGTTTTATGTGTGGGGCAGGTGGAGGTTGTGTGGGATGGGTGGAGGTTGTGTGGGACAGGTAGAGGTTGTGTGGGACAGGCGGAGGTTGTGTTGGGCAGGTTGGGGTGTGTGGGGCAGGTGGAGGTTGCGTGGGGCAGGTGGAGGTTGCGTGGGGCAGGTGGAGGTGTGTGGGGCAGGTGGAGGTTAGGTGGGGGTGTGTGGGGCAGGTGGAGGTTGCGTGGGGCAGGTGGGGGTGTGTGGGGCAGGTGGAGGTTGTTTGGGACAGGTGGAGGTTGTGTGGGACAGGTGGAGGTTGTGTGGGGCAGGTGGAAGTTCTGTGGGACAGGTAGAGGTTGTGTGGGACAGGTGGAGGTGTGTGGGACAGTCGGAGGTTGTGTGGGGCAGGTGGAGGTGTGTGGGACAGGTGGAAGTTGTGTGGGGCAGGTGGAAGTTCTGTGGGACAGGTAGAGGTTGTGTGGGACAGGTGGAGGTGTGTGGGACAGGTGGAGGTGTGTAGGGCAGGTGGAAGTTGTGTGGGACAGGTGGAGGTGTGTGGGACAGGTTGAGGTGTGTGGGACAGATGGAGTTTGTGTGGGAGAGGTGGAGGTTGTGTGGGGCAAGTGGAAGTTGTGTGGGACAGGTGGGAGGTTGTGTGGGACAGGTGGAGGTGTGTGGGACAGGTGGAGGGTGTGTGGGGCAGAAAGAAGTGTGTGTTTTATGTGTGGGGCAGGTGGAGGTTGTGTGGGTCAGGTGGAGGTTGTGTGGGACAGGTAGAGGTTGTGTGGGACAGGCGGAGGTTGTGTTGGGCAGGTGGGGGTGTGTGTGGGGCAGGTGGAGGTGTGTGGGGCAGGTGAAAGTTGTGTGGGGCATTGGAGGTTAGGTGGGGGTGTGTGGGGCAGGTGGAGATTGTGTGGGGCAGGTGGAGGTTGTGTGGGACAGGTGGAGGTTGTGTGGGGCAGGTGAAGGTTGTGTGGGGTAGGTGGAAGTTGTGTGGGGCAGGTGGAAGTTCTGTGGGACAGGTAGAGGTTGTGTGGGACAGGTGGAGGTGTGTGGGACAGTCGGAGGTTGTGTGGGGCAGGCGGAGGTGTGTGGGACAGGTGGAAGTTGTGTGGGGCAGGTGGAGGTGTGTGGGGCAGGTGGAAGTTGTGTGGGACATGTGGAGGTGTGTGGGGCAGAAGGAAGTGTGTTTGGCAGGTGGAGGTGTGTGGGGTAGAAGGAAGTGTGTGGGACAGGTGGAGGTGTGTGGGGCAGGTGGAGGTGTGTGGGACAGGTGGAGGTTGTGTGGGACAGGTGGAGGTTGTGTGGGGCAGGTGGAGGTTGCGTGGGACAGGTGGAGGTTGTGTGGGACAGGTGGAGGTGTGTGGGACAGGCGGCGGTTGTGTGGGACAGGTGGAGGTTGTGTGGGACAGGCGGCGGTTGTGTGGGACAGGTGGAGGTTGTGTGGGACAGGTGGGAGGTTGTGTGGGACAGGTGGGAGGTTGTGTGGGACAGGTGGGAGGTTGTGTGGGACAGGTGGAGGTTGTGTGGGACAGGTGGAGGTGTGTAGGGCAGGTGGAAGTTGTGTGGGGCAGAAGGAAGTGTGTGGGACAGGTGGAGGTGTGTGGGGCATAAGGAAGTGTGTGGGGCAGGTGGAGGTGTGTGGGGCAGGTGGAAGTTGTGTGGCCAGGTGGAAGTTGTATGGGACAGGTGGAGGTGTGTGGGACAGAAGGAAGTGTGTGGGGCAGGTGGAGGTGTGTGGGACAGGTGGAGGTGTGTGGGGCAGGTGCCGGTTGTGTGGGACAGGTGGAGGTTGTGTGGGGCAGGTGGAGGTGTGTGGGGCAGGTGGAAGTTGTGTGGGATAGATGGAGGTGTGTGGGGCAGGTGGAGGTTGTGTGGGGCAGGTGGAGGTGTGTGGGGCAGAAGGAAGTGTGTGGGGCAGGTGGAGGTGTGTGGAGCAGGTGGAGGTTGTGTGGGACAGGTGGAGGTTGTGTGGGACAGGTGGAGGTTGTGTGGGACAGGTGGAGGTGTGTGGGGCAGGTGCCGGTTGTGTGGGACAGGTGGAGGTTGTGTGGGACAGGTGGAGGTTGTGTGGGACAGGTGGAGGTTGTGTGGGGCAGGTGGAGGTGTGTGGGGCAGGTGGAGGTTGTGTGGGACAGGTGGAGGTTGTGTGGGACAGGTGGAGGTTGTGTGGGACTGGTGGAGGTGTGTGGGGCAGATGGAGGTGTGTGGGGCAGGTGGAGGTGTGTGGGGCAGGTGGAGGTTGTGTGGGAGAGGTGGAGGTTGTTGTGGGACAGGTGGAGGTGTGCGGGGCAGGTGGAGGTGTGTGGGGCAGGTGGAAGTATTCACATTTTCCTCATAAATTTCTTGCTTCAGGTGAGACAGCTGACGGGCACCAGAAAGCATTGTAATAGGTATGTCCACCTTTTTTATGTGTGTTTGTTTAATCTGAGGATGATCCTGTCAATCCCGTAATGATTTTTCGAGTTGAACAACAAAGATGACTATCAAGAATTTTACATCATGTTCACCATTGTTTCTGTAAATCTATAATTTTGTATACCAGCACTGTGAACTTGTCTACAATGTGAACTTGTCTGACGATTTTACCGAATGAAAATATATTGATTATCGTCATAGTCGAGTCTGAGTGGCAACAAACACAATAAGAGAGAGAGAGAGAGAGAGAGAGAGAGAGAGAGAGAGAGAGAGAGAGAGAGAGAGAGAGAGAAAAAAAAACTTGTGTGTGCTACCTGATGTACATTCATCATATAAGTAATGTGTTAGTGTATAAACTTTCATGAACACGATATAATATACCAAGACCCTGACACCTCACATCCGTTTATCTGTGTGGTGATGTATTTGATTGTTCTGGTGTGTGTGTGGTCACGTACTCCATGTCCAGTTATGTTTTATGCTTCAAAAGTCTTCGTCTCGGTAATGCAAATATAGATTTTTTCTTTCTTTTGCAGCAGTAGTAGGTAGTAGACAGCTACCAAACAGGGAGATACTACCGCCTGGGAAAATATTGGAAGCATAATGTGTTGTCTAATGGTAGACCCTGTTGCCATATGGCATCTCGAAAATTGTGACCAAGTCTCAGGTTGCTGATCTGTCTTTCTGCCTATTTACACACAATTGCAGGGTCTCAGTTGTCTCTCTTACTATTGACAACACAACATATAACCTTTCTCACTCGTGATCTGTTCTATTCTTTTATTCTCCTATGTCAGTTGACAATAATATTAAAGCGGGGCCTTCTCGAATTGGTCTAACTGGTCGGGAAGGTTGTGTACCCCAGGGCCGACCTGATCATCATCAAACTACTGGGGCCTCAATTGACGTTACCGCGGTCGCTGGAGGAACAGCTTCTTTCACACTTCATTTTTCCAACATTCGCGGCCTGAGATCCAATTTTTCTTCTGTGGAGCACCACCTATTTACCTCTTCCGCCGACCACTTACTACTATTTGAACTTCAACTGTCCAAAGCAGCTTCACTCAAACCTTTTCAAGTCTCCAACTACAACCTTTATATCTCTTTCTGTTCTAATGGAGGCGTATGCGCCTAATGCAACACACACAGACATATAGTTCGACTCACGGATCTTGAATCTTTTCTTTATAATGTTATCCGGCTCAGATTATCTCTCCCAACTATGTCTATTTTTCTTATTTTCTATACTGTTCTCCCAACTCAACCAACTATTTAGAACTCTTTGACTTTCACTTCTTGCCATGAGTCGTTGCTATTCACACACCCCAACACCGAGATCCTCTACCTAGGGGATTTCAATGTGCATCACAGAAAGTGGCTTGGCTCTGCAAGGGATGACCTAGGTGGAGCTGAGGCACTCTCTGTTTTCTTACTTAATGATCTGGAACAAATAATTAAACGCCCTACGCGTGTTCCAGATCGACACGATCAACTTACTAACATTCTTGATCTTTGTTTAACCTCTAACCCCTCACACTATTCATACTCAATTTCTGCCCCTTAGGGTCTTCTGATCACAATCTTATTTCTATTAAACCAAACTGGGCACGACCACCTTCCCCACCCTTCTCTAAACACCAACTATGGCATTATCGGAGGGCAAACTGGCAATCCTTGCAAGAATTCTTCTACGACTTTCCTTGGGATGAATGTTGCTTTTCCACTCGGGACGCCTCAGTATGTGTTGACAGCATTGCTGGGGTTATACTGGGTGGCATGAGTGCATTTATCCCATCTTCTACCCAAACTTTCACTTTACAATCATGGTTTGATCGCTCCTGTTCTCTTGCATGTAAGGAGAGAGATAGGGCATATCAAGTTATGAAACTATCTCCTTCTCCTATTACCCACTCCTCTGACATTAGCTCTGGGAATCGTTGTAAGATTATTCTTCATTGGGCCAAGCGGAATTTTATGAAAAGAAAGACCGCTGACCTGACTAACTCTTCTTCTAGTAACTCCTTCTGGTCCTTAACCAAAGACATCTATAATAACTTCTGTACTCCCTCTTTTCTCCTCTCTACCGACTTGATAACTCTATAGCCAACTCTCCCCCTGATAAAGCCAATTTTTTTGGCACCTTAATCTCCTCTAACTCCACCTTAGACGATTCCAACTCTATCCCTCCTCCTCCTCCTACTGCTGCTCCGACTGAACCTATGCACTTTCCTATAATTTCCACTCGTAGGGTTGCTGGTGTGTTATCCAAGTTGGATTTGAGTAAGGCGCATGGACCGGTGGGCTCGTAACACACATCTTGCCCACGGTGCCCACCGAATCTCTGTGGATGTCGGTCACACTAGAATAACCCGTTATAGTTCCTCCTTCTTTCCTCACACAGCCAAACTGTGGAATGCTTTGCCTTCTGTGTTTCCATACACATACAATCTGTCTCACTTCAAAAATTTTTTTTCAGGCATCTTCGTGGTGTAAATTAATATAATATTATTCTTTTCTACTTTTAATTTCTTTTTACTCTTATTTTTTCGCCCCCTAGGCCCCGTTGTGGGTCGATGACCTGTGCCCGGGTGGGTTATTCTCAGGTAAAAAAATAAAATTCGTGCTTGCGTGACCCAGCTGATGCGTACTAAGGGATGTGGTTAGAGCTCTTTGCATTAAAAAAAAGTCGCCAGCACGAGTATTCAACACCGTCTGGCGTTAGCTTCGACTTTAGATCTCTGCAGTGACTCTAATGGACGCTGCGACCGACTAACGTTTACCCGTCCTACTGCTAGCGGCGACGTTTCTTACATTCCGGGATATTAATCGAGCTGAAGAGATACAATATAGCATATACGTCAGAAAGTGTGGTGTAACAGCTGGTTATTTTAATTGTAGTTTCCTGTCCCTTGACCCACTTTCCACTACCTGTCTACCTGTTATCTTTACCTGTCAGTGTTGCCTACCAGTTATCTTTACCTGCCCTTGTTGTTTACCTGCTATCATACCTGTTCTTGTTGTCTACCTGTCATCTTTATCTGTCTGTAGTACCATTGGGTCATACTCACACTTCTCTTCCCCAACACCCCATTTTAATCTCCCCAACACCCCATCTATTCTCCCCAACACATTCCTCCCCTTTACCTATACCACTCCCCTCCAACGCACCCCCTCCCCCCATAACACCCCCTCCCACCCCCTCACCTTCCTCCACTCCCCAACTCACATCCATTAATCTCACCAACACACACCTCCCCATTTCCTCAACACCAACCTCCTTCTCTCGCCAATACACCCCCATCCCTTCTCCCCATCACCCCATCCTCCTCTCCCCATCACCCTCTCTTTCTTTCTCAATCACCCCCTCCTCCTTTCCATCACCTGTCCCTCTCCCCATAACATCTCCTCTCCCTCCAATACTCCCTTCTAGTGGCCACAGCACCTCCCCCCCTTCCCCATAATACCCCCTCTCTCCAACACACCCCCTCTCCTCCTCTCCCCAAATCACCCCTCCCTCTCTCCCCTTCTCCATAATACCCCCTCTCTCCCCCTTCCCATAACACCCCTCCCTCTCTCCCCCTCCCCATAACACCCCTCCCTCTCTCCCCCTCACTCCACTTTTTCTCCTGTAAGTGTTAATATAAAATTTAATGGTCGCTCTGTGCCTTAATAGAAAGCTTCACTGGCAAAGTTCTGCTGGATATGAGACCTTAAAGTAATTTTGTTGACGTTGACTTGATATTACTTGTATGTTCAAGGTGATGACGTCACTAGGATGATACTTGTAGCTACCATGATCTGAGTCGTATCTTATCTCCCCTTAAGTGGTCCATGGTGTAATGTACCAGAATATTCGGGCATTAACGGGACCTATTATCTCTAAGGTAAATCCTGAAGAGGTATTTCATGATTGCAATACTTGTGTTGATAAATCTAATTATCAACGACAGGTATAACTGCTCTCTCTCTCTCTCTCTCTCTCTCTCTCTCTCTCTCTCTCTCTCTCTCTCTCTCTCTCTCTCTCTCTCTCTCTCTCTCTTCCTGGAATCCTTATCTCTCTCGCTTTACCTGCAGGTGGATTTTTTTCATGTAGGATCCCTTCACTAATTAACAGCCTCCAGGAATCGTCCACGTTCTATATTCACCTGAATTATTCCAAAGCAATCACAGGTGAAGTCGTCCTTCCTCGAGAACCAGATTACTAATGGAACTACGATTTATTGACACTGAGGAGATCACCATATAAATTTGATATATGGTCGATCATTCAACCTTATTGCATCACCTGCTAGCCAGAAACTGTGACATAGATCTATATCACGAAGTAGGCCTATCCTTCAAAGTAGGCCCATTCTTCAAAGTAGGCCCATTCTTCAAAGTATGCCTATATTTCAAAATAGACCCATAATTATCTTATTAAAATCACCTCTAGAACACATTTCACCACAAGGAACCACTCTAGTTATGTCTGTCATATAACCACAAACTTGAATATTTAGTTAACTGCATGTACCGTTGAGTTTTCTTCGTGGTGTTGATTAATACAGTATAACCTTTTATGTCTATATTTTCAATTTCTTTCCGTTCTCCCCCCCCCCCCCCCCAGGCTCCGTTGTGGGTCGTTTGACCTGTGCCCGGGTGGGCTAATTCCCGTAAAAAAAAAAAAAAAGATATATATATAATATACAGTACAGTGCTTGATGTCAGTTTCTCTAAAAGATATCTTTTTTATAGTTGATTTACCTGTTTTAGCTGTCATCCTCCCTTAGAGTTCAACAAAAAAATAAAAATAAATATGTCGTTGAGACCTGTAAATTGATTGATTTATTGTGGTAATTACATCCCTGGCGACGCAACAGCTTCGATCATTTGTCGCCGAAATAAAATGAAGGCTTAAGAGACTAAAATCAAATAATGCAACATAAAAATCCCAAGTAAATAACAGAACTTTTGTATAAACCATTTAGACGTTAACAGATAAAACTCAAAGCTTGTGTAGAAGGCTGACCTCCTCCACGAAGGAGAGGACGTCCCCTCCCACGATAGGATCCGTCTCCCTCCCGGCACTGAGAAAGGTGCTTATGACGAAGGACTCTGAGACTGGGGCTCTCAACCAAGAGGTGTCGAACAGTCAGTAGTACCAGGCAGGCATCACAGTGGGGAGGGGGTGCCCTCTTCACTAAAAAAACATGAGTCAGCCGTGTGTGACCAATGCGGAGGCGGGCCAAAGCAGTCTCCCTGATATCCTCACCCCCAGGCACCCACTGCAGGGTGGATGTCGCGGAGCTTGTTTGCATTGACAAAATCCCACCTGCATTGCCAACTCGAGCGGATGGCAGCTCTTATTACTGGCTTCATATCAGAGGCTGGTGGAGTGAAATGATATGCCACAGGACGAGAAGCAACTGTCTTCGCCACACCTGGACGCTAATCCCCCTCTGACCCCCCATAGGCCCCCCTCTGACCCCCCATAGGCCCCCCTCTGACCCCCCATAGGCCCCCCAGCAAAAACTGATTTTCCTGACCCTACGTTCGACGTGAAAGAGGAGCTGCAAATGATTCGTAAAAGTAAGCAGTATATCTTTTTTATAATAGAGGAACTTAATATAGCAAATGACTTTAAGTACTGTACATTTCTGGGCCTCTCACTGTTGTCTGCTTCATTGTAAATTACCACAATAAATTTTATCATTGTAATTTATATCATTATACTGCAACGTTGTAAGCTGTTGCACTGTATACTGCGTCACTAAGTTGCGTCACTACACACTATCACTGTAAGCTGCGGTACTGTGCATTGTACGAGTGTAAACTGCAGCACTTTATACTGTAGCACTGTTAGCTGCAGCAGTATGCACTATCATTGTAAGCTGCAGCACTATATACTGTAGCAATGTAAGCTGCAGCACTATATACTGTATCACTGTAAGCTGCGGCACTATATCCTGTATCACTGTAAGCTGCGGCACTATATCCTGTATCACTGTAAGCTGCGACACTGTACCATTGTAAGCTGTGGCATTAGCCACTATTATTGTAAGATGCGGCACTATACACTTTCATTATAAGCTGCGGCACTATACACTATCAATATAAGCTGGGGCACTATACAGTATAGTGTAGCACTGTAAGCTGAGGCACTATACATTGTATGAGTGCAAGCTGCGGCACTATATACTGTAGCACTGTAAGCTGGGGCACTATACACTGTTTCATTGTAAGCTGCTTCACTATATACTGTATCACTGTAAGATGCGACACTGTACCACTGTAAGCTGCGGCACTATATACTGTATCACTGTAAGCTGCGACACTTGACCACTGTAAGCTGCGGCACCATATACTATTTCACTGTAAGCTGCGACACTGTACCACTGTAAACTGCGTCACTATACACTGCATTACTGTAAGATGTGGCACTATATACTGTATCATTGTAATCTGCGGCACTATACACCGTATCCCTGTAAGCTGCGGCACTATATACTGTAGCTGCGGCACCGTATATTAGGTGTTGTCATACAGCCAACATGGCGGACCTCACATGACCCACCGCCAGTAATGATAAATCTTGGTTATTTCCTGAGATCTGCTCTGATGTGTGAAATTCATTTCCGCGGGAAATTAATTGCCGAGCGCTGGCGTGATGGTGTTTCGTGACGACCAAATTGTTTGTGGCCAAACGGCAGACTGGTCGTTAACATGACGATGTGGCGATAAGGTGCTACATGTGTAATAATAATAATAATAATAATAATTAACGGTTTATTGAAAGAGCTTGGCAGCCAGAAGGCTGAAAATATACAGTTACATATTTGGGGAGTGGGTTACGAATTACAAATAATATACAAGCAACATAAGTGACACAAAAAAGACATATAATAACTTAGATGGGGAAAAGCTCAAACTACAGTTCAATTCAACATAGTGACAGTGTTACAGTATTACAAGTTATTGATAATTTTTACAATGGTTGGGACTGGGCTGTTCTTATAGCGATCAGTTCGTGCACGTATGGGCTGGATGCGGTTGTGGTGTCGAACAGCAATTCTCGGACAAGGGACCTCGGGTGGTAGCAGGAGCCGGTGTCGGGGATGGTGTAGAAGCTTCTTACCAAATTTGCAGATGAGGTCGTGGTGATGGTCAGTGAGAGTCGAAAGGGTCAGTGTGTTGAGCGCTTCTTGATATGTGGAGTAGGAGGAGGAGAGAATAATCTTGCATGCCCTCTTTTGCACTTTTTCTAGGTGTTTACGTTGTGTGGCATTTAGGGAGGAAGACCAGGTGGGGGAGGCATAGGTGAGCTTGGGAAGTATGAATGTTGTGTAAACACTGAGGAGCTCGTGTGCAGGAACTCCGAGGGACTTGAGTCGGCGGAGGAGGTGGAGACGGAAACTGGAGGATTTGACAACTTCATTGACGTGTGGTTTCCAATTTAGTTTGTTGTCTATGGTGACGCCGAGGAGCTTCGTGGAATCTACGACCTGGAGTGTGTTCGGACCTAGAGTAATGGAAGGAGGTGGGACAATGTCGGAGGAGAGGTTGATGTGCATAACCATGGTCTTGGTATGGTTGATGGTGACATGGTTGTTGGTAGCCCAGTTTTGGAGACTGTTCAATAAATCCTGAAGGGCGGTATAGTTGGGAGCAGAATTGTTGACGCTGATCCCAATGGTGGAGTCGTCGACATATTTCCAGCGAGCAGGGGTTTCTCTTAGGGCATCATTGATGAGCATAAGGAAGCAGAGTGGTCCCATCTTGGTGCCTTGGGGGACGCCACAGGTGAGTGACTGAAAGGTGGAGACAGCCCCTCGGAAGCGTACAGCTTGGCGTCGGTCACTGAGGAAGTCTGTAAGCCATGGTATGAGGCTTCTTCGAAGCCCGAGGTCAATAGCTTTGTTGATGATTATATTGTGGTCGACTAGGTCGAACGCTTTAGTGAAATCAATGAAGGCGACAGCTACAGACGTTTTTCGTTTCTCGAGATGGCGGTATATGTAATCGAGAAAGCTGACAAGACAGTGAGTGGTGGAGGAAGTTTTCATGTTGCCAAATTGCTGAGGGTCTACGACTCCTGCAATATCAGCATAAGCCCAGTCGAACACAAAACTTTCACAGATTAGGCTGGGTATTGGGGTGATTGCAATAGGTCGTAGCTGATTTAAGGATTGTGGGCTGGTTGACTTGGGCACTGGTGATACATAAGAGGTCTTCCAGTCAGCTGGGCATCTGGCTTGACTGAGAGAAGCATTGATGATGGAGCAGAGGGGTTTAGCAAGCTCCGGGGAGAACTCCTTGAAGAGTTTCATTGGTAAGTCAATGGGGGTGGTAGAGCGTTTTAATTTTAGTTTGTCCAGGCGTTTTGCTACGTCAAATTCTTCTACTAAGTCAGTGGGAAGGGAGGCTGGTAGGTAAGCAGGGAGAGTGGTTGTGTCAAGCCGTGGGAGCGTCTGGCATATAGTAGCGAAATGGTTATTTGTTTGCTCAGCTGCGTCAACACTAGTGAGATGGCTAAGGAAGGGGAGGGGGTGTGTCTTATTGTTTAGTCCACAGAGTTCTTTAAGCTTACCATACCATTGACTGATGTTGGTCTGTTTCAGGTGTTGTAATTTGGTTGGGTAGTGGGATTTCTTTGCAGTGCGTATTTCGCGGATGACTCGGTTGCGAAGGGACCTGTAGCGGATGTGGTCATTGAGATGAAAGGCTCTGTCTCTCTGTTGCATAAGTCTTTTGATCCGAGGTGTGATCCAGGGCAAGTCAGCTGGGTGAGATCTGACGGACTTCTCGGGGAAGAAGTGGTGGTGAGCTTGCGTGGTGGTGTTGGTATAATTTATCCATTTGGTTTCCACGTCATCCACGCTAAGTACTTCAGTCCAGGGATGGTGAACTATCCACTGCCCGAAGAGGCGCACTGCAGAGTCAGTAATCGGCCTGTAGGTCTTGATGTAGGGTCTCTGTACTTGAGTGGGAGTGGCAGCTGGGGACCAGAGCACTGATAAGTGTGTGCTACACCCGATAGGAGGCATTGGTTGAGGTGGTTGGTACTGGTCCGCTAAGTCAGTTAAGATAAGGTCCAGGGTATTTTGACCGTGTGTGGGGAAGGTCACAACTTGTGATAGTGATAGCTGGTCCTGGATATCAGTGGTGTCAATTTCATTTAAATCCCCACATAATATTAACTTGGCACATGGGTACCTAACTCTGAGGTGGTCTGAGGTGGTGATGAGATGATTGATAAGAGTGTCTCTGGTGGGTGATCGAGGCGGATGGTATGCCACACAGATTATAATGGAAGCAGTGTTGCGTGGGTGGGCTCTTAGCACGACACGTACCCATAATGCTTCCACATCTGCTGGGACTTGAACATCCAGGCGTGACGGGCGTAGGTCATCTTGACAGAAGAGGGCAACGCCCCCTCCGCGTCTTTGTGAACGAAGGTGATGAAAGAGTTGATATCCCTCAATATGACACGTTTCAGGCACAATTTGCCAGGCCTCACATATGGCAACGACGCTCGCGGCGGTTGACCTGACTGTAGTTGCCAGCTCGTCGAACTTGTTAGCTAGGGAAGTGACGTTGGATAGCAGTAAAGACGGGAGATCATACCATATCCGTGGAACTTCAGTGTGGTGGTATGGTCTGTCAGGGGTGGGTTTCTCCGGTTTCCTAGTGGAGGTTACGGTTCTAATGGGCTTATGTGCATGACGGCCTTGTCTACGGCTCCGCGCGTGGAATAGGTTTAGTGACTTGAGTAGCGCGATAACACTGCCATCAGGATAACCGTTCCCACGCTTTAGATGGTACAGAGTGCGTCGGGAGTAAGTGATTGGTGGCCATCTGTTGAAATCTGTTGTGGGCGGACGGAAGTGTTTGTCACTGGCGGCACTTTGAGGGACACTGACACTGGTAGACATCTGTTAGTATTTGTCAGTCGTAAAGACCGTGGGTCTTTGTCCCTGGTGCTTGGGGTCGCCGACACAGTTTTCACGATATATGTAAACACCGCGGTGGTCCTTGTCACTGGCACTTTAAAGGGGACCGATAAAGTGCCCACTGTCTGACTTTTCCTTGGGGTGCACTATCGAGCACTGTATGGTAATCACTTATTGCACTGCTCCGTAATCAATCGTTCACTAATCACTAGAATGTTTTGCTGAATCGATCCTGGTGTAGTAAGGCTGGTAGGGCGTTGGGGTATAGCAGGGGGAGTGGCAGGGCCAAACAGACTCGGCCTGGCTGCTAAAACCGGGAGCGCCTTCGGGGCACGTCCTGTCTCACTGAGGGTTGACAAGTGTATGTGTGTGTGTGTGTCTGGTGAAGGAAGTTATTCTTTCTATGGCCGGAATAAGTCACTTGTTCCTCTCTACCGCGGCTCTAGCAGTAAACACTTATGAAGACCAGATATATTGTTGATGTTGTTCACCTCATACCTGTGGTGCTCAGACGTGAACTGAACAGCACCTGTGATGGTGGTTGAGTATGAGGGTGTGAGCACTTTACCAGGTGAAGATGACACAGCAACTCCCGATAATACTCACAGCTGCATTACTTGTTTCACTTCCTGTACCTTTG
This sequence comes from Homarus gammarus, assembly GCA_958450375.1. Classification (NCBI taxonomy): domain Eukaryota; kingdom Metazoa; phylum Arthropoda; class Malacostraca; order Decapoda; family Nephropidae; genus Homarus; species Homarus gammarus. Next base: position 2,370,903 of record CAUDMG010002538.1, read on the forward strand.
GACTCAGTTTGTGTCTGTAAATTTGTGGCGTTTCCCAGATGCTGTTGTTTATTACCTGTAGCTAATTATCAGTGTAATGTTGGCGCCTCGCTATTGATAGTTTTTCATAATATTTCTTACACATTTTCTGCCATAACGTTCTGTCTCAGCCAGTTAGACATAATGAGTGGACCAGAAACAGTTCCTTCTAGATGGGTGTAGAGTAACATATATTATCTAATTAGGGTCACACATCACCAGGGTCACACATCACCAGGGCCACATACCACCAGGGCCACATACCACCAGGGCCACACATCACCAGGGTCACACATCACCAGGGTCACATACCACCAGGGCCACACATCACCAGCGTCGCACATCACCAGGGTCACATACTACCAGGGCCACACATCACCAGGTCACACATCACCAGCGTCACACATCACCAGGGTCACATACCACCAGGGCCACACATCACCTGGGCCACACATCACTAGGGCCCCACATCACCAGGGCCACACATCACTAGGGCCCCACATCACCAGGGCCACACATTACCAGGGCCACACATCACCTAGGCCACATATAAACAAGCATCAGAAGGGTGGTTGTCAGTGATGATCCAGAACAGTCACTTTCACCTGCTAATTGGATAAATACGTGAAGCTGTGTAAAGTGTGTAGAAACATATTACGTAATAATAATAATAATAATAATAATAATAATAACGGTTTATTAGAGTTGCAGCCGTTGGTTGAAAATATACAAACTTACATGTAATTTAGACATAATAATATACGTTCAATACATTTCCAGGGCTGTACAGTACATAAATCAGGAGCTGTTTTATTATTTTAACAATAGATGGGATGGCGCTATTCCTATATCTATCAGTGTGTGTGTGTGTGTGTGTGTGTGTAAGTAAGGATAGAAGTTTACTATACACACACACGCACGCACACACACACACACACACACGCATAACACACACACCCACACACACTTCATCCTTGACCACCGACGGGTCAAGACGGGTCAGACGCACCTGGCGCTGCTCAGTAGCAGCCACGTCAACTATTCTGTTGGCCCATACCAACTTCCTCCCCTGAACCCTCCTCCCCACCGGAATATCAACAAGTTCTCGCCAGAAATTACTATTTCATTTGGGAAAGGAATGGAACCAGTGTTGAATAGTGGTGAACAGTGCTTAAGTCAGTGAAAAACAACTCGGCAGTTGAGTCTTACCCAAGCTAGCCTTCACACAGTGAGGTCCCAGGAACCCAGTGATAATTCCCCTGAGACTCCACGATAGAGAGGCCTGGGACCACACCTCAGACCACGTGGTGTCCCCATGATGCTACGACACCACGTAGTGAATGAGTTGCTACAGCATCATGTGAAGTTCCTCATAACACCATCTGTGAGGGAATTACTACACCACATCAGGCCCCTCATACACCATCTGTGAGGGAATTACTACACCACATCAGGCCCCTCATAACACCACCTGTGAGGGAACTGGTACTCCACGTGATGCCCCTCCTAACGCCATCTGTGAGGGAGTTACTACACTATGTGTCTGTTGTTCAACACCTCAGCTTACATGATCTACATGTGTAAACATTAATCTGTATGTTCACTGTATGTTCCTTCACCTTTCTCTAATGAAGGCTTTTGTTGTATCACCAATGTATGTAATAAGTCATTTGTGTCCAATGTATATTTTCAGCCTTCGGGCTGCAAACTTTTTCAATAAACCGTTTATTATTATTATTATTATTATTATTATTATTATTATTATTATTATTATTATTATTATTACAATAAGTTACAAGCACACAAACACACACGTGCTACTTACTAGTACTTCGCTGTCACTTAGAATCGAGTTTGACGATCATCCAGCTATGATACAATAATATGAGTTACTAGGGATGTCACCTTCAATGATGAGTTTTGAGGTGACTAAAGAGGCCGATTCGAGACCCGCAGCGTCGTTCACATGAGTTGCACATATGGAGGGCTACATCGAGTGCAGGAGGGGCGGTGGCAGCGTCTTTCCGGCGTTGGTGCTTGTCTGCCTCGGTTTGCAGTCGGGCTAACTCGAAAGTATTGACACCTTCTCGTGTGGTGCTCCTCCAAGCGTTACGATGTGGAGTAATCGACTCGTAGGTGAGGGGGTCAATTTGGCACCTTTTTCAGATTTGTCTTAAGACTATCCTTTTACATTTTCAGTTGCCGCCGGCATTACGTTCACTATTCGTTAGGTGACTGTAAAGTAGCTGCTTTGGCAATCTACTGTCGTCCATGCGGGTAACATGGCCAGTCCAGCCTCGATGCTCCTACAGTCGGTGTCAGCAAGAATACTGGCATTTGTTCTCTTGTTTTCCCAGCGAACTTGGAGGATGGAACGTAGACTACGTTGGTGAAAATTTTCAAGTGCCTTGAGGTGCCTCCTGTATGTGACCCATGTCTCGCTGCCATGTAGCAGGGTGGGGAGGACCACTGCTCGATATACGTGTAACTTTGTAGATAATTTCAGCTTCCTTCAGCTGAAGACCCGGTTTCGGAGTCTGCCAAAGGCTTGAGATGCACATCTGATCCGATGCTGAAACTCTTCATCGATGTCCGCGGTGGTGGAGAGGTGGGAGCCGAGATACCGAAAGTGGGTAACATTGGAGAGGGTAGTACTGTTAAGCTGGATGGATGGTGGAGGTGTATCTGAACCAGGAGCAGATTGAAAGAGCATCCGAGTCTTACGTACATTCACCTCAAGGCCGAAGTGTGCTTATGTATCTGCGTAGGTGTTCAGGATCTCCCGTTGGTCGTGTTTAGTGTGAGCAACACGGGTGAGGTCGTCTGCATACTGAAGTTCAGTAATGGAAGCTGCCTACACCTTTGTTCTTGCCTGGAATCGTCTTATGTTGAAAAGACCCTTCATCCTGTACGCAATGTCCACCCCGCCGGCTAAATTGGCACTGGCACGAGTGAGGAAGGCAGCCAAGAAAATGGAAAAGAGTTGGTGCCAGTACATACCCTTATTTAACCCCCGTTTGGATGGGGTAGAACTCAGACTGAGTGCCACTGTGCAGGACACTGCTGTTCATGCCACCATGGAGTTGCCTCACAATGACAATGAATTTTGGTGAGCAGCCAAAACGGCTGAGGGTCCGCCAGAGGGCTGCCCTGTTGACCGAGTCTAAGGCTTTGGTTAGGTCGATGAAAGCCATGTACGGGTCACGAAGCTGTTCTCTGCACTTTTCCTGTATCTGGCGGGCAGAGAAGATCATGTCAGTGGTGCCACATTGAGATTCTGGGAGGAATTTTTCCACTTCAGGGAGAAGTCTGTTTAGGAGGACTTGGCATATAATTTTGCCAGCTACGGACAGCAGAGATTCCGCAGTAGTTGCCATAGTCTGGCCGGGTCGCTTGTTTTTATAAATATTAATGATGGAGGCGTCTTTAAGAGCTTGGGTGATTTCCTCCTTTTCCCATATATTCCCCAGGAGACAGTGATGATGGCTGGTAAGCAGAGGTCCTCCTGCTTTATACACCTCGGTTGGGATTCCATCAGGCTCTGAGGCTTTGTTATTTTTCATCTGTTTGATGGCAGTAGCTACCTCATCCAGGGATGGAGGATAGCTGAGGTGGGTCAACTCTGGATGCTGAGGGACCTGCTGGGTAGTCAGGACATCAACATCGGTGTTTCTGTTGGGCAGTGAGTGGTAATGCTCTTTCCAGCGCTGAAGGAGGCCTTCATCGTCTTAAATTAGGGAGTTACCGACGGATGAGCGGAGGAGGTCTGCGCCACGAGTGGTTGACCCATATAATGTACACAAAGGATCACAGGAGACCAGAAATAGTCCCGTGTGCTGGTGTTGTGTGTCACAGGATGCTGGTGGCCGCCCTACGAGAGCCAATTAAGAAAATTATCAGTGAAAAACATAGGACAATTATATCAAAGATTAAATCAGACGCCTTTTTTATAGGGCGAATTTTTAATTTGGGGGTGAAATTAGAGATAAAACAGACCACTGAATTTTTCTCTTGTCTAGGATGATGTGAGTGCGTGCGTGCATGAGTGGGTGCACTGATGAACACAAAGACTAAACTAGTGTTTACTGCTTAATTAGAAAAAGAAAGACAGACAGAAAGACAGGCAGAATAAGAGATAGAGAGAGATATAGTGAGAAAGAAAAAAAATGAGATAGAGGTGAATTGAGAAAGTTTGAGATAGATAAAAAGACAGAGAGTGAAAGAGTGAGAGAGGAATCCGCCAGCGCCTTGGGTTACTTTACTCGAAGCAGCGGGTGTGACTGACAGGTAAATTGGTGGAATATTTCAGGTGGGCTCTGAGAAAATCCTCGCGGGAGAGAGGTGGTAAAGTGTCGGGAGGAAGGTCGCCTTAGACAACACTTATTGACTTACTGTTACTCACTGTCTGTCTCAAATGGTAGCGGTGTAACTTTTAAGTGGTTGTGTTGCAAACTTAAGTGGTGACGTTACTTCCTTAAGTGGTGACGTTACTTCCTTAAGTGGTGGTGTTACGTGTTCAAGTGGCAGTGTTACAAGCGGCCTCAGGTGAGATAGTGTAGAGACGTATTGTGGAGAAGCAAGATGGCGACGGCTACACTATAGAATATATGTTGCCATTCACTTAACTCTCAACAGGTCTGGTGAGTTTTGAAAGCTTGAGGACGGACGGGTTGGAGAGAAGAGGACTTTGTTGGGAAGTGGAACTGAAGTGTAGAAGAATGCTGAGGAAGGGAAGCTGGGTAAGGAGGCTGGATATAGGTAAGGCAGTGGGCGGTAGGGGAGATGGACTGCAGGAGGGCCGGCGAGCCTCAGGGGGGAGGTAAACTGACCAGTATGTCACACTGTCACTGGACACCGTCGTCGTCGGGGAAGTAATGGCGGTCATCAGGTTTATGGGGGGGGAATATGTCTTGCTAGCAGGTCATAGTGGAGGTGTTGGTCACTTTTACCTGTGACGCTCAAGTTTATGGCGCTGGTCTTACGAGGTGACGACTGAGGCAGGACACCTGGCCACTACACAGGTGACTGAGGCAGATGTGGTGTACACCTGGTCACTACATAGATGACGACAGGTGTAGTGTAATGGATAACTGCCCACTGCACATATGACTGAGGCAGGTGTGATAGATGCCTATCCACTACACATATAACTGAGGCAGGTGACCAGGTGTACTCCAGGTGACTGAGGCAGGTGTGATGGATTTACGTATTACTATGGACATATTACTATGTCCAGTACACGACCCAACCTCGTTCTGTGGCGTCATATTACTAACCGGAAATGGTCATGATTTTCCCACCTCTATATTGTTCACCAAACGTTACTGGACACCTTACTTCTCTGTTCGCTCCCTCGACACTTAAGAATTTACTACCTGTGTGTGTGTGTGTATGTGTGTGTGTGTACACAACTTGACCTCACCACATGCGTCTCTTGTCACTCTCCCAGATTTACGACACTTACCACAGTACATTTGTTTGTCCTGCAACACCCAGTGTGTTCTGCAGCACCCAGTGTCTCCTGCAGCACCCAGTGTGTCTTGCAGTACCTATTGTGTCCTGCAGCACCCAGTGTGTCCTGCAGCACCAAGTGTGTCCTGCAGCACCCAGCGTGTCCTGCAGCACCAAGTGTGTCCTGCAGCATCCAGTGTGTCTTCTACTACTATCACACAGTAATAATATCTGCTGCTTATTCCTACACCAATACTACCACTTTACCACCACGAATAACAACAGTTCAAAGAGGAGATATTAACAACAAGAAAGCTTTTAATATTAATGTGAAAAAGTGGTTTCTAGGTTGAAGGGAGTGAGGGAGAGAACAATGTTATTTTGACTCCTGGGAATATACATGGTGAAGGGAGAGGGTGAGGACGACCAGGTACTGTGGTTCCCTCGGTATGTTAGGATGAAATAAACGGTGGTAATTACAATGACTTCAAGAATGGTCGTACCGAGTGTTGAAACTGTGATGCATATTGTAAGAGTTATAGTGCGTGGGTGGAGAGTTTTAATGATATGGACAGCAAAGCAGGACATGTTACAGCTTCTGGATTATTTTGTGTTTTGTCGTTAGCTCAGTGTACAAGCTGAGGTAGGTGTCGAAGCTTCATGTAAATTGTTGACTAGTGACTGGCTATTAACTTGGTATCGAACCCACATACATAAACCACGACAAAGACATCGTAGCTACACACACACACACACACACACACACACACACCACCAAACAAACATTCTCAGTCAACCATCACCCAACACCAACACGCTGACAATTTTCACGCGTGACTTTTACTGAAGCCATGTTTACACACACACTATTTCTGTCCATCCACTCCGAAAGTGGGACGCACTCAAACAGTGTGTGTGTGTGTGTGTGTGTGTGTGTTAAAACAAGTGTAAATTAAAAGTTACAAGTAAAGTAAGAATTATTAGTTGCAGGATAAAGTAAGGAAGATGTGGTAGCGTGGTCGATTAGTTATATAACTATTAATATATTCTTAGGGGGAATTTTCTAAACACCAATTCTAAGTTCAACTATTTATTAGTTAACTGAATAGCATGGACACATTAATAACTAATTATATTTAAGTTACTAGACAATGACTCTCGGAGACAAACATGAATGGATACACTTCCTACCTTAAGTTACTCACCCTTGAATCGCTCTGACAATGACTCACGTGTGACCTGAGGGATGCCCAGCGGCTGGGGAATGTCTGCAGGTGCTGCTGGACTCTGACTCCTGTGGGAGACTTTGCTATCTGGGGACTCGGTGCTGGGAGTGGGGAGGAAATTCTCCTTCCCGACCTCGACTAGTGACGAGCGTGGCTCCTGTCTTCTTCTGAGTTGTGTCTCTCCCTGTCTGTCTCCGTCTGTTTCTGTCTCTGAGAAGGAGCTGTCGGTCCCTTCCCTGTTCTAATGATAATTATAATACCCCTTGAAAGGAGCTGCAGGGCTCTTATATTGGAGATCTCAAGCCGGCAGATGACGTCAATAATATGGGTGTGTCTGGCCAGGTGACAGGTGTACTGGCTGGAGGGTAGTCTCTTGAGTAACACGGTCCTGTCGCCTAGTTAACTAAAGACGCGGCGGGGAGAATTTTGGTTCATTGTGACCGCGACCTCTCTTGGGTCAGGTCTTAATCTCACTTTAATTTCGAAGGGTGGGTCAACTTACGAGGGTGTACACACCTGCGCTTCCGGTCATTGCTATATGTGCTGTTCTTCTCTGGGCTGAAAGCTGTGGTCTGATAAACAATCATTACAGTCTGTCTGTCTGTCCGCGATGTCTAAGCGTTCGTAGCTATCAGGAAGTGGTGGTGGTGTGCATGGGTATAAGAACATAAGAATATAAGAATGGAGGAAACTGCAGCGGGCCTATTGGCCCATACTGAGCAGTCCCGTGTACACCCAACCCCTATTGCTCATATGAGCATCCAACCTATGTTTGAAGCTATTCAGCGTATTCGAGTTAATGATGATATTTGGTAACTTGTTCCATTCATCCACTACTCTGTTTCCAAACCAGTGTTTACCTATTTCGCGCCTAAATCTAAATTTAAGAACATAAGAACATAAGAATGGAGGAAACTGCAGCGGGCCTATTGGCCCATACTGGGCAGTCCCGTTTACACCCAACCCCTATTGCTCATATGAGCATCCAACCTATGTTTGAAGCAATTCAGCGTATTCGAGTTTATGATGATATTTGGTAACTTATTACATTCATCCACTACTCTGTTTCCAAACCAGTGTTTACCTATTTCACGCCTAAATCTAAATTTGTCTAATTTAAAACCATTGTTACGAGTTCGCTCCTGGTTGGATAATTTGAGTACCTTTGTAATGTCCCCTTTGTTTAGCCCTGCCTTCCACTTATACACCTCTATCAGGTCGCCCCTCGCTCTATGTCTCTCAAGGGAGTGCAAATTAAGATGCTTTAACCTGTCTCTATACTCAAGGTTCCTAATGCCCGGGATTAGTCTTGTCATTCTCCTCTGAATTCTTTCCAAGGATTCTATATCCATTCTGTAATACGGTGACCAGAACTGAACTGCGTAATCCAGGTGTGGTCTCACAAGAGCAAGATACAGTTTTAGGATGACCTCGCTAGTCTTGTAACAAACACTCCTTTGTATGAACCCAAGTACTTTATTAGCCTTGTTACGAGCAAAAACACATTGTTTACTTGGCTTAAGGTTCCTACTTATCATTACTCCTAAATCTCTCTCGCAGTCGGATTTCTCTATGGCATCGTTGTTCATCTGGTATCTGGTTTCCCTGTTTACATCTCCTATACTGAGTACTTTACATTTGTCGACGTTGAATTTCATCTGCCATTTTTCAGACCATTCGAAAAATTTGTTTAGATCTTCCTGTAGTTTTGCCGAGTCCTCGTCAGATTTGATAACACGTCCTATTTTAGTGTCATCAACAAATTTACTTATGTTGATGTCTATGCCGATATCTATGTCGTTTATGTATATAATAAACAATAATGGTCCAAGTACTGAGCCTTGGGGAACTCCACTTGTGACGTTGCTGCAATGGGACTTAGTGCCATTAATGCTCACTCTCTGTTTCCTGTCCTGTAACCACGCCCTAATCCATTTAAGGATATTACCTTTGATGCCATGCGCTTCTACCTTTCTAATTAGTCTTTCGTGGGGGACTCTGTCGAAGGCTTTGCTAAAGTCGAGATATACCACATCATAATTGTGCCCCTCGTCCACTGATTCGAAAACTGATGAAAAGAATGTTAATAGATTAGTTAGGCAAGATCGTCCGCTTGTGAAGCCATGCTGGGAATCATTGATCAATCGGTGCTTCTCCAGGTGATTTCGAATAGAGTTTGAAATGATTGCTTCCAGTAATTTGCCTACTATTGATGTTAGACTGATTGGGCGGTAGTTAGAGGATAGTGATCTATCCCCCTTCTTGAAAATCGGTATTACATTCGCTATCCTCCAGGATTCTGGTACTACACCTGTTTTTAAGGACATGTTAAACAACTTTGCTAAGGGCATACTAAGCTCTTCCTTACAATCCTTTAATACTCTGGCAAATATCTCATCGGGACCTGGTGACTTATTAGGCTTTAGTTTGTCTATTTGCTTACTAACATCGTTACTAGTCACTACTATCTCACTTAATTTGTTTTCTTCACTATCTCTGAATAGAGTCGGTGCCTCGGGTATCATGTTTAAATTTTCGGTGGTGAAAACTGTTGAAAAATATTTATTCAAATTATTGTTCATTTCTCCGTCGTTATCAGTGAGCTCGCCGAAGTCTGACCGTATTGGTCCAATCTTTTCTCGTGTTTTAGTTTGATACATTTGGTAGAATCCTTTGGGGTTTGTCTTCGCCTCCCTTGCTATCCTTACCTCATTATTCCTCTTTGCTTTCCTTATCTCGGTTTTAACCCTACTTACCAATACCCTATAATATTCCCGGAGGTGAATTTCTCCACGATTTATCCTTATATCTATAGCCTTCCTTTGGCCAATGATGTTCTTTAAATAATTATTTATCCATTTAGGGTCATTGTTGTCTGATCTGAGTTTTTTGTATGGTATGTTCTGCCTTTGTGCATTAAGTAACTCACTATTTAAATTGTCATGGAACTCGGCAATCTCAGATCTCGTTATCAGGTCGGTGTCATCTGTCATTTGTCTAACTTAAAACCATTGTTACGAGTTCACTATTGGTTGGATAGTTTGAGTACCTTTGCAATGTCCCCTTTGTTTAGCCCTGACTTCCATTTAAACACCTCTATCAGGTCGCCCCTCGCTCTACGTCTCTCGAGGGAGTGCAAATTAAGATGCTTTAACCTGTCTCCATACTCAAGGTTCCTAATGCCCGGGATTAGTCTTGTCATTCTCCCCTGAATTCTTTCCAAGGATTCTATATCCATTCTGTAATACGGTGACCAGAACTGAACTGCGTAATCCAGGAGTGGTCTCACAATCGCAAGACACAGTTTTAGGATGACCTCGCTAGTCTTGTAACTAACACTCCTTTGTATGAACCCAAGTACTTTATTAGCCTTGTTACGAGCAAAAACACATTGTTTACTTGGCTTAAGGTTCCTACTTATCATTACTCCTAAATCTCTCTCGCAGTCGGATTTCTCTATGGCATCGTTGTTCATCTAGTATCTGGTTTCCCTGTTTACATCTTCTATACTGAGTACTTTACATTTGTCGACGTTGAATTTCATCTGCCATTTTTCAGACCATTCGAAAAATTTGTTTAGATCTTCCTGTAGTTTTGCGGAGTCCTCGTCAGATTTAATAACACGTCCTATTTTAGTGTCATCAGCAAATTTACTTATGTTGCTGTCTATGCCGATATCTATATCGTTTATGTATATAATAAATAATAATGGTCCAAGTACTAAGCCTTGGGTAACTCCACTAGTGACGTTGCTCCAGTGGGACTGAGTGCCGTTAATGCTCACTCGCTGTTTCCTGTCCTGTAACCACGCCCTAATCCATTTAAGGATATTACCTTTGATGCCATGTGCTTCTACCTTTCTAATTAGTCTTTCGTGGGGGACTCTATCGAAGGCTTTGCTAAAGTCGAGATATACCACATCATAATTGTGCCCCTCTTCCACCGATTCGAAAACTGATGAAAAGAATGTTAATAGATTAGTTAGACATGAACGCCCGCTTTTGAAGCCATGTTGGGAATCATTGATCAACTTGTGCTTCTCCAGGTGGTTTCGAATAGAGTTTGAAATAATTGATTCTAGTAATCTGCCTACTATTGATGTTAGGCTGATTGGGCCGTAGTTAGAGGATAGTGATCTATCCCCCTTCTTGAAAATCGGTATTACATTCGCTATCCTCCTGGATTCTGGTACTACACCTGTTTTAAGGACATGTTAAACAACTTAGCTAAGGGGGTACTAAGCTCTTCCTTGCATTCCTTTAATACTCTGGCAAATATCTCATCGGGACCAGGTGACTTATTAGGCTTTAGTTTGTCTATTTGCTTACTAACATCGTTACTAGTCACTACTATCTCACTTAATTTGTTTTCTTCACTATCTCTGAATAGAGTCGATGCCTCGGGTATCATGTTTAAATTTTCGGTGGTAAAAACCGTTGAAAAATATTTATTAAAATTATTGCTCATTTCTCCGTCGTTGTCAGTGAGCTAGCCGGTATCTGACAGTATTGGTCCAATCTTTTCTCGTGTTTTAGTTTGATATATTTGGTAGAATCCTTTGGGGGTTTGTCTTCGCCTCCCTTGCTATCCTTACCTCATTATTCCTCTTGGCTTTCCTTATCTCGGTTTTAACCCTACCTTATAATAATCCTGGAGGTAAATTTCGCCACGAATTATCCTTCTACCTATAGCCTTCCTTTGGCCAATGATGTTCTTTAAATAATTATTTATCCATTTAGGGTCTTTGTTGTCCGATCTGAGTTTTTTGTATGGTATGTTCTGCCTTTGTGCATTAAGTAACTCATTATATATATTGTCGTGGAACTCGGCAATCTCAGATCTCATTATCAGATCGGTGTCATCTGTCAGTTTTGCGCCCAAGCGTGACACCCCTTCTCTGAGCTGCCTTTTTAAACTATCAAAGTTTGCCCTTCTGAAATCTGGTACTTTAGTGGAATTTTCCTTACGTCTGCCATGAAAATCTAGCTGGAATCTAATTTCTTTGTGATCGCTGTTTGCAAGTTCGTTCCCTACCTCGACCTTGCTAATGAGGTTTTCTCTGTTTGACAGAACTAAATCGAGTATATTATTACCCCGGGTGGGATCGGTTATATGTTGACTTAGGAAACAGTCCTGGATCGTTTCGAGAAACTCCTCTGATTCTGAGTTACCCGTAAGGTCAGTCCAATCTATTTGGCCAATGTTAAAGTCGCCTACTATACAGACTTTGTTGTGTAAGGATGCCCTGCACATTTCATCCCAGATAAGTCTCTCATTGACTCAATCAAGATTGGGAGGTTTTTATATTACTCCTGTGATTAATTTTTCCCAACCGTAGATTAAGTCTATCCAAATTGTTTCTGTATTCCGCTCAGTTTTTTTTTCCTTATTTATTTCACATTTCAGATTATCTCTGACATAGATTGCTACTCCGCTTCCTTTCCTGGTCTGCCTATCGGTATGGAACAATTTGTAACCCGCAATTTGGTATTCGACCGGTAACTCACGTAAGTCTAGGTTGATCCATGTTTCAGTGAATGCTAGTATGTCGATTTTTTCGGTACATACCAAGGCCCTAATATCATCCATTTTGTTTCTCATACTTCTACTGTTTGCATAGTAGACATTTAAGTTAGTCTTGTTCTGAGTCCTCCCTGTACCGCGTTTAGGTTTAAACTCCCTGTCTAATTTAGTTTTGTCATCATTCCTTGCACTATTTCCCTGTAATCTTTCACCTTGTTTACCCGCTCCCACTGGTGTCTCCTCCACCCCCGTGCCCGTATGTTCCCCTAGCAGTTTAAAGACTTCGATATCTTTTGAACTGCCCCCTCTAGAGACCCAGCCAGGGTTGCCACCCCATCCCGAGACAGGTGTACCCCATCCCTAGCATAAAGGTCCCTTCTGCTGTAGAAGTTGTCCCAGTTGTCAATGAATGGGACTGATATTGACTTGCAATATCCGTCAAGACGGCCGTTGACACCAACTGCCCTTGACAACCATTCATTGCAAACTCTCCTTCTAGGCAGGACACCACATATGATAGGGATCCCTCCCTTAGTCCTAATATGATCTATAGCTGTCTTGAACTTATCAAGAAGCTCTTCACTCCTACACCGGCCAATATCGTTGCCTCCTGCACTGAGGCATATAATGGGTTTGTTCCCATTACCAGACAAGATATTGCCCATCCTGTCAACTATATCCCCCACCCCAGCTCCTGGCAAACACACCCTCATCCTATTTTTATTTTTACCACAAAAAGTCCTGTCCAAGTACCTTACCTGTGAGTCACCAACAATTAAAGTTTTTATACCTTCCTTGTCAGCCCTGTCCCTGACTGTACTAACGTCCATTTCGTCTATCAAGGGACTGAACGAGTTGGTACACTTACCTGTTGTTGTCGTTGTTGTATCCTTGGTGTGTTTCATGACCACCAGCTTGGTAGTCTCTCTCCTCACAACCTTCCATTCGTCATTCACCGGCTTTCCCTGTCTCGTTTCTTCCATCTTTGCTATCTTTTCCTTGAATTTCAAGATTTCTTGCTCTAATTTCAGGTTTTTCTCTTTGGTATTCTCTAATTCAGCCCACAGAAGGGCATAACCCCGCTTACAAGTAGCATTAGCCATATCTGGTAATTATACCCGGGAGTGGAGCTAAGCTGCCGTGACCTTTCCCCTAGTGAGGTCAGAACACAATGAGCGTGGTGTGTCAAGGGCTAAGGGTGTCAGTCAGGATGTCAAAGTCAGTGTGGATGTTAATGTGGGTGTCAAAGAGTATGGATATCATTGGAATAGATGTCGGCACTAAGTCCCATTGGAGCAACGTCACAAGTGGAGTTCCCCAAGGCTCAGTACTTGGACCATTATTGTTTATTATATACATAAACGACATAGATATCGGCATAGACAGCAACATAAGTAAATTTGCTGATGATACTAAAATAGGACGTGTTATCAAATCTGACGTGGACTCGGCAAAACTACAGGAGGATCTAAACAAATTTTTCGAATGGTCTGAAAAATGGCAGATGAAATTCAACATCGACAAATGTAAAGTACTCAGTATAGGAAATGTAAACAGGGAAACCAGATACTAGATGAACAACGATGCCATAGAGAAATCCGACTGCGAGAGAGATTTAGGAGTAATGATAAGTAGGAACCTTAAGCCAAGTAAACAATGTGTTTTTGCTCGTAACAAGGCTAATATAGTACTTGGGTTCATACAAAGGAGTGTTAGTTACAAGACTAGCGAGGTCATCCTAAAACTGTATCTTGCTCTTGTGAGACCACACCTGGATTACGCAGTCCAGTTCTGGTCACCGTATTACAGAATGGATATAGAATCCTTGGAAAGAATTCAGAGGAGAATGACAAGACTAATCCCGGGTATTAGGAACCTTGAGTATAGAGACAGGTTAAAGCATCTTAATTTGCACTCCCTTGAGAGACGTAGAGCGAGGGGTGACCTGATAGAGGTGTATAAGTGGAAGGCAGGGCTAAACAAAGGGGACGTTACAAAGGTACTCAAATTATCCAACCAGGAGCGAACTCGTAACAATGGTTTTAAATTGGACAAATTTAGATTTAGGCGTGAAATAGGTAAACACTGGTTTGGAAACAGAGTAGTGGATGAATGGAACAAGTTACCAAATATCATCATTGACTCGAATACGCTGAATTGCTTCAAACATAGGTTGGATGCTCATATGAGCAATAGGGGTTGGGTGTAAACGGGACTGCCCAGTATGGGCCAATAGGCCCGCTGCAGTTTCCTCCATTCTTATGTTCTTATGTTCTTATGTGGATATCAGTCTGAGTGTCAGGAGTTGTTGATGTCAATTTGGGTGTCAGAACTTGTTGATGTCAATCTGGGTATCAGGAGGTGTGGCTGTCAGTCTGGTTGTCCAGGGGTGTGGATGTTAGCCTGTGTATCAGGATGTGTGGATGTCAGTCTGGGTGTCAGGAGATGTGGATGTCAGCCTGAGTGACAGAAGTTGTTGTCAGTCTGGGTGTCAGGAGGTGTGGATGTCATCCAAGGTGTCAATCAGGTGGTGTATGGGCGCCAGGTCACTAAGGCAGGTATTTTTTACAGTTCTGGTCCTCCCAATAGAACCTTCAGTATTATGACATGTTGCCGCTTGTAACACAGTGCATTTATTATCATTAAGAGAGAGAGAGAGAGAGAGAGAGAGAGAGAGAGAGAGAGAGAGAGAGAGAGAGAGAGAATTGTGATATAAAATACAGGAAGAAAGAAAGGAATAAACAGAGAAAAAAAATGAGAAACAAAGAAAATTACAACGAGCGTTAGAGAGACCAAGCGGGCAAAGGTTCACATAAGATCGTAAGTGTATGAATCATTGTACTGTATCAAGACTTCCTTCGGTTCGTCTGGCGTAGTTCCCACACGCGTAACATTACTCAGTGAAGGATGCCAGCCGCTGGTGATTGCTGCCTCACCTATTAGTTAGTTTACATTGTTATGTATATATTCTCGGTAGTGAATAACAACATATATAGTGTACCAAGTATTGCAAAGTGATATATACCAGTATAATTGTAGTACATAAATGTACTTTTACTAACCACTATATACTATGTTATATTCAGGTATATATGTAATATAAATACAGTATATTTCCTCATCAACAATAAACGAGACCTAAAGATAAACACGACAGACCCTTACCACTTATAAGACACCGGCAGCACGAGCAATCACCAGCCCCCGATGTTCTCCTAAATCTAGCAATAACGCCCTTATGCCGGCAACACTAACCTTATCCCACTCTCTGCCTGCAGTGGCGTTCGTATACACTGCGTGGGTCTTGATCACTAATACTTCAGTCACGTATAGAAGCGAGTCACCTGGTGTCTAGTGCTTGTATATGTCATTAGCGTATGGAACCTGTATAACTATGAAACATTTGACACATATCTGATACATGACCCTCTCTCGTATGACACCCATCTGATACAAACCTATCTTCGTATGACACCTATTAGACGCATAACCATTTCATATGATACATCTGATTCATATCACTCTCATATGACACATATCTGATACATAATCCTCTCTTGTATGACACCCATCTGACACCTTTTCATTGTACCGAGACACACACACACACACACACACACAAAGTAAACCAAAAGAGAGAGAGAGCTATCAGTACACAGGTATCCGTAGGGAAAGTTACAACAGCATCTAACAATAATTGTATAAGGCTATCCACTATTCACACACTGACACACGCTGTCTAAATTTCCCAGGTAATATTTAACAGTATAAAATGTAGTGTTGGGAGGGAGAGTATGATGGCTATCCTGGGCTATTGATCACCTGTCATTCTTGTCAACGTCACCCTGGAGTCTGACGAGCAAGGTGAGGCAGGGGTGTTTTGAGGCAGGGGTGTTGTGAGGCAGGGGTGTTGTGAGGCAGGGGTGATGTGAGGCGGAAGTGTTGTGAGGCGGAAGTGTTGTGAGGCGGAAGTGTTGTGAAGCAGGGGTGTTGTGATGCAGGGGTGTAGTGATGCAGGGGTGTAGTGAGGCAGGGGTGTTGTGAGGCAGGGGTGTTGTGAGGCGGAAGTGTTGTGAAGCAGGGGTGTTGTGAGGCAGGGGTGTTGTGAAGCAGGGGTGTAGTGAGGCAGGGGTGTTGTGAGGCAGGGGTGTAGTGAGGCAGGGGTGTTGTGAGGCAGGGGTGTTGTGAGGCAGGGGTGTTGTGGGGCAGGGGTGTTGTGAGGCAGGAATGTTGTGAGGCAGGGGTGTAGTGAGGCAGGGGTGTTGTGAGGCAGGAGTCTTGTAAGGCAGGAGGGGTGTTGCGAAGCAGGAGAGTTGCGAGGCAAGGATATTGTGAAGCAGGGGTGTTGTGCGGGAATACTATGAAGCAGTAGTGTTGTGAGGCTAGATAGATTCATGGATGATAGAGAGTGGTAGTAACTCTCGACAGGAGCTGCCATACACAGGCCAACCGGCCTATTGCAGACTCCTTATTTTCTTTTCTTATGTTCTTATGGTCTTAAATGTTGTGAGGCAGGAATGTTGTGAGGCGGGAGTGCTGTGAGGTGGGAGTGTGTGTTGTGAGGCAGGAGTGGTGTTAGGTAGTAGTGTTGTGAGGCAGGAGTGTTGTGAGGCGGAAGTGTTGTGAGGCGGAAGTGTTGTGAGGCAGGGGTGTTGTGAAGCAGGAGTGCTGTGAGGCGGAAGTGTTGTGAGGCGGAAGTGTTGTGAGGCGGAAGTGTTGTGAAGCAGGAGTGCTGTGAGGCGCGAGTGCTGTGAGGCAGGAGTGTTGTGAGGCGGGAGTGTGTGTTGTGAGGCAGGAGTGGTGTTAGGTAGTAGTGTTGTGAGGCGGGAGTGTTGTGAGGCAGGAGTGCTGTGAGGCAGGATTGCTGTGAGGCGGGAGTGCTGTGAGGCGGGACTGTGTGTTGTGAGGCGGGAGTGTGTGTTGTGAGGCAGGAGTGGTGTGAGGCAGGAATGTTGTGAGACGGGAGTGTGTGTTGTGAGGCAGGAGTGGTGTGAGGCAGGAGTGGTGTGAGGCAGGAGTGTTGTGAGGCGGGAGTGTTGTGAGGCGGGAGTACTGTGAGGCAGGAGTGCTGTAAGGCGGGAGTGTGTGTTGTGAGGCGGGAGTGTGTGTTGTGAGGCAGGAGTGTTGTGAGTCAGGAGTGTTGTAAGGCAGGAGTGTTGTGAGGCAGTGGTGTTGTGAAGCAGGAGTGCTGTGAGGCGGGAGTGTGTGTTGTGAGGCAGGAGATCTGTGAGGCGGGAGTGCTGTGAGGCGGGAGTGTGTGTTGTGAGACAGGAGTGTTGTGAGGCAGGAGTGTTGTGAGTCAGGAGTGTTGTGAGTCAGGAGTGTTGTGAGGCAGGAGTGCTGTAAGGCAGGAGTGTTGTGAGTCGGGAGAGATGCGAGTCAGGAGTGTTGCGAGTCAGGAGTGTTGTGAGGCAGGGTGTGTTGAGGAAACATTATTATGGTGAGGCAACGGTCGTATGGTAACTGATAAAGCAATACGTGTTTTGTTAAGCAACAGGAGTGTGGTTGGAAAGACGCTAACCTGACATAATTGTTTTTCAAGAATTAATTGGTGTAACTAGTAATGCGTTTAATATGACAGAAAAAATATTGATCAAGGGAAATTAGCTATGTTTCTTCTCTTTATACCCCATTAGAGATTGGTGGCGGCGATTGTTAAGGGGTCATGATAGTATTGATGGTGATAATGGTGTTGGTGGTGATGATTGTAGTACTGCTGAAATACTCCTGATCATTCACAACCACAATAGTTGAAGACCTCATGTTGACCTAAAACTGGAGGTTAGGGACCACTTCTATATCATCGTTCACAGCCACAACAGTTCATGCACCTGATCGTTCACAACCACAACAGTATATACACCTGATCGTTCACAACCACAACAGTTCATACACCTGATCGTTCACAATCACAACAGTTCATACACCTGATCGTTCACAATCACAACAGTTCATACACCTGATCGTTCACAACCACAACAGTTCATACACCTGATCGTTCACAACCACAACAGTTCATACACCTGATCATTCACAACCACAACAGTTCATACACCTGATCGTTCACAACCACAACAGTTCATACACCTGATCGTTCACAACCACAACAGTTCATACACCTGATCGTTCACAACCACAACAGTTCATACACCTGATCGTTCACAACCACAACAGTTCATACACCTGATCGTTCACAACCACAACAGTTCATACACCTGATCGTTCACAACCACAACAGTGCAGTATATCTTAAAGCACAACTGTTAACGTTAGGAAATGTATTTTAATCTGGACCAAATATCCAGAGAAGAAAGATGTGTGTTTCTCGGTGACTTATTTATGGCTGTGTTTGTTGACCTTACGAGTATAACTTACGGTGAATAACAGCTGACTCGGCGGTGAATAACAGGTGACTCGGCGATGAATAACAGGTGACTCGGCGGTGAATAACAGGTGACATGGCGGTGAATAACGGCTGACTCGACGGTGAATAATAGATGACTCGGCGGTGAATAACAGCTGACTCGGCGGTGAATAACAGGTGACTAGTTGGTGAATAACAGCTGACTCGGCGGTGAATAATAGATGACTCGGCGGTGAATAACAGCTGACTCGGCGGTGAATAACAGGTGACTAGTTGGTGAATAACAGCTGACTCGGCGGTGAATAATAGATGACTCGGCGGTGAATAAGAGCTGACTCGGCGGTGAATAAGAGCTGACTCGGCGGTGAATAAGAGCTGACTCGGCGGTGAATAAGAGCTGACTCGGCGGTGAATAACAGCTGACTCGACGGTGAATAACAGCTGACTCGACGGTGAATAACAGGTGACTCGACGGTGAATAACAGCTGACTCGGCGGTGAATAACAGGTGACTCGGTGGTGAATAACAGCTGACTCGGCGGTGAATAACAGCTGACTCGGCGGTGAATAACAGTTTACTAGTTGAATAACAGATGACTCGGAGGTAAATAACGGCTGACTCGGTGAATAACAGCTGACTCGACAGTGAATAACAGCTGACTCGACAGTGAATAACAGCTTACTCGGTGATGAATAACAGCTGACTCGACGATGAATAACAGCTGACTCGGTGAATAACAGCTAACACGATGAATAACCGCTGACTTGGAAGTGAATAACAGCTGACTCGGCGGATATATAACAGGTTACCTCGGTGAATAACAGCTGACTCGGTGGTGAATAACATCTGACTCGGTGAGTAACAGTTGACTCGGAGGTAAATAACAGCTGACTCATCAATGACCACTCAGAGTAACACAAGTTCATGTTATTAATCATTAACTGCGTAAGAACACACTGACTCTCACTTAAGATACGACACAAAGTTCGCGGCCAACACGGTATCACACATGTTCTGAGACTCGACTGTAACCGTTATTAAATCTGCTCTCTCATCTCAAGAAACAAAAAACTTATTATATAAGGTTATCCTTTTGTCAAGACTCGGGTTGTGGCACCGTGATCATCAAGGTTGTTTATACTAACACAAACACGTAACCTTCCACGTTATTAATGACCGTCTTTAAATATATATACTGTACCTGAAGAAACCCTTAACAGGTCGCGTGTGTGCTGGAGTGTGATGACTCTCTGGTGTTGTAGATGTGAGCTGCTATGATCGTTTACCGTGGGTTCAAATTGGTAAGCTCACATGAGGCTGCGGGCGCAAACTCTGATTTACTCGTAAAAACATTCAAGTGTAGATGGTAGTGTTATAAGCATGGAGGTGTTATGGTTGTAGGGGTGTTGTAGATGTGAGAGTCGCAGGTATTTTAGTCTGAGGTGAATGTTGCAGGTGTCGGAGTATGACATAAGTGATGCAGGTGTGTGACTGTCCGCAGGTGTTGGGGGTATGTGGTGAGTGATGCAAGTGTGGGAGTAAGAGGTGAGTGATAGAAGTATGGGGGAGGTATGAGGTAAGTGATGCAGGTGTGTGACTGTCACAGGTGTGGTAGTAACAGGTGAGTGATGCAGGTGTGGGAGTAATACAGATATAGGATTATAAGGTAAACACAACAGCCCAAAGACTCCACCCAGTCGTCTTCACAACTATGGCCGCAAGTCTCACGTATTTCCTCACATTCCTTACAAGTGACGTCCACATTTCCTACCAACATGGAAGGTCTGGTCCCTAAGACGTGTATTAATAAGAAAAAAAAAGTGTCTAGGTAAATTATCATATGTTATTACAACGTGATGGTGGCCCGGGTCATGGCTGTTGACTAGAACACAAGAGGGGGATAAAATAAATTGTTTTTAACGTGCCGAGGAACTTGTCTGTGTTAGGGTTTACAGCATCTCGTAAAATCTTATCATTTGGTTCTAACTGAAGCAGAAAATTGCCAGATTGTGGAGTGCGACACAGCGATCACTGGTAATGCTGTTCGTCTATGTTACAGCAGCTGTGTTATTGTTATGTTCCTTTTTGTTACAGCAGTTGTTTTTATTATGCTCTTGATTTAAATAAGTTGTTTTAGTGCTGTTGTTTACATCAAACGTTTTGTTGATGCTGTTAATGAAAACAACATATATTGGTAAAACAGTTTGTTTATATCTTCCCTCTATTTACCACAACCTTCCCTCTACTACCACAACCCTTCCTCTACTACCACACCCTCCCTCTACTACCACAACCCTCCCTCTACTACCACAACCCTCCCTCTACTACCACACCCTCCCTCTACTACCACAACCCTCCCTCTACTACCACAACCCTCCCTCTACTACCACAACCCTCCCTCTACTACCACAACCCTCCCTCTACTACCACAACCCTCCCTCTACTACCACAACCCTCCCTCTACTACCACACCCTCCCTCTACTACCACAACCCTCCCTCTACTACCACACCCTGCCGTGTCGACGAAACATAGTGAGAATTGTTACCGCTCTCAGTTTATTCCTGTCCCCGACCTCCTCCCTTCTCCCGACCTCCTTCCCTCTCCCCGGCCTCCTCTCTCCCCGATCTCCTCCCCTCTCCCCGATCGTCTTTCCTCTCACCACCCCTTGTCCCTCCTCCACTCTCTCCACTCTTCCCATGCATTACTTGTCTCTATCTTACCGTCTCCCTCCTCTCCCCCTCCTCATTCTTTCCCTTCTCCTTTACCTCCTTCTCTCCCTCCTCCTCTACCTCTTTCCCCCTCCTCCTCTACCTCCTTCTCTCCCTCCTCCTCTACATCCTTCTCTCTCTCCTCCTCTCCCTCCTCATCCTCCTCCTCTCTCACTTCTTCCACCCCATTCCCCCTCTTCCCTCATAACCACCAGTTAACCCCCCCCCTCCCAGGTCCATATCAGAGAAGCAGCTTCCATAATTCGTCAATAATTACCCATAGAGGCGTGACCCTTAATATTGAGGACTTGATTATGTAGAATGCATTGATGGTCGTGTTGGAGTATGTGTGTGTGTGTGTGTGTGTGTGTGTTGGTGTATGTGTGTGTTGGTGTATGTGTGTGTGTGTTGGTGTGTGTGTGTGTTGGTGTGTGTGTGTGTTGGTGTATGTGTGTGTGGGTGTGTTGGTGTATGTTTGTGTGTGTTGGTGTATGTGTGTGTGTGTGTTGGTGTATGTGTGTGCGTGTGTTGGTGTATATGTGTGTGTGTGTGTGTGTGTGTGTGTGTGTGTGTGTGTGTGTGTTGGTGTATAATAATAACAATTAACGGTTTATTAAGATAATATGGCAGCCCGAAGGCTGAAAATATTCAATGAACAGAGGTGACAGGTTACATATGGTGGAAGTGGGGAGTGGGTCACTTGATTGACAGAAGCTTTCAATCCAAAAATATAATAAACAAAGAGTCAACATATAGATTAACTATATATCTGGTACTGTTTGAGCTGGACTTGTTAACATTCCTGTGACCTGATGTTGGCACCCACTGTCTGGATGGCCGTTACGTCATACTTGGGTGCTAAGCCACTATAGAAAACTCAGATCAAACAACAATGACCCTAAATGGAAAAATAATTATTTAAAGAATATTATTGGACAAAGGAAGGCTATAGGTAGGAGAATAAATCGTGGTGAAGTCTACCTCCGAGATTATTATAAGGTATTGGCCGGTCGGGTTAAGACCGAGATAAGAAAAGCAAAGAGGAATAATGAACTAAAGATAGCTAGGGAAGCGAAGGCAAACCCCAAGAGATTCTATCAAGTGTATCAAACTAAAACACGATAAAAGATCGGACCATTACAGTCAGATACCGGCGAGCTAACTGATAACGACGGAGAAATGAATAATAATCTGAATAAATATTTTTCAACAGTTTTCACCACCGAAAATTTCAACATGATACCCGAGGCACCGACTCTATACAGAGATAGCAAAGAAAATAAATTAAGAGGCGATAGTAGTAACTAGTGACGATGTTAGTAAGCAAATGGACAAACTAAAGCCTAATAAGTCACCAGGTCCCCATGAGATATTTGCCAGAGTATTAAAGGAATGTAAGGAAGAGCTTAGTATGCCTTTAGCAAAGTTGTTTAACATGTCCTTAAAAACGCGTGTAGTATCAGAATCCTGGAGGATAGCGAATGTAATACTGATTTTCAAGAAGGGAGATAGATCACTATCCTCTAATTACCGACAAATCAGTCCAACATCAATTGTAGGCAAATTACTGGAAGCAATCATTTCAAACTATTCGAAATCACCTGGAGAAGCACAAGTTGATCAATGATTCCCAACATGGCTTCCACAAGCGGGTGTTCATGTCTAACTAATCTATTATCAATCTTTTCATCTGTTTTCGAATCAGTAGACGAGGGGCACAATTATGATGTGGTATATCTCGACTTTAGCAAAGTCTTCGACAGAGTCCCCCACGAAAGACTAATAAGAAAAGTGGAGGCTCATGGCATTAAAGGAGATATTCTAAAATGGATTAGGGCGTGGTTACAGGGCAGGAAACAGAGAGTGAGCATTTACGGCACTAAATCCCATTGGAGCAACGTCACTGGTGAAGTTCCCCAAGGCTCAGTATTCTGACCATTATTATTTATTATATACATAAACGATATAGATATCGGCATAGACAGCAACATAAGTAAATTTGCTGATGACACTAAAATAGGACGTGTTATTAAATCTGACGAGGACTCCGCAAAACTACAGGAAGATCTAAACAAATTTTTCGAATGGTCTGAAAAATGGCAGATGAAATTCAATGTGGACAAATGTAAAGTACTCAGTATAGGAGATGTAAACAGGGAAACCAGATACCAGATGAACAACGATGTTATTGAGAAATTCGACTGCGAGAAAGATTTAGGAGTAATGATAAGTAGGAATCTTAAGCCAAGTAAATAATGTGTATTTGCTCGAAACAAGGCATTTTAATAGGGTACTTGGGTTCATACAAAGGAGTGCTAGTTACAAGACTAGTGAGGTCATCTTAAAACTATATCTTGTGCTTGTGAGACCCCACTTGGATTACGCAGTTCAATTCTGGTCACTGTATTACAGAATGGATATAGAATCCTTGGAAAGAATTCAGAGGAGAATGACAAGACTAATCCCGGGTATTAGAAACCTTGAGTAGAGACAGGTTAAAGCTTCTTAATTTGCACTTCCTTGAGAGACGTAAAGTGAGAGGCGATATGATAGAGGTGTATAAATGGAAGTCAGGGCTGAACAAAGGAGACATTACAAAGGTACTCAAACTATCCAACCAGGAGCGAACTCGTAACAATGGTTTTAAATTAGACAAATTTAGATTTAGGCGCGAAATAGGTAAACATTGGTTTGGAAATAGAGTAGTGGATGAGTGGAACAAGTTACCAAATATCATCATTAACTCGATTACGCTGGATAGCTTCAAACATACGTTGGATGGATGTATGGGCAATAGGGGTTGGGTGTGTATGTATATTATGTATGCTGGATTATATATCATGTATGTATATTACGAATGTGCTCCATTTATGTATTATTTATTCAGCCTAGCTAGCAGCGTGTGGCAATGTTATTACCATACCCCACATGCTTAATTAATGTGCCTGGCGACGTATGGAAGCTGCTAATGTATCACTTGCCATACGTCGCCTATAGCAGTTGACAAGGAGCCTAGCCAAGGGAGAGTGCTGCTTCCCTTTGTGTACATACTCTTATCCAGTAAACCGAACCTACAAAACTATACAGGTGTTTGTGTTCTCTCCTGTATATAGAACTTATTATTCAGAACCTAACAGGGTGTAAATGGGACTGCCCAGTATGTGCCTATAGGCCCACTGCAGTTTCCTCCATTCTTGTGTTCGTATGTTCCTCACTGCAGATGCACCACGTGGTCGGGGTAGGTCCTCCAGCTCAAACAGGGTGTTGGAGAAGGTTCCCCAGGTTCCTCACCTGGGTGGAGTAGGGAGAGAGAGTGTGTGTGTGTGTGTGTGTGTGTGTGTGTGTTCCACCTGACAGACAGTTTCTTATCTGGTATAATTAGGTTTTGCTCTGACCAAACACTGCCTCATAATATAGGAAGCAGAAATATAGACAGTTGGAGAGAACGGAGAGATTCAAGACTTCAGGGTGAGTGAGAGACAGAGAATCAAGGTGAGACAGAGAGGGAGATATTTTCTTGACTGGGGATGTGGGAGGTGAGGGGTAATGAAAGGGGAGATCACGTTTATATATATTATAACTGACATACATACACATAAACACACAATTCCTAAGTTAACGCATATACTCTACACTCTAACTTAGGCATATATACAGTATAGACGCAGATAAATGGGCAGTTTTATATGACAATTAATTGATCTATCCTAACCTAATCGAACTAATCCTAACCTAACCTACCCAAAACTAACCTACCCAAAACTAACCTACCCAAAGCTAAGCTAACCTATTAAACTCAAAATACAGACAGAAGGAGACATGGTTTATAGAGCAATATCAGTCCAGTTTCCAAGTCCCATCACAACCTCCTTCATCCCAACCCCTTCCACAGATCTTCTCATATACCACACCTGGGGAATAGCTTGTTTTGCCTATTAATATATTACCTATCAGTCAACCAATCAGTAAAGCAGCCAGGCATATAGTCAGCCAGTCTATCAAGTAGTCAGGTAGTCAGTTAGCCAGTCTATCAAGCAGGCAGTCAGTCAGCAGGACCCATGGCAGGCAGTGGTAATTGGTCGTGTGGAAGACCTTGATAGTAGCTCAATTCTCCTGGTCCCGGCTAGCCACCCACCCGTGCTATTGTTCTTAATAAATTCAATAAGGTGAGACAATAGCGGCACAATAACACCTAGAGTGGTACACTGCCGCCCTCACTACAACAATACACGCCATAATACACTTGTCAAAGCCGCCGCGTGTATTGGAATCCAAAATGTATTCAATTGTGAGTCGTTCACTGTATTCTATAGCGCTGATTTGAATGTGAATCGTGTGGTAACGCTCGACACCAACCAACGCTACTGCAGGGATCTTTATGTTGATTTAGGAAAGTTGTCCGTGGCTGTTGGTGTCCATACTGCTGCTGTGTACGTGATTGTTGTTAGTCATGATGCTGCTGTGTACGTGACTGTCTCCCCCTCACAGTCACTCTCATTAAGTTTCTCGGCCTCAAATAACGTTTCCCCCCCCCCCCTCTCTCTCTCTCTCCCCCCCATCTCAGTTCTCCCTAATTATCCATTATCCTCTAAATTAAGAGGGCAGGGCATGTGGTGTATGTGTGTGTTTATGAAGTATTTATTTTACGAGACACCCCCCCCCCCCCCACCACGCAGATGACCGCCCTGATTAAAGACCTTATTAGTGATGTGCTTGCCTGTGTGGGTATTGTTGTGGATGTAGTGTTGGTGTTGTTGTGGGTGTGGTGTGGGTATTGTTGTGGATGTAGTGTTGGTGTTGTTGTGGGTGTGGTGTGGGTGTTGTTGTGGATGTAGTGTTGGTGTTGTTGTGGGTGTGGTGTGGGTGTTGTTGTGGATGTAGTGTGGGTGTTGTTGTGGGCGTAATGTGGGGTGTCGTTGTGGGTGTAGTGTGGGTGTTTTTGGGTGTAGTGGGAATAGTGTGGGTGTAGTGTGGGTGTTGTGGGTGCAGTATGGGTGTTGTTGTGGGGGTAGTGTGGCTGTAGTGTGGGTGTTGTGGATGCAGTATGGGTGTTGTTGTGGGGGTAGTGTGGCTGTAGTGTGGGTGTTGTTGTGGGAGTAGTCTGGGTATTGTTGTAAATAAAGTTGTGGATGTGGATATAGTGTGGATGTTGTTGTGAGTATACTTTATGTGTAGCATGGATGTTTGTAGTGGGTATAGGTGTAGTAGGGGTGTTGGTGTTAGGTGTAGGGCGGGTATTGATGTAATGAGAGAGTGGGTGTGAACAAGCGTGGGTGGAAGAGTAATTGAAGGAGAAAGAGTGAGAATAGGCGCCTCTATGTGCGTGAGAGGACGGAAGAAGGCAGGTGAGATGTGTGTTTTGTTTTGAATTTGGTTGTGGTTGTGCGTGTTGGGGAGCCGGAGCTGCAGTGTGTATGAGACAAAGAGAAATATATATATATATATATATATATATATATATATATATATATATATATATATATATATATATATATATAAAGAGAGAGAGAGAGAGAGAGAGAGAGAGAGAGAGACGGATCCAAAAAGAGGGAAGGGAAGGGGAGGGAAGGGAAGAGAAGAGAAGAGAAGAGAAGAGAGAGAAATAGATCCAAAAAGAGGGAAGGGAAGAGAAGAGAGAGAAATCGATCCAAAAGTGGAAGGGAAAGATACAGAAAGGAGATGGAAAAATAGAGAGGGAGAGAAAGAGGAGAGTCAGGTACTTGTAGTCTTTGGAGATTCTGTTTCCCAAACTTTGTGGGTCGTTCAAGTTGTGGCTGTCAATAGGAACTTAGTTTGAAGTGTTTATGCGCTTAAGTCTCTCAAGTGTTTTGACTGTATCAGCCAACCCTCATCATGTTCACACACACACACACACACACACACACACACACTCACACACCAGCGGAGAGGGAATTGTTATCTTTTGTTTTGTTATGTGAACGACTACTCCAAAGTTGTTGTTGTTTGTCTCTCTGAAAGATCCTAAAATACTAAACACAGGCATCAGGGTTGGGCATAGTTTAGAAAGGAAATATGCATGGAAATTACACCCAAATCTTAACCCACCTCTCGCAGAGATGATGTATGGCTGACTTCTGGGCCATTGTCCTTCCCTCTGCGAAGTTAACCTATTGTAGATAGGTCCTAGAAGATCATATCACAGAATATGTACACTATATCTACCTTTTTTTAAGTGTATTTGTAGTTAACGTTGATTCATTTAGTTATACATTTAGTGATGTTCTGTATTAATTTTTTGGGTTATTATGTACTTTGTATTTAGTTGGGTTAGTTTAGGTTGTGTAAGGTGTCTGAGAATCAGCCCTCAGGAACCCAACCTTTAAATACGAATATATTACAATAGGGTGTGTCATACGGAGGCGAATTTTTTTTTTTTTGAGTTTGAAAAATCGGCCCATGGTATTAATGATGTAGTTCTATGTGCAGAATCATGTGATATCTTCAGATTTGAAAAGTTTTCATTTTTTGCTAGGTAAAGTTTAACTTGAAATCTTATGAAAATTCAGTATTCCCACCCTTTTACCAACACCACTAAATAGCTTATTTAAAGTAAAGTAAATGTATCAGGTTAATTTATTAGGATGAAAATGATCCAGAATAGTGAAACGAATGATCTTGACACATTTATTAAATTTAATATTCCTTTAGAAAACAAAATCATCAAATACAAAAACCGGTTTTACTACTACGACCCGGTGTTGCTGCACACTATAGAGAACATGTCTTTCTTGCTTCTGTTTCTACTCATCACCTCCCTGCTGACCACCTGAGCTCGGATGTAGCCTTCCCTCCTCTCCTGGCTGTACACGTGACTGCTGGCCTCGCTCACTTGCTGTACACAACGCTCTATACTCTGGGTGTGCGAGGGCCAGGCAGGGACATGCATGGGGTTGTCCAGGAAAGCTCTGACTTGAACATTGGTGAGGCTGCAGGTAAGAGGGGGATCACTGCCAGCCTGGATGTTATCCAGATCTATGAGATCAGTGAGGGTCTTGGCACCTAGATTGACTTCAGGAGTCTTCCTGACCCTGAAGGAATCGTCACCAACTGATTCGTCATGCCCAGATCCTCTCATAAGTCTCATATCCAAGATCTCTATGACTGCCACTCTTCTCTCCTCCTCATCCTTACTGCAGAGCATTGTCTGCAGAACTGCCTCGGGATGAGCATACCAGGAAGATCTCCTCACAGTCTGCTCCACAATCTGAACAACCTTCCTTGGCTGACTCCTCAGGAGCTCAAGCTGGAAGAGAACATGCCTCGGACCTTCGTAGAACGATGACTTGACCTTGGTGTTGAACCAATTTGGCAAGTAGACACTCACGATGAATTGGACAATAAGTCTCAGGTTGTGAAGCTGGTTCCCTTTCAGTTTATGATGAGCGACCCAAATTCTGCAGAACCTGAGAGCCGTTGTGAGCCACCTAGAATGTGAGACTGGACCTATCTGCAGGTAAGCAAGTCTATCAGGCATGACCCCAGTTTTGATGGCACTGCAAACCATGTAACCATAGTACTGGTCAGTACTCAGGTCGTCAATGACAGTATGTGCAAGCTCAACGAGTGGAGGGCCAACTGTGATTTTTTCAAAGCTCGGATTTATTTCTAACTCAGTGGCAGAGTCCAGCATCTTGCCAAGAGGACCAGACCATCTGTTGTTTGAAAGAGTCTTGCCATCCAGCTCCTGGATCAGATGTCTGAGTGGCAACTCGTTGGTGTGGAGGTCACAAACAATCCAGACCAGCTTCCTCCCAATCTTCCGTTCTATCCACTGTATGACCCCCCCTTGCCACCCTGTGTTCGTATTGGTGCTGTCCCCTCCAATGGCCTGCAGGGTCTGGTCTACGTTCCTCTCTCTGAGCCAGTTCACAATGTTATCTGCCACTATCTCAGCTGGTTTCCTGATGTCATCTTTCTCTGGAGTGAAATGCCACAAATACTTCCCTCCTGGTTCACTGCAGCAGGAGTAGTGTTCCTCCTTCACCATGGCAGGGAACAACTTGTCAGAATCTCCAACTTTCACGAACACTTTAGTGTCATCCCTTCTCCCATCAAAGAACAAACAATTGATTCCATTTTCTCTTATCCCCTTATCAAACTCCTCTTCTAGGTTACTGACAAGTTTCTCCTGAGCTCTCCTTACTTTGTTATGATCTATCACCAGGTGAACATCATCAGGTGTTATCAAACCACCGTCAATCCAGGCAGCTGTTGCTATCTCTGCAGTTTCTCTGAGGCCAGTGTGGTGTCGCATGCTGGCCAGAGCTATGCTCGGGATATCTTTCCTATTTCGAATCTTATGCCTGGAGGGTTTGGGATCATTATTTTCTGGGTTAGGGACAAAGTCACCATTCTCCTGGTCAGCACTCGGATCAGCCCTGGGGAAGTCATTAAACTCTGAATCAGCTTGACTCCAATCATCGGCCTTTTTTACCTCACCCTGGGCCTTCTCAAGTCTCTTTTCCTCGGCAACTCTTCTCCTCTTCTGTCTCTCTGTGGCAGCCTCCTGTCTCTTGGACTCCGGAATATCTTGGCTAGAAATCATGAGAGCCCCTATACTGCCAGTCTTCTCTCTCTGTGCTTTGACAAATGCCAGTTCGATCACAGGAATCTTCAGTTCACGCTTGCAAATACAGGAGATGTGGGCCTCGGATTTACAGTCACGATCGCATCCAAACTCAGGACAGAGAACAATTGGGCACTTGCAAGTAATTATGTCAAATAACTGGTCCAGTTGCTTGGCAAAGCTGTCCTTAACTGCAAGTTTTCCTCTCCCAAGAGAGATATCTCTTGCCTTTTCCCAACTGGCTAGCAGTCTCTCACTAATCTTCTTCTGACTTGTTATGACTGGAGGCTTGAACTGAGCGTTAGCCAGAGTGTACTGTGCCAAGACAGCTTTGGTCATATCACTGGCAATATCTTTGTTTGTGTAAGTTCTTTGGTTCTTTTCACTGATTTGCCTGATTAAAACACCGTATCTCAAAGCATCTCTCAATGTAGGCAACTCCGACTTCAGGAGCTCTCTCCCAGACCCAAGATAGTGACTGAGATGGCTGGATTTTTGGTTCCTCGTCCTGACACAAGCAGCCATCGCAAATATTATCAACTTATAAATGCATCAGAATCTGAAACAGAAAAAAATATTGTTAGTTGGGTTGTTAAAGAATGAAGTCAGAAAGCAATGTTCACTATTCAATTGTAATGCACTAGTGCAGCTGTACGTTAGATTTTCGATAAATTTCAAGCTAAAATTTACCTAGCAAAAGGTTGCAAAATATTGAAACTGAAATTATTTTCTGTTTATATACACTAAAATCTACCAAAAAAATGATGGGCCATTAGTTTTAGCTGATCTTCCCTCCTATGACACACCCTAATATTACAATGTCTTCTCCCAGTCTACAGGAAAGTCGCTTTCACTATACGAATTTTAGCATTACGCGAGATTTGTCTGTACAGTATTGTGGATGAGAAAGGAAATAACCCACCAGGATTAGGAAGTGACAGCTGAGGTAAGTGATGTGTTAGGTGAGGGAGGGAACAGAGTGAGAGATGAGGGGGAGTGAGAAAAGGGAGGGCACCAAGTGAAAAATGAGGGAGAAGTGAGGAAGGAAACAATGTGAGAGATGAGGGGGAGAGTGAGGGAAGGAGAGAACAAAGGAAGACGTGAAGGAGGAGTGAAGGAGGGAGGAAAGAAGTGAGAGGTGAGAGATGAGGTAGCAAAGAGAGAAAATATAGTGAGAGATGGGGTAACTAGTGTACAGGGTGAGGGAGGGAATAAACCAAGAGGTGATGATTTTACATAACTGGAAAAATATTAAAATATAAGTCTCTCTCTCTCTCTCTCTCTCTCTCTCTCTCGTGAGGTGTGGCCACAAAAGCTAGAGTGTTCCCAAGAGGTTGGTGGCCATGGCAGCGGGTGGTGAAGTATGGTGGCTGAGACATGAAAAATTACTGCATGTAAATGAACCAACCAGTGAAAGTTTCCAGAGTAGGAATGTGTAACACTCAAGCACATTATATATAGCGTGTGTGTGTGTGTGTATTTAATAATAATAATAATAATAAACGGTTTATAAATAGAGTTGCAGCCGGTGGCTGAAAATATACAAACTTACATTATGAATTAGACATAATGATATGCGCTCAATACATTTACAGGTCTGTACAGTACATAAATCAGGAGTTGTTTATTATTTTAACAGTAGATGGGATGGTGCTATTCTTATAGTGTGTGTGTGTGCGTGTGTGTGTGTGTAAACTTGGGTTATTGTATGAGAGTGGTTCTGGTAGCCTCGACTGAACATAACTTACCAAGTCAGTGACACTAAAGCAATGGGCTCTAGTAAAGTAATCGTTTGTATATTTCACTAATATAGTAGTGCCACTTCCGAAGTCCTGTGTACTTGAGATTTGAGCAGGCACAGACACAAGGAAAACGTTAAAAGTTTCAAGCAACACACAGTTTGTGTTTAGGAACACATTTAAAACAATAAATCTGGCAAAAGTTTATGTAAAAAGAACTTTTATTACTTCTACACAACGCTTCCGTGACGCCTGCTGGACCACCACTCCACGACCCCCTGACGGTGACACGATGATCCTTCCCATACTGGCCAGATACTGTAGGTTATGTATCTAAGCTACTGTGCCGAGTAGCAACCTTGTATATAAGCTACTGTGCCGAGTAGCATCTATGTATATAATTATGTGGCAACACTGCACGTGTTATGTGGCAAAATTGCCCCGAGGCTGCCATATGGCAAGGCAGTCTCAGTCTGACTACGTGCCTCGTGCAAGGCACACGCAAGTCACCACTTGTATTTCTCCTATCCGTTAATAAATGGACTTCAGTGTTACCCGGTGTTTTCCTACCCATCACTGCCTTCTTCAGGGAACACTTGGAACCTTCATGGCGCAGTGAGTAGGATTTGCGGACTTACAAGTGTCGTGAACAATGCCGACGACTACATCTGCCGGCGATGTGCGAATCGACTAGTGTGTTGTGTTGCGTTGTGTTTCGCCGCGACGTGCAGTGTTGCGCCGTCACAGTGCATTTTAGTTACGGTGCCAGTGTTAGTGTCAGTGTATTAGTGTGTCTAGAGCTGAGTTGAGCATTGGTCTCTTTTTTGTGGTACCCACGGAGCACGCAGGCGTACACCCTTCTCGTGTGACATCCGGGGAGACACTAACTTTCTCGCCTCCGCAGTGGCTCCAGCCACCAAGGCCACCACGATCTGCTCTCTCAGACACACACACACGCACGCATTCACGGACAGAACAGTGGACTCTATGCATTATTTCTGCCCTGTTTACGTCATATATATATGTGGTTCGAGCTGATGGGGCGTCACTTTATATACTAAACAGCACAGTTCAAGCATACTAAGATGGGCGGTAAGAAGGGACAACGTCAAGATGGGAGACACGACTCCCCTCCGCCGGGCGCAGACCCTCATCCTTCACCTCCAGCGATGGACATTGCCACAATTCTGAGGTGGATGGACGACAGGGACGAGAGATGCAGAGAGATGGAACTTCAGAGGGAGGAGATACGAAGAGAGGAGGAAAAGGCGCGCCTTGATGCAATATTGGCGACCCTGGCGCTAACCCACCCTCCCTCACTCGCAGGTATCGCGCACCAAGGCGCCAGTACCCTCCCTCCTCCACCACACCAGCGTCCTCCAGGTACTCCTACTACTCCAACAGCTCCCAAGGCATTTGTTCAACCCCCACCCGCCCTCTCACCAGACGTCACGTTTCAGCTTTTCGTGAGTGGAGGCGGCGGTGGACAGATTACTCCACGATGGTGGACCTTGATAGCATGCCTCCAGACAAACGCTCATCCAACTGCGGATGTGTTTGTCGCTGGAGACCCAGAGAGTTTTGGAGCACACGTTGCAAGTGCCTCCCGACTCTACGTCTTCAGTGACGGATTTGCTCGACCTTTTGCAGGAGCACGTTAAGGGTCGGAATAACGAGGCTTTGCGTCACCGCGCCTTCGCCAGCTGCAAGCAGGCGGAGAATGAATCCTTTGACGGCTTTTTTGTACGTTTGAAGAGTTTATCGGAGGAGATCGACGTCTGCAAGGCGCACAGCCTGGAATATGAGGAAGCCTGGATCAAGCACGGGATTTTGACAGGTGTCAGGCAAGAAGAGTTGGTGCAGTGACTCATCCCCCTGGACGCTTCCTCCACACTCCAGGTGGTAGTGACTGAATGTCGGTCATACGAGGCCACCAAGTCCGCCACCTCTGCCTTACAGGCCCCACCTGCTGTGAGAGCTATCTCACAGTACAAGATGGGTAAGAGGGCGGCCAACAACGTGAAGGCTGCCGCACGTTCTTCCACGCCTCCGCCTAGTGCTTCCTGTGGCAGCTGTGGAAAGCAGCATGGCCCCAAGACATGCCCGGCCGCCGACGCACTGTGTCGTGGATGTGACCGTAGGGGCCACTGGTCTAACACAGACAGTTGCCCTGCACGAGGCCACAAGTGTCAGGCCTGCGGTCGTTGTGGACACTACGACAAGTGCTGCCGCCAACCCAAGGAGGAAAGAAGCGCACTTCCCTCGGGGTGGTTCGCACGCAGCCCCCTTCAGATGGCCCACGCAGCCCCAAGCAGCAGCTGAGTCACATCAGGAGGGTGGAATCGACCACACGCCCCAGGGCTACCCCTTCCCCTACCATCCGCCTCGCCGTCACACACGGTGATGTGTCGGGTCACATCGAGGTGATACCGGACACCGGCGCTGAAACCACGGTGATAGGCCTGAAGCACCTCCAGAAACTGGGCCTCACCAAACGCGACCTGGGACCACCGCCGCAGCTGATGTACTGCAATGCGGTTGGTTCCCAGACGCCGGACGCTGTGGGCTCCTTTCAAGCGGAGATCACCTACAGCGACAGGTCGTGTCACGGATGGATGAACGTGCAGCCTACTCTCGCTACACCCTTGTTGTCGTGGGAGCACTGCAAGGAGTTAGGCGTGGTGCCCAGAGACTTTCCCGAGAAGATCCCAGCTGCTCGGTACACTGCCAGCGGGGTGCGTGAGTCAACGAGCGATGCGCCTGTCGCTGCCGCACAGAGCTGCCCAGAACCCGCGTCCACTCCCGCCAAGCCTCCACCCAAGTCACGGCTGCTTCAACAGCAGGAGCCCCTCTTGTGCGACGACGAACCCACCAGGCCCTTTGAGTCCGTGTCGGCTGATTTCTTCAGCACAGCTTGGAAACATTTCCTAGTTGTCGCCGACCGACTCTCTGGCTGGCCTGTGGTGGTAATCTGTGGCTCGGACACGACGTCCGCGGCCACCATTCGCCACTTCCGGCACGTCTTTCGTGACCTGGGCGTCCCCGTACGTCTGCGGACGGACGGTGGGCCACAGTTCACCAGCCGGGACTTCACAGGATTCCTGGAGCGTTGGGAAGTCCGCCACATCGTGTCAACACCCCACTACCCACAGTCAAACGGCCACGCTGAGGCTGCGGTCAAGACAGTCAAGCACCTCATCCTCAAGGTGGCCCCTTCAGGCAACATAGACTGTGAGGCGTTTGACAAAGGACTCCTGGAGTTACGTAATACTCCCACCCACACAGGACGCTCCCCTGCCCAGATCCTGCATCGTCACCCTCTCCGCTCTTGCGTTCCTGCACACTCCAAGGCCTTTGCGAAGGAGTTGCAGACCAGAGCCGAGAGCTGCGACCGCCGCGCCGCTACACGTGCCCAGGACGCCAAGGCTCGGTATGACGACCATGCCCGCCCTCTTCAGCCGCTGGAGATTGGTGCCCTTGTCCGCGTCCAGGACCCGACGACGACACGTTGGGACAAGGTGGGTGTAGTGATGGGCATTGGCCGGTCGCGAGACTACAAGGTCAGGATGCCGAGCGGCCGCGTCTGGTGGAGGGACCGCCGCTTCCTCCGGCCAGTCCCACCCTTGCTGCTGGCCCCCTGACCGAGGACGAGTCCCCTACACCCCACGAGGATCCGTCCCACAGTGCACCTCGACGCTCGGAGCGACTTAGGACTAAGAAGTCCGCTCAAGACAAAGACTATGAGCGTGAGGGAGGGAGGGAGATGTAGGTTATGTATCTAAGCTACTGTGCCGAGTAGCAACCTTGTATATAAGCTACTGTGCCGAGTAGCATCTATGTATATAATTACGTGGCAACACTGCACGTGTTATGTGGCAACATTGCCCCGAGGATGCCATATGGCAAGGCAGTCTCAGTCTGACTTTGTGCCTCGTGCAAGGCATATGCTAGTCACCACTTGTATTTCTCCTATCCGTTAATAAATGGACTTCAGTGTTACCCGGTGTTTCCCTACCCATCACTGAAGTCCATTTTTTAACGAATAGGAGAAATACAAGTGGTGACTAGCGTGTGACTTGCACGACCCACAGAGTCAGACTGAGACTGCCTTGCCATATGGCAGCCTCGGGGCAATGTTGCCACATAACACGTGCAGAGTTGCCACGTAATTACATATATAAATGCTACTCAGCACAGTAGCAACTTTACAAGGTTGCTACTCGGCACAGTAGCTTAGATACATAACCTACAGATACTATGTAAATAATATTGATATGTGTTAAAGGAATATCCTTCCTTCCTTAGGCTTTAGTAAGCCCCTTTTTACTATTTATACTGTATAAATGTGTATATACTTGTGACACTTGCCAGATGCTTCTGGTGTTATTGTACAGGGGTACCCAGTGACAGCACTAGGATCCCGCTTCCTCTATCAAGGAAAAACTATTGTATGAAGCAAACTTTGGCCAACTACATGAAGGTGGGTGCTCATTAAGCAATAAATTATCGTCCACAAAACCTCTGCCGTGTTAGTGAAGTGATTGTGTTGATGTATTTATAGACGAGACAGTGAGAGGCGGAGGTAAACATACACTTCTCAATATACATGAGGAGAAGCGGGAGGTCTTCACCACAAACTATTGGATAAACTGTCAACATTATCATCCTCGCTGTCACCACCACCCCTGAAATCTTGAGAACGATGCCTTGTGTGCCTCTGTGCATTTGTGTCTGTATAGATCAGTGGTTCTCAAACTTGTTTCCAGTTTTACCCCTATTTAAAGTCTGGCAGGTTCGAATTACCCCAACGTAAAATTTTACTCCTTACTTTTTATTCAATAAAGTGTATTATACAAAACACAAGTGTGTAATTCTAGTCTGTCTTATACAAAAATCAATAATAGTGCTACATTTACAGTGCTGTTATAGACTTAGTCTCTGTGAGGCGAATACTTCACGAGTCGCCAAACGCGGTAAATGTTAGTGTTATAAGAGTTAAATACGAGGTTACCCCACCGTGCCAACAGAAGCATATTACCCCAGCCAAAATGTAGTGTTTACCCCAGTTGGGGTAATTACCCCGAATTTGAGAACCACTGGTATAGATAATATGGCTGTGTATTTCTGTCTACCCAGAAGTTATTGGGAATCTGGATGTTAATCGATTAGCGAGTCGTATTCCGGGGTAATGGTTAGCCAGTGCAGTTGGCGAGTTGTCCGATCTTCTCGGACTATTCCTTGACATTGGGTCATGCAACTCGTTAATTCAGGGTGTGGTTGTTGTGTTGGCGACAGCTTCTACACCTTAAACAAATTCACGCCTAGGTGACCCTTGGACAGGCCATCCTCGTATACGAGGGGCAACCTTTATTTATTTATTATCTAAATCCCTTTATTTAATATACCAGTGTTTTTGTTAACCTGTGTACTGTATGTGTTAGTATGACTTTCTTCACTTGTATAATTCTGTATCCTCCACCTGTGTGCCTCACCTATGTGTCTGTCACCTGTGTGTCTGTCTCTCTTACCTGTGTATCCAGGTGATAATTATGAACAAGATAAATGAAAAACTCTTAAAAATTATATTCAAACACACAGTAATGGCTGAGTCATCAAGTTTGCCACAGAGTTAATGAGACTAAAGTTGACAAAAATTTTACATGAATGAACAAGTACGATAATTACCTGAGCACAAATTTAATTAGCTCCCTAAGCTCATTAGGATACCATTACCCTCCGCCACTTTTGTTAAGCATCGCGACTCATTTATGCATAATTTACGTCTCTGGTGAGGAAGAAACTGTGGAACTGGGTACAGGTGTTGTCTGGTACTGCACAGCTGGACCACAACACTGAACATGCAACACAAGCTCTATATAATACATTACTTATCGCCACATTACAATCTTTAACGTTTCTTTCCACCTTTAACTTCTGATGTAACTAATACTACGGAGAAATTTTGAAAAATTAACTATTATCATTAATACCTAAAATGAATGATGTTATTTATATAAGTTCAAACTAAAGCATTTGCCATAATATTTAGCGCATTTGTGCGCCAAACTACGGTGTTGCCACTTGCATATTTTATTTATATTCTTCTTCTATGATTATGATAGAACAATACATACCAGTAGTGCCCATGTGTATACTGTACTTCCGCTCACTTACGTCTTGGCTATAAAAAATCATGAATTACTCCAACATTTACTGTTTCCTCCTGGAAGTTCACCGCCATCATTTAGATCTTTCATTTAAGTCACCTCAGGTAACTGTTTGCCTGGTCAGCGCCGGAGACTGAGATATGACACCCATGTCGCCTCCCCTAAACCCGGGCCATGGCTGTGTGGGAGTAAGTCAAATTTTGGCGAGTCAGCGGCGGTGTTAGACCATGAAGGTGTGTTTCAGGTGTGTAGTAATGGGGAGGTGTAGGACCATGAAAGTGTGTTTCAGGTGTGTAGTAATGGGGAGGTGTAGGACCATGGAGGTGTGTTTCAGGTGTGTAGATATCACCTACTCCACACTGTTACCACCACATCCTCACCTACCCCATACTGGTACCACCACATCCTCACCTACTCCACACTGGTACCACCACACCCTCACCTACTCCACACTGGTACCACCACACCCTCACCTACTCCACACTGGTACCACCACACCCTCACCTACTCCACACTGTTACCACCACACCCTCGCCTACTCCACACTGTTACCACCACACCCTCACCTACTCCACACTGTTACCACCACACCCTCGCCTACTCCACACTGTTACCACCACACCCTCGCCTACTCCACACTGTTACCACCACACCCTCACCTACTCCACACTGTTACCACCACACCCTCACCTACTCCACACTGTTACCACCACACCCTCACCTACTCCACACTGGTACCACCACACCCTCACCTACTCCACACTGTTACCACCACACCCTCACCTACTCCACACTGGTACCACCACACCCTCACCTACTCCACACTGTTACCACCACACCCTCACCTACTCCACACTGTTACCACCACACCCTCACCTACTCCACACTGTTACCACCACACCCTCACCTACTCCACACTGGTACCACCACACCCTCACCTACTCCACACTGGTACCACCACACCCTCACCTACTCCACACTGTTACCACCACACCCTCACCTACTCCACACTGGTACCACCACACCCTCACCTACTCCACACTGGTACCACCACACCCTCACCTACTCCACACTGTTACCACCACTTCCTCACCTACTCCACACTGGTACCACCACACCCTCACCTACTCCACACCGGTACCACCACCTCCTCACCTACTCCACACTGGTACCACCACACCCTCACCTACTCCACTCTCGTGAAGCCCACT
Organism: Homarus gammarus; assembly: GCA_958450375.1. Taxonomy (NCBI): domain Eukaryota; kingdom Metazoa; phylum Arthropoda; class Malacostraca; order Decapoda; family Nephropidae; genus Homarus; species Homarus gammarus. Next base: position 2,409,899 of record CAUDMG010002538.1, read on the forward strand.
GTCTCTGTCGCCACCAATCATAATTAATTCATATATGCTCTATGAATTCTCTTTTGGTAGCTTTGAGGTGTCATGTAAGAGAAGTTATGCTCCAACGTTATCCCACTAATCACCGGAAAGTTATAAATGATACACTGGTTGTCATTGGTAGTTTTAATTGTCGTGTAACCCACCAATCAGAAAATATTCATGAGGGATGTTTGTGTTCTCATTGGAAATTTGAGTTGTTCTGTATCCACTTTTAGGTCGTGTACTGTTGCCACACGAACCTACCAATGACCGTAAATGTTGATCAAGCTACTTAAGTTGTTATTGGTGGTGTGAAATACATCGTGCTGCCACGCTAATGTTCTAGTTAGTGTACAGTATATATGTAAAAGATGATGATGTTAGTAGTATGTGTACGTGTGTGTGTGTGATGTGCGTGCGTGTGTGTGTTATATAATAATAATAATAATAATAATAATAATAATAATAATAATAACAATAATAATTAACGGTTTATTGAAAGAGCATGGCAGGCGGAAGCCTGGAAATATACAGTTCCATAAATGGGGAATGGGTCTCTTGATTGACAAATATTATACAAGTAACATAAGTGATACAAATATACTATATAATAAATAGGTGGGGAGAAGGTTATAGGGCATTTCAACATATTGACAGTGCAAAAGGGTAAGATTGGTTGCGAGTGAATACACTGGTTGATTACAAATTGTTGATAATTTTTACAATGGTGGGACTGGGCTGTTCTTATAGCGATCAGTTCGTGCTCGTATGGGCTAGATGCAGTTGTGGTGTCGAACAGCAATTCGCGGACGAGGGATCTCGTGTGGAAGTAGGAGCCGGTGTCGAGGATGGTGCAGAAGCTTCTAACCAAATTTGCAGATGAGGTCGTGGTGATGATCAGATAGAACCGAGCAGTGTGTTGAGCGCTTCTTTATGTGTGGAGTAACAAGGGGAGAGAATAATCTTACATGCCCTCTTTTGCACTTTTTCTAGGGGTTTCCGTAGTGCGGCATTTAGGGAGGAAGTTCAGGCAGGTGGAGGCAGAGGTGAGCTTGGGAAGTATGAATGTTGAGTAAACACTGAGGAGCTCGGACACAGGAACTCCGATGGACTTGAATCGGCAGAGGAGGTGCGCGCGCGTGTGTGTGTGTGTGTGTGTAATAATAATAATAATAATAATAATAATAAACGGTTTATTAATAGAGTTGCAGCAGGTGGCTGAAAATATACAAACTTACTTGTGATTTAGACATAATGATATGCGTTGAATACATTTACTGGACTGTACAGTGTATAAATCAGGAGCTATTTATTATTTTAACAATAGATGGGATGGTGCTGTTCTCATATCTATCAGTGCGGGCTCTTATGGGCTGAATTTTGTTGTCGTTGCGGACTGGGGGGACTGCCGGTGGCAGTAGGTGGCGATGGCGAGGATGGTGCAGTAGTCCACTGCCAAATCCTGCTAGTGCGTTGTGGTGGAAGTCACTGAGGGATGGCATTTCCGGGGTGGAGAGAGCGTTGTTGTAGCCGGAGTAGTCTGCGCCGAGCATGATTCTGCAGGCCCTCTTCTGTACCTTCTCTAGCTGACGTTGTTGGGTAGAGTTGAGAGAGGACGATCAGGCTGGTGACGCTTACGTTAATTTGGGGAGAATAAATGCGTTGTAGATAGTCCTCAGCTCTGGCGTGGGTGCCCCAAGTGACCTGAGTCTTCGTAGTATGTAGAGTCGGTACGAGGCTGTGTGTTTTGTGTGTGTGTTTTGTGTGTGTATTGTGTGGGTGTGTTCGTGTGTGTGCGTGTTTTAATAATAATAATAATTAACGGTTTATTGAAAGAGCTTGGCAGCCAGAAGGCTGAAAATATACAGTTACATATTTGGGGAATGGGTTACGAATTACAAATAATATACAAGTAACATAAGTGACACAAATAAGACATATAATAACTTAGATGGGGAAAAGCTCAAACTACAGTTCATTTCAACATAGTGACAGTGTTACAGTATTACAAGTTGTTGATGATTTTTACAATGGTTGGGACTGGGCTGTTCTTATAGCGATCAGTTCGTGCACGTATGGGCTGGATGCGGTTGTGGTGTCGAACAGCAATTCTCGGACAAGGGATCTCAGGTGGTAGTAGGAGCCGGTGTCGGGGATGGTGTAGAAGCTTCTTACCAAATTTGCAGATGAGGTCGTGGTGATGGTCAGTGAGAGTCGAAAGGGTCAGTGTGTTGAGCCCTTCTTGATATGTGGAGTAGGAGGGGGAGAGAATAATCTTGCATGCCCTCTTTTGTACTTTTTCTAGGTGTTTACGTTGTGTGGCATTTAGGGAGGAAGACCAGGTGGGGGAGGCATAGGTGAGCTTGGGAAGTATGAATGTTGTGTAAACACTGAGGAGCTCGCGTGCAGGAACTCCGAGGGACTTGAGTCGGCGGAGGAGGTGGAGACGGAAACTGGAGGATTTGACAACTTCATTGACGTGTGGTTTCCAATTTAGTTTGTTGTCTATGGTGACGCCGAGGAGCTTCGTGGAATCTACAACCTGTAGTGTGTTCGGACCTAGAGTAATGGAAGGAGGTGGGACAATGTCGGAGGAGAGGTTGATGTGCATAACCATGGTCTTGGTATGGTTGATGGTGACATGGTTGTTGGTAGCCCAGTTTTGGAGACTGTTCAATAAATCCTGAAGGGCGGTATAGTTGGGAGCAGAATTGTTGACGCTGATCCCAATGGTGGAGTCGTCGACATATTTCCAGCGAGCAGGGGTTTCTCTTAGGGCATCATTGATGAGCATAAGGAAGCAGAGTGGTCCCATCTTGGTGCCTTGGGGGACGCCACAGGTGAGTGACTGAAAGGTGGAGACAGCCCCTCGGAAGCGTACAGCTTGGCGTCGGTCACTGAGGAAGTCTGTAAGCCATGGTATGAGGCTTCTTCGAAGCCCGAGGTCAATAGCTTTGTTGATGATTATATTGTGGTCGACTAGGTCGAACGCTTTAGTGAAATCAATGAAGGCGACAGCTACAGACGTTTTTCGTTTCTCGAGATGGCGGTATATGTAATCGAGAAAGCTGACAAGACAGTGAGTGGTGGAGGAAGTTTTCATGTTGCCAAATTGCTGAGGGTCTACGACTCCTGCAATATCAGCATAAGCCCAGTCGAACACAAAACTTTCACAGATTAGGCTGGGTGATTGCAATAGGTCGTAGCTGATTTAAGGATTGTGGGCTGGTTGACTTGGGCACTGGTGATACATAAGAGGTCTTCCAGTCAGCTGGGCATCTGGCTTGACTGAGAGAAGCATTGATGATGGAGCAGAGGGGTTTAGCAAGCTCCGGGGAGAACTCCTTGAAGAGTTTCATTGGTAAGTCAATGGGGGTGGTAGAGCGTTTTAATTTTAGTTTGTCCAGGCGTTTTGCTACGTCAAATTCTTCTACTGTGTTTGCCTGCGTGTGTGTGTGTGTGTGTGTGTGTGCGTGTGTGTCAGGGAGGAGGGGGGAGGGTAAAGGGAAGAGCTGTGATGAAGCGTTATAAGTGGTGTGTCCGCTACTCTTGTGATGTCCCCATCCTGTATACCTCTCCTTTGACGCCAGTTGGACCGCCACTCACCGGCCCACTGACAGAGACCCAACACCCTTCACCATATTGGCTGTGTATTTTGTAAACAATAATACTGATGATCTTAAATAATATCTTTCCATTCTCTGGCTTGAGGCACCTGTTACATATTTCAGGTGCAGGTATCACCCATGTACAGTCACCCAAAAATCTATCTATACAAAATTGTGTTGAAAAAAAATGACACAACAGACGAAAGATTTTGACAACCTTTTCGAGACAACAGGAGTTGCAGTGTCCATTCTAAAATTCATCCATCACCCGAAGTAAAGATAGTTTTTTGAGTGACTGTTTAGAGAAAGACAGTACATATACTGTACTTGTTTCACATTGTTACTGAACACATAGATAAGAATTACAACAATAAATAACAACAGTGACAACTAAAAATCATTGAGAAAATGCTTTACAAATACAAATGAGAGAAAACGAAAGAATAAATCGTATAACTGGTGATGATTAAGACTTAGAAATAATGAAAAACAAACATAACTATTTTTCTGTTATACTGTATATCGTTGTCCTAGTTATTTGAGTGTAGTGGATATATAAATCATCTTATGTTTATTTCTCGAGATAAGAGTCAGAACTGAGAAAAAATAGACATGTTTGTTTTTCTAAGAGTTAATCAAGAGTAAGAAGTTATTACCTCTTACTCAGACACCTATAAAGAGTGAGGCTATTCGGGCATAATACACTCCTGGTTATTGCTTCTCTCGTTAAAGTACTCCCTGCTACTATAAGCTATAAGATTCTTCAACCCTTCTTTTACTGCACTATTCACTAAATACTTTAATCATATTTCACTGAATTGGTAAAAAATACACTCCTTGAGATATTTGTTTTGAGTGTTCCTATGTTCGTCAAGCTGATTCATAACAGACAGGGAGGTACTACCGCCTGAAAAGATATTGTAAGCATAATGTGTTGTCTATGGTCGACCCTGCTGCCATATGGCATCACAAGAATTGTGACCAAGTCCCGGGTTGCTGATCTGACTTTCTGCCTCATTTACTCAATTGCAGGGTCTCAATTGTTTCTCTTACTTTGACAACACAACATACATATACCATTTCTCACTATAGATTTTATTATTATTATTATTATAATTATAATTATAATTATTATTATTATTATTATTATAATTATAATTATTATTATTATTATTATTATCATTATTATTATTATTATTATTATTATTGACTATGAGGCTACAGTCACTGAATGCCGCATAGAGCTGCGGCTCAACTAATTTACCACAGATAGGATAGCTTCTTATGTATTAGGATATTTAATATTAAGGTAAATAAATGGTGGCGAAGGTGTGGCTATTGGGGGAGGCTGGAGGCCACGTTTAAAAAAAAAAAAAAAGTAGTAGTAGTAGTAGTATAATCATCTTTTCACCCTCAGTCCCTGATGGCCCTGGTGGGCTAATCCCGTAAAAAAGAAGAAAAAAATAATAGCTATACGTTAAGAAGAACACCCCCTACTATAATGAACTCGATTGTGATTGGCTAGGCTAGGTGGACACAGCCAATGATGAAAGATGTGGACACTCGTTGTAAAGAACCAATCACGTTAGTGCCTCGTCGCCCTCACACTAGTATGCACCACTGTACACTAACTGATTGATCCAAGGGAAAAGTAAAAATGAATTTCTCTCACTTTCCAAAAATAAAAACAAAAACCCGAGGAACATTTTTATTGTTATGTCTTTTTTTTTCTTTCTTTTTTGACGATGACAAACAAAAAAGCTTGTTGAATAATACCAGATTTGCAATGGATTCTCAAAAAACTCTTTCATATAATTTTTCCTTCTTAATTAGGACGAGAAAACGCATACATCTACAACATAATTTAATTGCCATCTTTTTATCCACAGTCGTCGTAATTTTTGTATCGTATCAGCAGTTAACTACCTTGATCTCATAAGTCCCCAATTACGGACAAAAATCTTCCGTAATTTTGCTCGTAATTTGTTGTTAATACAAACACGATGAGGGGAGCTGTGTTGGTTCCCTTGAAGGACGAGTGTCTCACGAGTACAGCCAGGAGGCGTAGATGAGTGTGTGTAAATATACTGTTGGTCTTGGTCGACTCTTCCTCCCCCCTCCCCCGCTCTCTCTCTCTCTCCCGGTCTCTGTCTCGTGGTGGTGATGGTAGCCTAGTGGTGGTGGTGAATTTTTATTTTTTTTAATTTTGCCACGTACAGCTTCTAGTTTATTGTGCACCCCATACTCATCCTGTGAACGATAGCGCAAAAAGATTACAGTGTAGAGGTCACAAAGGGTGTGTATAACAGACCCCAGTGGGCAGGATATTATGGCACTGAATATTACAGAGTCTTTCAAATACATTGTTTAGTTCTGTACATTAAGGGTGACTTATTCACAACTGCGTGAGTATATGATGATAGTGGCGGTGGAGTAGGTGGTGATGGTGATAGTAGTAGTGGTGGTGACAGTATTGGTGGTGGTAATCGTAGTAGTAGTGGTGATAGCAGTGGTGGTGGTGATAGTGGTAGTGGTGGTGATAATGATGGTGGTGATGGTGGTGTTGATAGTTTAGTGGTGGCGGCGGCTGTGTTCAAGAGCCTCCATTAATACCAGCTACCCCCTGACCACATGGGCATACTAACCCACTCTATCTACCCCTAACCCAGTCAGGTAGTTTTCGTAAACCAGGTAAGCAGAACCACCAATAGACTAAGACCTGGATAGATAGTTTTTAAAATACTAATTAGGTCTTCTCTCTATTCAAATAAATGTCAACAATAAAAATAAACTTGCAATACGTTCAGTCAACACAACTCAAAGCTGCATTGTGTTCTCCGCTGATGTTGACTCGTGCAACACACTACACTGTTGCCAGACCTGCGTGTGGGCCTCAGTGTTCTAGAGGGAATTGGTAAAGTTTCGTGATCACTGAAGTCATTATCAACCTTAAAAGGCTAAAGTTACCATTATTCTACAAGTGAAATATAACTACGGATGGTCAAAGTTTTAATATGATTGTCATCACAGATGCCGGGGAGTTTAGGGCTCATTGGCTAGTTGTGTGTGAGAGAGAGTCTGCATGCGTACGTGCGTGCGTGCGTGAGTTTCATGCTCAATATTTCAGCACTTAAAGCAGCACCCACAAAGTGGTGCTGAATACGCCAATCAGCCAACCATCTCCCTGTCAGGTAGGTCCTCCTCCATACACCTCCATCGCTAGGTAGGTCCTCCTCCATACACCTCCTTCGTCAGGTAGGTCCTCCTCCATACACCTCCTTCGTCAGGTAGGTCCTCTTCCATACACCTCCGTCATTAGGTAGGTCCTTCTCCATACACCTCCTTCGTCAGGTAGGTCCTCCTCCATACACCTCCTTCGTCAGGTAGGTCCTCTTCCACACACCTTCGTCAGGTAGGTCCTCCTCATACACCTCCTTCGTCAGGTAGGTCCTCCTCCATACACCTCCTTCGTCAGGTAGGTCCTCCTCCATACACCTTCGTCAGGTAGGTCCTCCTCATACACCTCCTTCGTCAGGTAGGTCCTCCTCCATACACCTTTGTCATTAGGTAGGTCCTCCTCCATACACCTCCTTCGTCAGGTAGGTCCTCCTCCATACACCTCCTTCGTCAGGTAGGTCCTCCTCCATACACCTTCGTCAGGTAGGTCCTCCTCATACACCTCCTTCGTCAGGTAGGTCCTCCTCATACACCTCCTTCGTCAGGTAGGTCCTCCTCCATACACTACCGTCGTCAGGTAGGTCCTCCTCCATACACCTCCTTCGTCAGGTAGGTCCGCCTCCATGCACCTCCATCGTTAGGTAGGTCCTCCTCCATACACCTCCATCGTTAGGTAGGTCCTCCTCCATACACCTCCTTCGTCAGGTAGGTCCGCCTCCATACACCTCCATCGTTAGGTAGGTCCTCTCCCATACACCTCCGTCGTTAGGTAGGTCCTCCTCCATACACCTTCTTCGTCAGGTAGGTCTTCCTCCATACACCTTCTTCGTCAGGTAGGCCCTCCTCCATACACCTCCTTCGTCAGGTAGGTCCTCCTCCATACAACTCCGTCGTCAGGTAGGTCCTCCTCCATACACCTCCTTCGTCAGGTAGGTTCTCCTCCATACACCTCCTTCGTCAGGTAGGTTCTCCTCCATACACCTCCTTCGTCAGGTAGGTCCTCCTCCATACACCTCCATCGTCAGGTAGGTCCTCCTCCATACACCTCCGTCGTCAGGTAGGTCCTCCTCCATACACCTCCGTCGTCAGGTAGGTCCTCCTCCATACACCTCCTTCGTCAGGTAGGTCCTCCTCCATACACCTCCTTCGTCAGGTAGGTCCTCCTCCATACACCTCCTTCGTCAGGTAGGTCCTCCTCCATACACCTCCTTCGTCAGGTAGGTCCTCCTCATACACCTCCTTCGTCAGGTAGGTCCTCCTCCATACACTACCGTCGTCAGGTAGGTCCTCCTCCATACACCTCCTTCGTCAGGTAGGTCCGCCTCCATACACCTCCATCGTTAGGTAGGTCCTCCTCCATACACCTCCATCGTTAGGTAGGTCCTCCTCCATACACCTCCTTCGTCAGGTAGGTCCTCCTCCATACACCTCCTTCGTCAGGTAGGTCCTCCTCCATACACCTCCTTCGTCAGGTAGGTCCTCCTCCATACACCTCCTTCGTCAGGTAGGTCCGCCTCCATACACCTCCATCGTTAGGTAGGTCCTCTCCCATACACCTCCGTCGTTAGGTAGGTCCTCCTCCATACACCTCCTTCGTCAGGTAGGTCCGCCTCCATACACCTCCATCGTTAGGTAGGTCCTCTCCCATACACCTCCGTCGTCAGGTAGGTCCTCCTCCATACACCTCCGTCGTCAGGTAGGTCTTCCTCCATACACCTCCTTCGTCAGGTAGGTCCTCCTCCATACAACTCCGTCGTCAGGTAGGTCCTCCTCCATACACCTTCTTCGTCAGGTAGGCCCTCCTCCATACACCTCCTTCGTCAGGTAGGTCCTCCTCCATACAACTCCGTCGTCAGGTAGGTCCTCCTCCATACACCTCCTTCGTCAGGTAGGTCCTCCCCCACACAAACATTCCTTCACTAGCCCCTCCTCCTCATCATCATCATCAGTATAACCACCATATCATCAGTTTGTATAAGTATAGTGATAGTTAAAGGTTTCCCCGTTAGTGATCGACTCATCATAACGATCATCAGGCTGGGTCAGTTCACCTCAGGATGGAATGTTTTAACTATATGCTCCTACAGTCTTCAGTCCTCCACCTTCCCCGCACATTAGCCGTCTCTTAACTTCCTAATTTCCATCTAATATACAAGGTGTTTAAGGAATGTGTTTCATAATTCTGGAGTGTATTCCTGAATGGTACAGATACAGAACAGAGTGGTACAGATACAGGTTAGAGTGGTACAGACACAGGTTAGAGTGGTACAGATACAGGTTAGAGTGGTACAGATACAGGTTAGAGTGGTACAGATACAGAATAGAGTGGTACAGACACAGGTCAGAGTGGTACAGATACAGGTCAGAGTGGTACAGATACAGGTCAGAGTGGTACAGATACAGGTTAGAGTGGTACAGATACAGAACAGAGTGGTACAGATACAGGTCAGAGTGGTACAGATACAGGTCAGAGTGGTACAGATACAGGTTAGGGTGGTACAGATACAGGTTAGAGTGGTACAGATACAGGTTAGAGTGGTACAGATACAGGTCAGAGTGGTACAGATACAGGACAGAGTGGTACAGATACAGGTCAGAGTGGTACAGACACAGGAGAGAGTGGTACAGACACAGGTCAGAGAAATACGGGAGCATAAACATGTTTGAAAGACTTTAAATAATGTCTATATACTGTACGTGTACACCTCCCAACCATATAGCCATAAACGAAACTATCCACCGTCTTAACAGTCTGTGTCGGGAGCCTCATATGCATGTATGTATTAATATGCATTATTTATGTAAACTATCGTGTAATCATATACAGTTGCATACATGCATTTACGTACATATAACCCGCCCCTGCTCTCATATGTACACTAATATACATATACAAGAGGATGTATCTGAATATTCATCCCTTTACACTTATTTATGCATGTACACAAACACACACCAACAAACACAACAGTTCCCCCTTCACACACACACATCCTCGCTAACACCATATTTATTAAAATCTATAGATCACATGAAAGGTAGAGACTCCAGCTTATTTCACCTGAAGATTAACCACCCTAACGTTGCCTGAGGGATAAAATTAAGTCAGGTTAGGTTAGGTTAAATTAAGTTAATTGGGTAAGCTATAGGGTTATTTAATAGTCAATTGAAAGAAGCTGGGGTGTTTAATCCTCAAGTGATCGGAAACTTTATTAACCCTATCCATGCTACTCTCCCCTCTCTTATCCATGCAACTCTCCCCTCTCTTATCCATGCCATTCTCCTCTCTCTTATCCATGCTACTCTCCCCTCTCTTATCCATGCTACTCTCCTCTCTCTTATCCATACTACTCTCCTCTCTCTTATCCATGCTACTCTCCCCTCTCTTATCCATGCTACTCTCCTCTCTCTTATCCATGCTACTCTCCTCTCTCTTATCCATGCTACTCTCCTCTCTCTTATCCATGCTACTCTCCTCTCTCTTATCCATGCTACTCTCCTCTCTCTTATCCATGCTACTCTCCTCTCTTATCCATGCTACTCTCCTCTCTTATCCATGCTACTCTCCCCTTTCTTATCCATGCTACTCTCCTCTCTTATCCATGCTACTCTCCTCTCTCTTATCCATGCTACTCTCCCCTCTCTTTCCAGCTACCGAATAATTTTACAGAAGACCCCAGATTGACTGAATTTTTATAATATGTAAAGTAAAGGGGAAGGGTGAGTGCCTGACAACCATTCAGAACTTAATTTCGAATCACCCATTTCAAAAGATCGATAATATATGGAACAGAAATCATCCCTAGTATCATAGCCAGTAACAACACTTAGCTTTGTATCCAAAAAATTTCGAAATGCGTCCAAAATGTAAACAAAGGAGCATTATCCTGTATTCCTCCCAGAACGCCACCATGTTGTCAATTGCGTGACACCCTGATTTATGGATACCCTGACCCACGGACACCCTGACCCACGGACACCCTGACCCACGGACACCCTGACATACGTAAACTCTGACACACGTCCACCCTGACCCACGGACACCCTGACCCACGGACGCCCTGACCCACGGACGCCCTGACCCACGGACACCCTGACCCACGGACACCCTAACATACGTAAACTCTGACCCACGGACGCCCTGACCCACGGACACCCTGACCCACGGACACCCTGACACACGGACACCCTGACATACGTAAACTCTGACACACGTCCACCCTGACCCACGAACACCCTGACCCACGGACACCCTGACCCACGGACGCCCTGACCCACGGACGCCCTGACCCACGGACACCCTGACCCACGGACGCCCTGACCCACGGACGCCCTGACCCACGGACACCCTGACCCACGGACACCCTCTATTACCTGTATTATCTGTCACCATCTTGACCCCTGGAGATAACTACAATTACTACAATTGAAGAATCGTGACCTGTTAGTTATAGTACTTTTAACTGCGGTGCCTTCCCGGATATGTTCGCAGGAGAAGTAATAAATACAGATTATTCCCATCATTCACCTCCCATGGATACCAAATTACATTATGCCTGAAGCAAATGCGTTTATGTCACAGCTATTAGTAAATAAATGTGTTAAAATTGTTTATAATGATTTTTATCTCCAGGTATATTAGATGTTGTTCTCTCTTCATGAATCGATTATATATTGTACAAAAATATAAGAGGATGGAGGAGGAAGTGGATTTAGCACACAAAAAGATTTACCACAGGGAACAGAAGGATTGTGACGAATGATCCATCACACACACAGCAGCTGCCAGGACGAGTTAATGAGACGCTTTATGAAGCCTTGCCTGCGCTCACCTGATCGTATGTTTCATGGTGTGAGCCACCTGAGGCAATCATCTCTCACGTCTCCATCGTTCCTTTGTCGATTATAGTGGTGCGTAGAGTGTTGCTGGGGGAAACCCACAGAGAAATGTGGATATTTCACTAGTAATGGTGAATCCCTACATAGCATCACTTAACATGCAAGGTCTTTCTGCTTGCACGCTCTCAGGTGTGGACACCCAAACTATTGTAAACAACACATGAAAAACAAACACAAAAAGTTATGCTCTAAATAATCCATGACACCTAGTATATACACACCATGCAACTCTTCCTTCAGTAGGAACTCAGAACACGACATACTTGAGTAGACATATAGACACACGGACACAGAGCTACACACTACGCCATCCCCCATAACCCCCTCCCACCCACCTCTGGAGATAGTGACATTAATGAATAATTCCTTCCCCTAGACAGAGTGGGACACACAATGGTCGGGGAACAAATGCGCTGCACTTTTTAAAATTGGTATTGACTTTCCCGGCCTCTGTAAGAGAGGGTGCAGGGAGCAGGTATGAAGGGAAGGTTGGGGATGGTCTGGGTATGTCAAAGAGTGTAGAGACTGTTACGGTTCGGGATAGGAAGGATGTGGGACAGTGTGGTGGTGAGGGTTATAGGTGAGGCTGATGGGGTCTGGGATGGGAAGGATGGGGTCGGAGGTGTATATGGTTACGCAACAGATGAGGGTTTCTTATTTTTGGGTGTTTTCAACATCCCGGGATTCTGGGACAAAACCAGTCAGTCCTTGTCCCGGGATCCTTTGAGATCCCGGTTTATGTAAATAAGGATACTTATGCGCGAAAACTAACGTAACCTGCATATTCTTTATGGGGAAAAATTCACATTACATAATACTGCATAATATTTATAAATTCATTGTAATAATTGTATAATTAGAAAAAAATATTTCTCATAAAATTGAACACAGAACATTATTATACTTCTTGGACTCCCGGTAAACTCTCTCATAAACTGAGCCACAGAAAGACACTTCTTACTGAAGCAGGAAGTGTATCGTAGCATGAATTAACGTCTGATGATGTGAAAGAGACAATAAATATATATTTACTAATAAAACGATAACTAAGGATTCATAAATATTTGCTTAATCTTGAGCTGTGCAGATATAGCAACAGTTTACTTGAGTCAGTTAATGTTCTCTGTGGAGATGTTGTCGTCCCAAGGGAAAGATTTGATAAAGTGTTCTGGATTGTGAGAAACACAGACTCGACAAGTAAGTCTATAACACCGCTGCGGGAGGTGTGAGTGGTGCTGTGATGATACAGTGCGTGTTATGATGATAGTTTGTGGTGTTGTGGTAATGTAGTGTAGTTAATGATGACTCAGGTGTTGAAGGATTTATAATATAGTAAACTTCCTGAAACTCGTCACTTTTTTTTTCATATTTTCAACCCATAACTTTACGCCACACAGTAAATCGCTTTGTGTATGTGATAATTCCATAAAATGTGCGACATCACGGCTATATTACCAATAACAATATATTTGATTATCAGATTATATGTGACATCACTTTGGTATGATGTACAGTATATAATTATGTGTTGTGTTTGATGGTTGTATTATACAGCAATAAGTGATATGTTGTAGTAAGTATTGTTTACAGGTTATCGATGCCATTCATTGATGAATTACTATTGTTTTAAGGTGATGGAAGAGAATACACTGTAGTCATGAGCTGCGTTAGTGAGGAGAGTATAGCATTACGGTTTATGGAGTACTGTGAGGAACAGGTAGTTATATGTGTTGGCTATTGAACATAACGCTTTATATATTACATGACCAAATATATTTACATTATATAGCGTCAGATTCATTGTGTGTCACTGTCATAGATCACAACACCCATCACACACATAAACCTCTGTCAACTGCAGCGCCTCACAGTTACATGCTAATATGCAAGGTTGTTCATTAGCAAGGCAATTTCACAACAGAACACAGGGGGTCTGGTCGTCAATTGCATACTTGCTTATTCAACAGCTGCGGTGCTGTTGGGGGGAGATTCTTGGGCTTTAACAACACGGATCATTTGGTGTCTTTACATACCCGAGCCGTGGGAGTCTCTGGGGTTCATGCGAGGGTGAAACAGCGTCTTGTCCCACTGTCTACTCTCGCATCTATCAAGAACATTATCGGGATCATCCACAGGCCACTAACCTCTTCCTTCCTCTAACTGTGGAGGAAAGAGGAGGGGGAAGAGGAAGTAACAGAGAGAGAAGAGGAGGATGAGGGTGTGAGGGAGAGAAAGAAAAAGCAAAGAAAGTGAAGGAAATATTTTACGTCTGTAGCTCCGATTCTGTGACGTCATCATCATCATCATGGCAACGAAGGACGCCGCCGAAATGTGGCTTTTATGCGTGGTAAATTAAGTCAATTATCTCTCATCTCGGCGGCGTCTTTCGTTACCGTGATGATGATGATGACGTCACAGAATAGGAGCTAAGGACTTAAAGTATTTCCTTCACTGTCTTCACTATTTCCTCTCTCCCTTACACACTCAACCTCCTCTTCTCTCTCTGTCACTTTATCTTGCCCCCCCCCCTTCTTCATCTTACATTTCTGTCTCTCTCTCTCTCGCTCCCTCTTCTCCCTCTTCCATCTCTTCCCCGCCTCCTCTTCTTCCCCCTCCCTTTCTTCCCCCTCTTTCTTCCACCGTTACAATTACAGAAGGTAATCTTGAGGAGAGTTGAGCGTCATTCTCCATAATGATGTCTTAGTGTAGTATTGGACGACCTGCCTGGAATAGGTTCCTGAGCAGCGCTGTCTATTGTCGTCCACCAGTCGTGTAATTGTGCTATGAGGCTCGTGTAGGGGAGGGAGGGAGGGAGGGAGGGAGAGAGGGGCTAGGGAAGGAGGGAGGGGGTAGGGAAGGAGAGAGGGGGAAGGGAAGGAAGGAGGGAGGGAGGGAAGGTATCCCCTGTAGGTCGACTAGAGAAGGTTTGACGGGAGAGACAGACAGACATACAGACAGAGTTAACATGTGTATGAGGATATCATTATTCGGCGAAATGTTTGTTTCATTCGTGGAAAATTGCCTTAATTAGGTTGTGATGACAATTAAGGAGAGACCCAGGTGGTACAGGTGCTTCTTATCCTGGAGCGTGACCCTCCTGCCACACACACACACACACACACACACACACACACACAAAAGCAAACGCACTCACTCACTCACTCCCTTCAAAAATTTAATACCACACTCATGTTGTATTCAGAGGACTAGAGTGAGAGAGACAGTGACGAACAAGAGACATCCCTCTCCCCCTCCCTCATGCCCCTCCGATTCCCCCCTTATCCCCATATCCCTACCCCAGAAAAACCCTCGCTAAGCCTCCCTCAATACGCCCCTCACTCCCCCCCCCCCTATTCCCCCCTCCCCCTCCTCTTTTTGAATGACAGGACGTCAAGGTTTTTATCATTTTTCAGACCAGGTTGGAGCTACAAGTGAGAGGGGGGAGGGGGAGGTAAACTTTGGGTGAGGGGGAAGTGACGGTGAGGGATGGCCAGGTGGTGAGGTGTGGGTGAGGTGTAAAATGTGAGGTGAAGGTGAGAGATGGTGACGTGAGGGTGAGGAGTAAATTGTGTGGTGAAGGTGAGTGATGAGAGATGGTGAGGGTGAATGATATGAAGTGTTGTGTCAGTGACCGTATGGTGTACAGATCGCCAGATGCAGTCAGACACTGTATTGGTAGGTAATGGTGGTAAGTTGTGTCTCTCCACGGTGTTGGTGTTGTAATACCTGTACACAATCCTCCGGTAAAGGTGGATGTTATAAACACCCTAAAAGGACGGGAGGCAGCGCTGTATACACTCGTCCACCACCGCCTACCATCGTGTTGGTGTGTAATTCATTCATGCAATCCTCTTAGTTGGTTAATTCTCTTAAACCAGAGGAAAATGATCACATCCCTAACTATTATTTCCGCCAGTGCAAAACACTTCTCCTCGGAGGCCAACGTTGAATTACACTTTCTATACAATATCCTGAGAAGACTAGAGCCAGGTATCGGTGACAACCAAAGCTGCTGGAGACAGGCAATCAAACTATAGTGATGATATCGTTGGGAAGCGTCGCAGGCAGGAGAGAAAGGGTGTCACAAGCCGACCACCACCACCACCACCCTTCAACATCTACCATCCTTCCACATCTACCACCACCCTTCCACAACAACCACCACCCTTCCACAACAACCACCACCCTTCCACAACAACCACCACCCTTCCACCACTACCACAACCATCACCGTAACCGCCACCATCACCACAATCACCCTTCCACCACTTCACCACTACCTTGTGATAACTGGACGAGGCTGGTCGGGCGTCCCGGACGGTGAGTGGAAATGAATATTCACATCCCCTTCAGTGTTTCCCTCGCCCGGCTCCTGATAACTCTCCCAATTTAATCCCTACAAAAGGTAAAACTGAAAGTTCCATTAATTTGGACATGTTAAATCTGAGTGTCTAGTTGTGTGTTGGTCAAACTATTTTTAATGTTCAACTTCCCTGTAGTAACGTCACTAAAATATGTTTGAATGGATGTTTCTCTCTCTCTCTCTCACTCTCCTCCAAGTCCCCAACACACCTTCTCCACCAAGTCTCCAACACCACCCCCCTCTCCTCCAAGTCTCCAACACCACCTCCCTCACCCGGCAACATCTCCGGTCAGTGTACCGTTGTTATAATCACGTCAACAACATAACTCTTCAGTGTGTAAACTTGGTCTCTGGCGGCGCGTCTCCACCTCCCGCCAGCTTACCACTTGAGACTCACTGTATTGTTATTGAAGAGCCTTAGTATGTAGGACCTCTTCACGACATTATGTCTGACTGGAAGCATGAAGACAGCGGTTTGCCAGTTGACTGTTGGACGGTCTGACTGTGATCACCTGGCAACCTCTCCCTCATCATAATTCTCCTTCCTTCCTTCGCCTTCTCCTTACCCCCCTCCCTCGTCATCCACTCCTCCTCCCTGCCTAACTTTTCCCACCATCTCCTCGACCCACTTTCGTCAACATCAAGTCTGTATTTCCTTCACCCTCCACTGTATCTCTTCCACCCTCCACTGTATCTCCTCCACCCTCCACTGTATCTCTTCCACCCTCCACTGTATCTCCTCCACCCTCCACTGTATCTCCTCCACCCTCCACTATATCTCCTCCACCCTCCACTGTATCTCCTCCACCCTCCACTGTATCTCCTCCACCCTCCACTGTATCTCCTCCACCCTCCACTGTATCTCCTCCACCCTCCACTGTATCTCCTCCACCCTCCACTGTATCTCCTCCACCCTATACTGTATCTCCTCCACCCTCCACTGTATCTCCTCCACCCTCCACTGTATCTCCTCCACCCTCCACTGTATCTCCTCCACCCTCCACCGTGTCTCCTTCACCCTCCACTATATCTCCTCCACCCTCCATTATATCTCCTCCACCCTCCACTGTATCTCCTCCACCCTCCACTGTATCTCCTCCACCCTCCACTATATCTCCTCCACCCTCCACTGTATCTCCTCCACCCTCCACTATATCTCCTCCACCCTCCACCGTGTCTCCTCCCTCCTACACCGTGTCTCTCCCCCTCTTCCACAATCCACCGTGTTCCCCCCTACACCTCCTTCACCCTCAAACTATTCCAATTACCAACACACTTTAAGGTCTGCCCTGTTCCCTTCTCACAAATTATCTACCGCCCCTTTTCCCCCTCACTATTTATCAGCCTCCCTATATCCTCACTACTATTAACCTCTTTTACCCTCACCCACCACCTCCTGTGCCTACCACCACCATCACCTGAAACTTCCTTCAACCATCTCTCCCCACACCCACCTCTCCCCACACCCGCCTCTCCCCACACCTACCTCTCCCCACACCTACCTCTCCCCACACCTACCTCTCCCCTCACCCACCACTCCCCACACCCACCTCTCCCCACACCCACCTCTCCCCTCGCCCACCTCTCCCCTCGCCCACGTTTTCCCTCACCCGAGTCTTCCCTCACCCACCACTCCCCTCACCCACCTCTCCCCTCACCCACCTCTCCCCACACCTACCTCTCCCCTCGCCCACGTTTTCCCTCACCCGAGTCTTCCCTCACCCACCACTCCCCTCACCCACCTCTCCCCTCACCCACCTCTCCCCACACCTACCTCTCCCCTCGCCCACGTTTTCCCTCACCCGAGTCTTCCCTCACCCACCACTCCCCACACCCACCTCTCCCCACACCCACCTCTCCCCTCGCCCACCTCTCCCCTCGCCCACGTTTTCCCTCACCCATCTCTCCCCACACCCACCTCTCCCCACACCTACCTCTCCCCTCGCCCACGTTTTCCCTCACCCGAGTCTTCCCTCACCCACCTCTCCCCACACCCTCCTCTCCCCAAACCTACCTCTCCCCTCGCCCACGTTTTCCCTCACCCGAGTCTTCCCTCACCCACCACTCCCCTCACTCACGACACCCTTAACCTCACGGTCTCTCACACACACCAGAATGTTAAATAAACATCCGGACGTTTACTGCAAAGTTCATGGGATTTATCGCACATCCAAAATGTTTACTGCGTAGCTGAAGTGTTTATTGGACCTTCAGAATGTACACTGTGAAGTCCAAAAATGTTTATTTCGCATCTAAAATGTTCATTCTATCAATTCATCGTTCCAGCATCTCATCTTTCCATTTCCATCAATCCATTTTCCATTAATTCATCCTTCCATCAACCCATCCTTCTATTAATTCATCTTCCCATCAATCCATCCTTCCAATTGTCTGTCCATTTGCCCTTGAAAGTTCCTCAGCCATAGGTCGAGTGATTTTTGTACACCCTCACACCAGCACTCTACACCCTCACGCCAGCACTCTACACCCTCACGCCAGCACTCTACACCCTCACGCCAGCACTCTATACCCTCAAACCAGCAATCTACACCCTCACACCATCACTCTACACCCTCACACCATCACTCTACACCCTCACGCCAGCACTCTACACACTCACACCATCACTCTACACCATCACTCTACACCCTCACACCAGCACTCTACACCTTCACACCAGCACTCTACACCCTCACACCATCACTCTACACCCTCACACCATCACTCTACACCCTCACACCATCACTCTACACCCTCACGCCAGCACTCTACACACTCACGCCAGCACTCTACACACTCACGCCAGCACTCTCTACCCTCAAACCAGCACTCTAGACCCTCACACCAGCACTCTACACCCTCACACCAGCACTCTACACCCTCACACCAGCACTCTACATTACACCCTCACACCAGCACTCTACACCCTCACACCAGCACTCTACACCCTCACACCAGCACTCTACATTACACCCTCACACCATCACTCTACACCCTCACACCAGCACTCTACACCCTCACACCAGCACTCTACACCCTCACACCAGCACTCTACACTACACCCTCACATCAACACTCTACACCCTCACATCAACACTCTACACCCTCACACCAGCACTCTACACCCTCACATCAACACTCTACACCCTCACATCAACACTCTACACCCTCACATCAACACTCTACACCCTCACACCAGCACTCTACACCCTCACACCAGCACTCTACATTACACCCTCACACCATCACTCTACACCCTCACGCCAGCACTCTACACCCTCACACCAGCACTCTACACCCTCACACCAGCACTCTACACACTCACATTATCACTCTACACCCTCACACCAGCACTCTACACCTTCACACCAGCACTCTACACCCTAAAACCAGCACTCTACACCCTCACATTATCACTCTACACCCTCACACCAGCACTCTACACCCTCACACCAGCACTCTACACCCTCACACCAGCACTCTACACCCTCACACCAGCACTCTACACCCTCACATTATCACTCTACACCCTCACACCAGCACTCTACACCCTCACACCAGCACTCTACACCCTCACATCAACACTCTACACCCTCACACCAGCACTCTACACCCTCACATCAACACTCTACACCCTCACACCAGCACTCTACAACCTCACACCAGCACTCTACATTACACCCTCACACCAGCACTCTACACCCTCACACCAGCACTCTACACCCTCACACCAGCACTCTACACCCTCACACCATCACTCTACACCCCTCACACCAGCACTCTACACCCTCACATCAGCACTCTACACCCTCACACCAGCACTCTACACCCCCACACCAGCACTCTTCACCCTCACATTATCACTCTACACCCTCACACCAGCACTCTACACCCTCACACCAGCACTCTACACCCTCACACCAGCACTCTACACCCTCACATTATCACTCTACACCCTCACACCAGCACTCTACACCCTCACACCAGCACTCTACACCCTCACACCAGCACTCTACATTACACCCTCACATCAACACTCTACACCCTCACATCAACACTCTACACCCTCACACCAGCACTCTACACCCTCACATCAACACTCTACACCCTCACACCAGCACTCTACACCCTCACACCAGCACTCTACATTACACCCTCACACCAGCACTCTAGACCCTCACACCATCACTCTACACCCTCACACCATCACTCTACACCCTCACATCAACACTCTACACCCTCACATCAACACTCTACACCCTCACACCAGCACTCTACACCCTCACATCAACACTCTACACCCTCACACCATCACTCTACACCCTCACACCAGCACTCTACATTACACCCTCACACCAGCACTCTAGACCCTCACACCATCACTCTACACCCTCACACCATCACTCCACACCCTCACACCAGCACTCTACACCCTCACACCAGCACTCTACACCCCTCACACCAGCACTCTACACCCTCACACCAGCACTCTACACCCTCACACCAGCACTCTACACCCCTCACACCAGCACTCTACACCCTCACACCATCACTCTACTCCCTCACACCAGCACTCTACACCCTCACTCTACACCCTCACACCAGCACTCTAGACCCTCACACCATCACTCTACACCCTCACACCATCACTCTACACCCTCACATCAACACTCTACACCCTCACATCAACACTCTACACCCTCAGACCAGCACTCTACACCCTCACATCAACACTCTACACCCTCACACCATCACTCTACACCCTCACACCAGCACTCTACATTACACCCTCACACCAGCACTCTAGACCCTCACACCATCACTCTACACCCTCACACCATCACTCTACACCCTCACACCAGCACTCTACACCCTCACACCAGCACCCTACACCCTCACACCAGCACTCTACACCCCTCACACCAGCACTCTACACCCTCACACCATCACTCTACACCCTCACACCAGCACTCTACACCCTCACACCAGCACTCTACATTACACCCTCACACCATCACTCTACACCCTCACGCCAGCACTCCACTCCCTCACACTAGCACTCTACACCCTCACTCTACACCGTCACACCAGCACTCTACACCCTCACACCAGCACTCTACACCCCTCACACCAGCACTCTACACCCTCACACCATCACTCTACACCCTCACACCAGCACTCTACATTACACCCTCACACCATCACTCTACACCCTCACGCCAGCACTCTACTCCCTCACACCAGCACTCTACACCCTCACTCTACACCCTCACACCAGCACTCTAGACCCTCACAACATCACTCTACACCCTCACACCATCACTCTACACCCTCACATCAACACTCTACACCCTCACATCAACACTCTACACCCTCACACCAGCACTCTACACCCTCACATCAACACTCTACACCCTCACACCATCACTCTACACCCTCACACCAGCACTCTACACCCTCACACCAGCACTCTACACCCCTCACACCATCACTCTACACCCTCACACCAGCACTCTACACCCCTCACACCATCACTCTACACGCTCACACCATCACTCTACACCCTCACACCAGCACTCTACATTACACCCTCACACCATCACTCTACACCCTCACACCAGCACTCTACTCCCTCACACCAGCACTCTACACCCTCACACCAGCACTCTAGACCCTCACACCATCACTCTACACCCTCACATCAACACTCTACACCCTCACACCAGCACTCTACACCCTCACATCATCACTCTACACCCTCACACCATCACTCTACACCCTCACATCAACACTCTACACCCTCACATCAACACTCTACACCCTCACACCAGCACTCTACACCCTCACACCAGCACTCTACACCCTCACACCATCACTCTACACCCCTCACACCAGCACTCTACACCCTCACACCATCACTCTACACCCTCACACCAGCACTCTACATTACACCCTCACACCATCACTCTACACCCTCACGCAAGCACTCTACTCCCTCACACCAGCACTCTACACCCTCACACCAGCACTCTACACCCTCACACCAGCACTCTACACCCTCACACCAGCACTCTACACCCTCACACCAGCACTCTACACCCTCACACCAGCACTCTACACCCTCACACCAGCACTCTACACCCTCACACCAGCACTCTACACCCTCACACCAGCACTCTACACCCTCACATTATCACTCTACACCCTCACACCAGCACTCTACACCCTCACCCCAGCACTCTACACCCTCAAACCAGCACTCTACGCCCTCACATTATCACTCTACACCCTCACACCAGCACTCTACACCCTCACACCAGCACTCTACACCCTCACACCAGCACTCTACACCCTCACACCAGCACTCTACACCCTCACATCAACACTCTACACCCTCACATCAACACTCTACACCCTCACACCAGCACTCTACACCCTCACATCAACACTCTACACCCTCACACCAGCACTCTACACCCTCACACCAGCACTCTACATTACACCCTCACACCAGCACTCTACACCCTCACACCAGCACTCTACACCCTCACACCAGCACTCTACACCCTCACACCAGCACTCTACACCCTCACACCATCACTCTACACCCCTCACACCAGCACTCTACACCCTCACACCAGCACTCTACACCCTCACACCAGCACTCTTCACCCTCAAACCAGCACTCTACACCCTCACATTATCACTCTACACCCTCACACCAGCACTCTACACCCTCACACCAGCACTCTACACCCTCACACCAGCACTCTACACCCTCACATTATCACTCTACACCCTCACACCAGCACTCTACACCCTCACACCAGCACTCTACACCCTCACACCAGCACTCTACATTACAAACTCACATCAACACTCTACACCCTCACATCAACACTCTACACCCTCACACCAGCACTCTACACCCTCACATCAACACTCTACACCCTCACACCAGCAATCTACACCCTCACACCAGCACTCTACATTACACCCTCACACGAGCACTCAAGACCCTCACACCATCACTCTACACCCTCACACCATCACTCTACACCCTCACATCAACACTCTACACCCTCACACCAGCACTCTACACCCTCACATCAACACTCTACACCCTCACACCATCACTCTACACCCTCACACCAGGACTCTACATTACACCCTCACACCAGCACTCTAGACCCTCACACCATCACTCTACACCCTCACACCATCACTCTACACCCTCACACCAGCACTCTACACCCTCACACCAGCACTCTACACCCCTCACACCAGCACTCTACACCCTCACACCAGCACTCTACACCCTCACACCAGCACTCTACACCCCTCACACCAGCACTCTACACCCTCACACCATCACTCTACTCCCTCACACCAGCACTCTACACCCTCACTCTACACCCTCACACCAGCACTCTAGACCCTCACACCATCACTCTACACCCTCACACCATCACTCTACACCCTCACATCAACACTCTACACCCTCACATCAACACTCTACACCCTCACACCAGCACTCTACACCCTCACATCAACACTCTACACCCTCACACCATCACTCTACACCCTCACACCATCACTCTACACCCTCACACCAGCACTCTACATTACACCCTCACACCAGCACTCTAGACCCTCACACCATCACTCTACACCCTCACACCATCACTCTACACCCTCACACCAGCACTCTACACCCTCACACCAGCACTCTACACCCCTCACACCAGCACTTCTGGCTGCCAAGCTCTTTCAATAAACCGTTAATTATTATTATTATTATTATTATTACACCCTCACACCATCACTCTACACCCTCATGCCAGCACTCTACTCCCTCACACTAGCACTCTACACCCTCACTCTACACCCTCACACCAGCACTCTACACCCTCACACCAGCACTCTACACCCCTCACACCAGCACTCTACACCCTCACACCCTCACACCAGCACTCTACATTACACCCTCACACCATCACTCTACACCCTCACGCCAGCACTCTACTCCCTCACACCAGCACTCTACACCCTCACTCTACACCCTCACACCAGCACTCTAGACCGTCACAACATCACTCTACACCCTCACATCAACACTCTACACCCTCACATCAACACTCTACACCCTCACATCAACACTCTACACCCTCACACCAGCACTCTACACCCTCACATCAACACTCTACACCCTCACACCATCACTCTACACCCTCACACCAGCACTCTAGACCCTCACACCATCACTCTACACCCTCACACCATCACTCTACACCCTCACACCATCACTCTACACCCTCACACCAGCACTCTACACCCTCACACCAGCACTCTACACCCCCACACCAGCACTCTACACCCCTCACACCAGCACTCTACACGCTCACACCATCACTCTACACCCTCACACCAGCACTCTACATTACACCCTCACACCATCACTCTACACCCTCACGCCAGCACTCTACTCCCTCACACCAGCACTCTACACCCTCACTCTACACCCTCACACCATCACTCTACACCCTCACACCATCACTCTACACCCCTCACACCAGCACTCTACACCCTCACATCAGCACTCTACACCCTCACACCAGCACTCTACACCCTCACACCAGCACTCTACACCCTCACATTATCACTCTACACCCTCACACCAGCACTCTACACCCTCACACCAGCACTCTACACCCTCACACCAGCACTCTACACCCTCACATTATCACTCTACACCCTCACACCAGCACTCTACACCCTCACACCAGCACTCTACATTACACCCTCACATCAACACTCTACACCCTCACACCAGCACTCTACACCCTCACATCAGCACTCTACACCCTCACACCAGCACTCTACACCCTCACACCAGCACTCTACATTACACCCTCACACCAGCACTCTAGACCCTCACACCATCACTCTACACCCTCACACCATCACTCTACACCCTCACACCATCACTCTACACCCTCACACCAGCACTCTACACCCCTCACACCAGCACTCTACACCCTCACACCATCACTCTACACCCTCACACCAGCACTCTACATTACACCCTCACACCATCACTCTACACCCTCACGCCAGCACTCTACTCCCTCACACCAGCACTGTACACCCTCACTCTACACCCTCACACCAGCACTCTAGACCCTCACACCATGACTCTACACCCTCACACCATCACTCTACACCCTCACATCAACACTCTACACCCTCACACCAGCACTCTACACCCTCACATCAACACTCTACACCCTCACACCATCACTCTACACCCTCACACCAGCACTGTACATTACACCCTCACACCAGCACTCTAGACCCTCACACCATCACTCTACACCCTCACACCATCACTCTACACCCTCACACCAGCACTCTACACCCTCACACCAGCACTCTACACCCTCACACCAGCACTCTACACCCCTCACACCAGCACTCTACACCCTCACACCATCACTCTACACCCTCACACCAGCACTCTACATTACACCCTCTCACCATCACTCTACACCCTCACGCCAGCACTCTACTCCCTCACACCAGCACTGTACACCCTCACTCTACACCCTCACACCAGCACTCTACACCCTCACACCAGCACTCTACACCCCTCACACCAGCACTCTACACCCTCACACCATCACTCTACACCCTCACACCAGCACTCTACATTACACCCTCACACCAGCACTCTACACCCTCACGCCAGCACTCTACACCCTCACACCAGCACTCTACACCCTCACACCAGCACTCTACACCCTCACACCAGCACTCTACACCCCTCACACCAGCACTCTACACCCTCACACCATCACTCTACACCCTCACACCAGCACTCTACATTACACCCTCACACCATGACTCTACACCCTCACGCCAGTACTCTACTCCCTCACACCAGCACTCTACACCCTCACTCTACACCCTCACACCAGCACTCTAGACCCTCACACCATCACTCTACACCCTCATATCAACACTCTACACCCTCACATCAACACTCTACACCCTCACACCAGCACTCTACACCCTCACATCATCACTCTACACCCTCACACCATCACTCTACACCCTCACATCAACACTCTACACCCTCACATCAACACTCTACACCCTCACACCAGCACTCTACACCCTCACACCAGCACTCTACACCCCTCACACCAGCACTCTACACCCTCACACCATCACTCTACACCCTCACACCAGCACTCTACATTACACCCTCACACCATCACTCTACACCCTCACGCCAGCACTCTACTCCCTCACACCAGCACTCTACACCCTCACTCTACACCCTCACACCAGCACTCTACACCCTCACACCATCACTCTACACCCCTCACACCAGCACTCTACACCCTCACATCAGCACTCTACACCCTCACACCAGCACTCTACACCCTCACACCAGCACTCTTCACCCTCAAACCAGCACTCTACACCCTCACATTATCACTCTACACCCTCACACCAGCACTCTACACCCTCACACCAGCACTCTACACCCTCACATTATCACTCTACACCCTCACACCAGCACTCAACACCCTCACACCAGCACTCTACACCCTCACACCAGCACTCTACATTACACCCTCACATCAACACTCTACACCCTCACATCAACACTCTACATCCTCACACCAGCACTCTACACCCTCACATCAGCACTCTACACCCTCACATCAGCACTCTACACCCTCACACCAGCACTCTACACCCTCACACCAGCACTCTACATTACACCCTCACACAGCACTCTAGACCCTCACACCATCACTCTAGACCCTCACACCATCACTCTACACCCTCACATCAACACTCTACACCCTCACATCAACACTCTACACCCTCACACCAGCAGTCTACACCCTCACATCAACACTCTACACCCTCACACCATCACTCTACACCCTCACACCAGCACTCTACATTACACCCTCACACCAGCACTCTAGACCCTCACATCATCACTCTACACCCTCACACCATCACTCTACACCCTCACACCAGCACTCTACACCCTCACACCAGCACTCTACACCCTCACACCATCACTCTACACCCTCACACCAGCACTCTACATCACCTCACCTCACCCAGCACTCTACTCCCTCACACCAGCACTCTACACCCTCACTCTACACCAACACACCAGCACTCTAGACCCTCACACCATCACTCTACACCCTCACACCATCACTCTACACCCTCACATCAACACTCTACACCCTCACATCAACACTCTACACCCTCACACCAGCACTCTACACCCTCACATCAACACTCTACACCCTCACACCATCACTCTACACCCTCACACCAGCACTGTACATTACACCCTCACACCATCACTCTACACCCTCACACCAGCACTCTACACCCTCACACCAGCACTCTACACCCTCACACCATCACTCTACACCCTCACACCAGCACTCTACATTACACCCTCACACCATCACTCTACACCCCTCACACCAGCACACTACACCCTCACACCATCACTCTACACCTTCACGCCAGCACTCTACTCCCTCACAACATCACTCTACACCCTCACACCATCACTCTACACCCTCACATCAACACTCTACACCCTCACATCAACACTCTACACCCTCACATCAACACTCTACACCCTCACGCCATCACTCTACTCCCTCACACCAGCACTCTACACCCTCACACCAGCACTCTAGACCCTCACAACATCACTCTACACCCTCACACCATCACTCTACACCCTCACACCAGCACTCTAATTACACCCTCACACCAGCACTCTAGACCCTCACACCATCACTCTACACCCTCACACCATCACTCTACACCCTCACACCATCACTCTACACCCTCACACCAGCACTCTACACCCTCACACCAGCACTCTACACCCTCACACCAGCACTCTACACCCCTCACACCAGCACTCTACACCCTCACACCATCACTCTACACCCTCACACCAGCACTCTACATTACACCCTCATACCATCACTCTACACCCTCACGCCAGCACTCTACACCCTCACACCAGCACTCTACACCCTCACTCCAGCACTCTACACCCTCACTCCAGCACTCTACACCCTCACACCATCACTCTACACCCTCACATCAACACTCTACACCCTCACATCAACACTCTACACCCTCACACCAGCACTCTACACCCTCACATCAACACTCTACACCCTCACACCATCACTCTACACCCTCACACCAGCACTCTACACCCTCACACCAGCACTCTACATTACACCCTCACACCATCACTCTACACCCTCACGCCAGTACTCTACTCCCTCACACCAGCACTCTACACCCTCACTCTACACCCTCACTCTACACCCTCACACCAGCACTCTATACCCTCACACCATCACTCTACACCCTCACACCATCACTCTACACCCTCACATCAACACTCTACACCCTCACATCAACACTCTACACCCTCACACCAGCACTCTACACCCTCACATCAACACTCTACACCCTCACACCATTACTCTACACCCTCACACCAGCACTCTACATTACACCCTCACACCAGCACTCTAGACCCTCACACCAGCACTCTACACCCTCACACCAGCACTCTACACCCTCACACCAGCACTCTACACCCTCACACCAGCACTCTACACCCTCACACCAGCACTCTACACCCTCACACCATCACTCTACACCCTCACACCAGCACTCTACATTACACCCTCACACCATCACTCTACACCCTCACGCCAGCACTCTACTCCCTCACACCAGCACTCTACACCCTCACTCTACACCCTCACACCAGCACTCTACACCCTCAAACCAGCACTTTACACCCCTTACACCAGCACTCTACACCCCTCACACCAGCACTCTACACCCTCACACCAGCACTCTACACCTCTCACACCAGCACTCTACACCCTCACACCATCACTCTACACCCTCACACCAGCACTCTACATTACACCCTCACACCATCACTCTACACCCTCACGCCAGCACTCTACTCCCTCACACCAGCACTCTACACCCTCACACCAGCACTCTACACCCTCACACCATCACTCTACACCCCTCACACCAGCACTCTACACCCTCACATCAGCACTCTACACCCTCACACCAGCACTCTACACCCTCACACCAGCACTTTACACCCCTCACACCAGCACTCTACACCACCCTTAGCTTATTCTGACGCTTTTGAAATTATAGAAAAAAGCTGAAGTTTAGTAATCCTGCAGTTGTGTTGTGCGCAGCATCTCAAAAAAATATCTGCCCACACTACGAATATGTGAAACATTTTGAGACCACGGATGATAGATATTGGGACCTGCGCGTTCCTGCCTGTATAGTATAACATAAGTAAAGCAATTTGTATTTATTTCAATGTAATTAATATAATGTTCGGTTACCAAATGTTGTAGGATCAGTAGGCCACAGAGCCACACATACCAACCCTCCCGTGACATCATGAGTTGCCTGTAGCATTTCGGAAGTCATCGGACCCATCCTGGCAGATCTTTTTTGAGATACTGTACATAGTGGATACCAGCAGTCACTCGGACACGGCAGCCCCTCCCTACACTTAAGCGTCTTCAAACATACACCAACTCTGGCATTATCCGCTCCTGAAATATATAAAACAGACCATAAAATTTATACTGTGTTGGTGGTGAGGTGGCGAGGCCCACAAGCACCCTGGCCCGCCTCCACCATCACATAACCAACGTCTTACAAGACGCTCTGAGTGAAGAATTTCCTCTTTAGTTTCTAGGCGAGATTTCTAATACGATTGGCTAAGGGGATCAGGGTTGCCCGGCACGTGCGCCAATTATGTGACGGCCAGCGAGCACGTGACCCGGAAGGCTTTGGAGGGCTGCCAGATTTTTCTTCTCTTTTATGATGGACAGTAACAGCGTTCTTCTCCTTGTAACGTATATATTTTCGTTTTAAGGCGAAGAGTCGTACTTTTTTCTGAGCTCATCCGGAACGCAAGGTTTGTTTGTGTCCTGCTGGTGGAAATATTTTATATTGCCGACAAAAACAAGCACCATTTTAGCCTCTATCGCTTTACCGAAAGATGGTGGAAGACAGATTGTGACGTCATAATGAATCTCAATCAAGTAATCGAGGTACCATCCTCATGTCTTAGATATGGCGAGCAAGGTTCTCCACTCCAAAAGTTTTAAGACTGTTTTTGTCAATTCTCCCAGAAACTGTAATTCTCCGGATACCACAACTTTTAATTTCATGCCTCTATCCTCGTCTTCCCCTAGCCTTCCTATTATTAGTTTTGCTTATTCTCTACCATTATTTCCTCATCCTTAATTTTATTGCTAAGATCTGTTTTCTAATGCTATGAATTTACAACGTTAGTCTCGTTACTCCAGCCAGTCCAAGTACTTCTTCGTTATCTTTCTATCATTATAACCTATTTTAACATTCTCCTCCAGCATCACATTTCAAGGACCTTTCCTTCTTGTTGGAGGTGTGCAGTAACAATCCAATAGTCTATATCATAAAGTAGGATTAATTTCCTGTTTAATAAGTCTCTTAAGATTACTTAATGTTGTTTATTATGGCCTTTGAGTACACAAAACCAACGGTCCAAACATGTCTGCCACATGTCTGCTAAAATTGTTTGTGGATGTGAATGATGTTCAGGTACGGAAAACATTACTGTACCACTGATTATATTCAGCTGTTAGCATCAGGTTATTTCTGTGGTGCCACTGACACAAGTTAGCAGAGTTGGTACCACTGGCACAAATTAGCAGAGTTGGTACCACTGGCACAAATTAGCAGAGTTGTTATCACTGGCACAAGTTAGCAGAGTTGGCATCACTGGCATAAGTTAATGGAGTTGGCACCATTGGCACAGGGCCAACTCTCGGAGGATCAACAAACTGGAGTCTTACTGCTAATCAAGTTTACACGTGTAGGTGACCTCCTGATCCTCTGAATCTTCAGATAAAGTTAGTGTGTTGGTGAATGTTGTGTTGTGTGTTGGTGAATGTTGTGTTGTGTGTTGGTGAATGTTGTGTTGTGTGTTGGTGAATGTTGTGTTGTGTGTTGGTGAATGTTGTGTTGTGTGTTGGTCATCCACCGTCGCCATCACATCCCTCCTGAAGCAGAATATAAACAAACAATCATTACTGTGACAATCAACAAAGAGTTTTATTACAAAAAACAAAAACACAACAACAACATCGCTGACGCGCCACAAAAATGGTGTGAATGGAAGCGTTCGTCTTCATCAGATAAAACTGGTGTTTGGCGAGGAGCCAGGCGAGGGATTTATGCTGCTCCTCCTGGTAGTTGGAATGTAGGAGGCTGGCAGCAGGTCGCACTGGTCGTTCCCTGTTCATCCTGGATTGGATTTATGACGAGGCCGCTCTTTATGGGGCAGCCGGGTTACTGTCCATGATTTAGTCCCGCTGTGATGACACCTCAACTCCGGGGCATGAGCAGGCAGCCCTGATATGGGAAGACAAAGGAAGACGGGGGCAAGGATGAAAGGTTAGGTCAGGTTATGTCAGGTCAGGTTAGGTTTGGAAGACAGTAAATGAATAATATTATACAGTACCCTGAAATTGGGAAATAGGGAAGGAATTAGGTGAACTGAATTGTGTTACTGTAGGATGAATCTCCAGCCAGGGTTTGATAGGAAGAGTTGTCTGTAAACCTTCGTGACTCTTGTGTTTAGTAGTAATGAGGGATGGTTTTTATGTGTCGATGAGGTTGTCTAAAGGACCGCCTAGATACTGCCTCCAGCACTAAATGAGAACTGGTATTATTATTATTATTATTATTCTTGTTGTTGTTGTTGTTGTTGTTGTTGTTGTAGGGGGTAGGTTGCCAGGAGGGCTTCCTAAATGCGTACAGTACACGATGATAGAGTGGGCTGGTAATGCTCTGTCGGGGTTAAGCTGGAATCGTCAGGAGAAAGATGCGAAATCATAAGTATGTTTACTGCCTGGGTCGGCGAAGATATACAAGTCTCCAAGCACTATTATTAGCCTCTCAGTTCACGAGTGTTTCAGGAGCTTTTCTGGGTTTTGGGAGTTGACAGGTCACAAGCTTCCCAGAATGAGGTCATAATGGCAGCTATTCTCGGTTGAGTCTGAGGCAGGAGACGAGGCCAAGGACTTGATAAACACCTGTATAAAATGAGAAGATGACCCAGGGGTTGCCAGACTCACAGTTTACGGCCGTGAATATTATGACTTTAGGGAGACTTTCACTCAACTCAATGAATGTTATAAAGTAAAAATATTACTTTCACTTCCATAAAACATCTCCATAACTACGGGATTTATTTCATGTCACTAGTTACAGCGGTTATGGTTATGGTGATACTGAAAATGACCCAAAGTATCTCAGACTAAACCCAACCTTGTGGCAGAAGTGTTGGTGGACGAGATGCCTCAGTTATCGCTCTTAGAAGTTCCTCCTCCTCCTGGTTTTTCTTATAGTCGATCAGGCCATCTAAGTCTCTCAGTGTCCATGTAAACTTCTATAATATAACTGACATCCTAACTGATCCATAAAAGTCTTTCATTAGTTTCATAAAGTCATACACGGTCCTGTCATATCCACACATAGCTAGTTCATTGAGGTCACATTCACTCACACCCGAGATTTTAATAACAGATAAGACTACTTGAGGTAAACACTCCAAAGATGTCATTTTATTTTACTTCATATTCATTTTAATTTGAGTTGTTGCTTATTTTGAGATCGACCCCGTTACTAAAGGTCAAAATATGGTACTTCATTCTTCTCTCTGTTATAGCTGTTACTGTCTCCCTCGGTATTAATTGGTTCTACGTCGTTTTCTTCGTGGTCCTTCACAGTTCTTTATCGATTTTGGTATTCATCCTTTATCTCTCATCCTCCCACCCTATCTCTCGTTATCTATCTCGTATACAATCTTTAAACTGCCACCACCAGGCTTACATCATAGACGTGTATGTCATGCAGATAACATTACAGTACATACAGAAATAGTATACTTATAGCAAGCGTCTAATAGCATGTATTTTAGGAGAGATTAATGGTGGCTCCCTTAGTTAACTCACCTCCTCCCAACACACGTTCACAAAGGGCACAATAAGCACCAGGATATAGTGCGTCTCCTGCAGCCTCATCAAGGTGTTCAAAGGTAGCTTGAGTCTGACGGATTGATATTGTCACCTGCAGCTAAGTGTCTTGACCCCTATAAGACTAGTTGACTTTAATAACAACCTCATTTGCCTATTAGAGTGTAGTTCACAACCCTCTTCACGCTTAACATCAAGGAACCTTATAATATTAGTATCCAGTGTCTTAATTAGGTTCGTTTTATAGTGTTCACTCTACTTCTTGGCTTCGATCGTTATGACATTCTCTGCAAACTGATTTTAAGTGAGAAGTGCAAATTCCCTCAACGACTGGACGTTAGCTGAGGGAGAGCGGTGTGAGGTGGTGAGGGTGAGAGCAGTGTGTGGTGGTGAGGGTGAGAGTAGTGTGTGGTGGTGAGGGTGAGAGTAGTGTGTGGTTGTGAGGGAAGAGCAATGTGTGGTGGTGAGGGTAGAGTAGTGTATGGTGGTGAGGGTGAGAGTAGTGTGTGGTGGTGAGGGTGAGAGTAGTGTGTGGTGGTGAGGGTAGAGTAGTGTGTGGTGGTGAGGGTGAGAGTAGTGTGTGGTGGTGAGGGAAGACCAATGTGTGGTGGTGAGGGTGAGAGCAGTGTGTGGTGGTGAGGGTGAGAGTAGTGTGTGGTGGTGAGGGTGAGAGCAGTGTGTGGTGGTGAGGGTGAGAGTAGTGTGTGGTGGTGAGGGAAGACCAATGTGTGGTGGTGAGGGAAGAGTAATGTGTGGTGGTGGTGAGGGTAGAGTAGTGTGTGGTGGTGGTGAGGGTGAGAGTAGTGTGTGGTGGTGAGGGTGAGAGTAGTGTGTGGTGGTGAGGGAAGAGTAATGTGTGGTGGTGGTGAGGGTAGAGTAGTGTGTGGTGGTGGTGAGGGTGAGATTAGTGTGTGGTGGTGAGGGTGAGAGCAGTGTGTGGTGGTGAGGGTGAGAGTAGTGTGTGGTGGTGAGGGTAGAGTAGTGTGTGGTGGTGGTGAGGGTAGAGTAGTGTGTGGTGGTGGTGAGGGTGAGATTAGTGTGTGGTGGTGAGGGTGAGAGCAGTGTGTGGTGGTGAGGGTGAGAGTAGTGTGTGGTTGTGAGGGAAGAGTAATGTGTGGTGGTGGTGAGGGTAGAGTAGTGTGTGGTGGTGGTGAGGGTGAGATTAGTGTGTGGTGGTGAGGGTGAGAGCAGTGTGTGGTGGTGAGGGTGAGAGTAGTGTGTGGTGGTGAGGGTAGAGTAGTGTGTGGTGGTGAGGGTAGAGTAGTGTGTGGTGGTGGTGAGGGTAGAGTAGTGTGTGGTGAGGGTGAGATTAGTGTGTGGTGGTGAGGGTAGAGTAGTGTGTGGTGAGGGTGAGAGTAGTGTGTGGTTGTGAGGGAAGAGCAGTGTGTGGTGGTGAGGGTAGAGTAGTGTGTGGTGGTGGTGGTGAGGGTGAGATTAGTGTGTGGTGGTGAGGGTGAGAGTAGTGTGTGGTGGTGAGGGTGAGAGTAGTGTGTGGTGGTGAGGATGAGAGTAGTGTGTGGTGAGGGTGAGAGTAGTGTGTGGTTGTGAGGGAAGAGCAGTGTGTGGTTGTGAGGGAAGAGCAGTGTGTGGTGGTGAGGATGAGAGTAGTGTGTGGTGGTGAGGGTGAGCGTAGTGTGTGGTGGTGAGGGTAGAGCAGTGTGGTGGTGGTGAGGGTAGAGTAGTGTTTGGTGGTGAGGGTAGAGCAGTGTGTGGTGGTGAGGGTGAGAGAAGTGTATGGTGGTGAGGGTGAGAGAAGTGTGTGGTGGTGAGGGTGAGAGAAGTGTGTGGTGGTGAGGGTGAGAGCAGTGTGTGGTGGTGAGGGTGAGAGCAGTGTGTGGTGGTGAGGGTGAGAGAAGTGTGTGGTGGTGGGGATGAAAGAAGTGTGTGGTGGTGAGGGTAGAGCAGTGTGTGGTGGTGAGGGTAGAGTAGTGTGTGGTGGTGAGGGTGAGAGCAGTGTGTGGTGGTGAGGGTAGAGCAGTGTGTGGTGGTGAGGGTGAGAGTAGTGTGTGGTGGTGAGGGTGAGAGTAGTGTGTGGTGGTGAGGGTGAGAGCAGTGTGTGGTGGTGAGGGTAGAGTAGTGTGTGGTGGTGAGGGTAGAGTAGTGTGTGGTGGTGAGGGTGAGAGAAGTGTGTGGTGGTGGGGATGAAAGAAGTGTGTACATAGTTGCAATATTGATCTCTACCTTGAACTTGTTATGGAACTAAAGTACACCAAATTAGAGTCTTAACAAGCGCGCCCGCACACACACACAGACACGCACACACACGTTCCCTTCCTGCCTTCCCTGTGATAAGCATTAGGGAAAGGGAGTGAGGAGAGCGTGGTGGAAAAGGTCACTACCGAGCAGACGCTCCCCGGATCATTGTTAGTATTTAGGACGACCCACCTTAATGTATTAGTAGGTGGCCGCCCCAGAACAGCAACGGGGTGGGATGAGGTACAGGGATCAGAGAATGAGAGGGAAAGAAATGAATAAGGAAATGATGAATCGTGAAGGCCAAGGATGGAATGGAATATGGAAAATGTAGAAAGAGGAGCGGTTAGAAATGGCATGTCAGGAAACAATGAGACGAGAACAGCATAACTGCCACGTAGTTGCTGTACTGTGGAGGGCGACAACACTACAGCATCGCCCCACTAACATTAACCTTTATTTGTTTTTAGTATTCACGAAACTTTATCAAGAACTGTTCTATTACTCGAGGTGTGTTTGAGAAAATGTTAACACTGATACATTGTTTGTTATCTTTCCTGTGTTAAGCTTGATCTTGTTTACTTCTTACAGACAGAAGACGTACACACACACAGACTGTTTTTATTATTTTGTTTTTGTCATAGTGATCGAAGACGTAACTACAATTATAATTCCCTCTTTGCATTACCAGGTGGTGAGGGTAGAGCAGTGTGTGGTGGTGAGGGTGAGAATAGTGTGTGATGGTGAGGGTAGAGCAGTGTGTGGTGGTGAGGGTGTTGTCTCTCTTACAACACCAACCAGTTACGCTACTTTTAATATTTTATTTTGCTAATGCCAGACGATTTTATTCAGCACAGACGGGACCTGTATAGAAGGGGTTATTACCGTCAACATCACCTGTACTTACGGTTGGTAGAACTGAAGTACCAGTATTAAATGGTGGTTAATGTGAACTCTGAAAGATTCTGGGGCATAAATTTGAATATTTAAGGCTTGAGGATTCATTAAGTGTCGAGCCAAGGTAAATATTAGCAGGTGAAAACAAAGTTCCATTATGTAGAACAATGCAGGTTGTTGATACACGGGGAAAGTTGTGAAATAGAACAAAGAGTTTGATTAATGCCACAGTGAGTCGCGGTATTTCTCCAACATCACCACTAAATCTGAATGTTAACTTGGCAGCGTTTTCCCTCAGCGGACACCAGAGGGACGCCAGCGCCACTGGTCTACCGGAACAGATTATGTAGCTGTACGACACACTTAGTGCTGCTGTAACTTGTTCACTACTTATGGCTGTAAGTTACAGCTGCTGTGGCAGCCTGGCTGTGGTGGTGTTGTGGACAGCCTGGCTCTGGTGGTGGTGTGGGCAGCCTGGCTGTGGAGTTATTGTGGGCAGCCTGGCTGTGAAATTATTGTGGGCAGCGTGGCTATGGTGGTTTTGTGTGCAACCTGGCTGTGGTGGTATTGTGGGCAGCGTGGCTATGGTGGTGGTGGTGTAGGTAGCCTGGTCGCGGTGGTGTTGTGGGCAGCCTGGCTGCCGGGGTATTGTGGGCAGACTGGCTATGGTGGTGGTGGTGTGGGTAGCCTGGTCGCGGTGGTGGTGTGGGCAGCTTGTGTGGTGGTGTTGTGGGGAGCCTGGCTGCCGGGGTATTGTGGGCAGCCTGGCTGTGGTGGTATTGTGGGCAGACTGGCTTTGGTGGTGGTGTGGGCAGCATGGATGTGGTGCTATTGTGGGCAGCGTGGCTATGGTGGTGGTGGTGTGGGTAGCCTGGTCGCGGTGGTGTTGTGGTATCATAACTATGGTGATGTTGTGGGCAACGTTGCTTATGAAGACAGTGAGACTTTACTGCCAGGCGTGTAGTGTGGTGTCAGCTGGTGGCCGTAACACTCTTTATGACCAAGTGCTGGGAAGTAAGTAACGAACACAACAAGTGGAGTATGAACTTGTGTGTTGACAGTCCTGGAGACGAAACTATTTTACATATACTGACGTTTAGTAAATCCTTGCGGAAATGATAAAGTTTTGACAGCATTTTCTTCTTATTATTGTTGATTTGTGTTGTGCAAAGTATTTTTTTTAATCGTTGTTTTGATTTACTTTTAAACCAAAACATGAAACATATTTTCAGGAACTGTTTATTTAGTTAGGGAAATATGTTCACAACGACACAAACAAAACATCACTGGGGACAGACAACAGTTGGACTAATAGAGGAGTAAAGTTAATAAGTTAGGCGTGTTGGGATATGTTGATGGTGTGACACATCCCCGACACATTACCACAGTCAACAATATGATAAAAGACTTACAGACATACACACACACACCAGACTATGTATCGGTTCCTCTCCAATTTTTCGACTAACTCACTAAACTACGTTTATATGATGGTGATTAATATGACCAATATCGAGCTGTTATCCGGGAAGGCATACACCTGGCTAGTATGTGAGTTTACAAGTTAATGTATGGATACATATCCTACTATACATACATAGGTGTTATCGTACATACTAGGTAGATGCATATCAGGCAATACCAGGGGCGGATCCAGGGGAACCAAAGGAGCCATGCCCTCCCCAAATTGGCGGAGGGGACCAAATTATCCCCCCCCCCCCCCGCCCCAAGAGGTGGAACTTGTTTCCCTAAGGAACGGAGCCAATTACTTACCTGGCACCACCGTGGCCGCAAAATTTTCCAGCATATCAGTGTTCATGATTTCTCTGCTTGTGCCATTTATATAGAAGTTCAGCACCTGCCAAGACACAATATCAGATTTTTTTACTCGGGCGTGAAATGACAGATCATAGAACATTTCGGTGCCGAAATATCTGCAAAATAACATTTAAACTGGGAATTAATAGTACTGCATTAATGGTATACGTTTTAAAAGACACGTACCCACGACTAGGCGGTGAGGTACGTGTTTTCATGGGCTCGAGTAAGGACATACAGGAGTCGGCCATCCCTGAGCCTCACGTGTGACTGACTGTGTTGTTGAGAGGCTGGGTTATCTGTCTGTTTACACTAACCTGATTGTTACTTTCTACTCCACTGGAAACAGAGGAACACTACAGAGCTACGTGAGTGGAACGGTGACAGAGGAACACTGTGGAACAATGTAAATGAAGAAATTTGTCCTAGGTTCAGAATTTTCTAATTAATGTTAAAGTTTACTCAGTAAAAAATGAGTTTCATTGGTGCTAAAATTAAGAACTTTTATTGAAGTTGAACAAGGAGGAGGAGGAGGAGGAGGAGGAGGACGAGGACGAGGAGGAGGAGGAGGAGGAGGACGAGGAGGAGGAGGAGGAGGTGGTGTTGTTTTTATTGATAGTTTGTACCCATGACCACTACACCCATTGCATTATATATTTAAAGATCTATGCAAGTAAGACGACCACAAGAAAAACAGGATATGCAGCAACATTAAGTGTGACCTAACCTAACCTAACCGAAGTGTACAGTGACCGCATTAGATACAAGAGGCCCATGTGGTAATGACATATACTAAACATGTGTTGATCATAATGTACTGTACATACTCGTAATTGGAGAGTCTG
Organism: Homarus gammarus; assembly: GCA_958450375.1. Taxonomy (NCBI): domain Eukaryota; kingdom Metazoa; phylum Arthropoda; class Malacostraca; order Decapoda; family Nephropidae; genus Homarus; species Homarus gammarus. The sequence goes on from CAUDMG010002538.1 coordinate 2,448,867, forward strand.
GTTAGGTTAGGTTAGGTTAGGTTAGGTTAGTATAAAGTGTTCACTGTCCCAACCTTCTGATGGTATGGTGGCTGGAGTATCATTATCTGAGGGTTGAGGTATTGTGTCTCCCTATTCTATTATTTTCTTGTTGGGAGCATGAAGAAGCCTTAGTACCTCTCATCTTCCTCCTCCTCCTCCTCCTTTTGTTTGGGAATCATGAAGAAGCCCCGGTGCCTCCTATCTTCCCCCACCTCTTCCTCCTCCCCCCCACCTCTTCCTCCTCCTCCTCCTCTTCCCCCTCCTCTTCCCCCTCCTCCTCCATCTCTTCCTCCTTCAGCTTCCTCCAATGTGCAAGTTTGTAAGTTAAAGTCGAGTGAATCTGAAAAACAAACTATGCCAGAAACATCGCACTCGAGTATAAAGCGTGAAAAATACGGCAGAGTTTATAGCGTTGGAGAGTCTAGAGACACATTTAGTCCAGACACACTTATTGTAGGTGAGAAAGAGAAAGAATTAACACAGTCTAGCAGTTGTGTTGTGGTAGTTTAAGGAATAACATTAATCTCTCTCTCTCTCTCTCTCTCTCTCTCTCTCTCTCTCTCTCTCTCTCTCCACAACTCAGTCACCGCCCTATTTTTTTGCATCCTCTTTAATTCTCCCCTTGATTCTCCCTCTTCCTCCTATTCTTCCTTTCCCTCTTACTCTCCTTCCTCGCCTTGCATTTTCTCCACGACTGTTCTTTGTTCTCCTAAAGCTAAACCTCTCTCTCTCTCTCTCTCTCTCTCTCTCTCTCTCTCTCTCTCTCTCTCTCTCTCTCTCTCTCTCTCTCTCACATCTTCCCCTTGCCTTTCCTTTCATTCATTTTGTTACTATTCCCCCATTCATTATCTTTCTCATTTTTCTGTATATTGATATTTTCCTTCTCGTGTTCTTTCTTTCCTCGTCGTCTTCCACCTCCTCCTAATTCTTATTCTTTCTTTCCTTCATTTCTTCCCTTTCTTCGTGGTTTTCATTCCTCCTTCCCTCTAATCTTTTACTTCTCTCCTCCTAGTTTACTCTCCCATCCTTCACCACCACTTCATGTTCACCTTCTCTCTTTCCCTTCACTTTCTCTCCCTTCCTTCTCTTCTCCCTCCCTTCTCTTCTCCCTCGTTCTCCTCAATAACTTGGAATGATGGTAATCGAGACAGCTGTGTGTAGTAGTATACTCGTTATGTGTTTTTCTTTCATATTGCTAATCACAATTATGGTCCCCGTTGACTTATTTAATTTGTGTCCTCATAATTTTTCGTTTTATGATTTGTTTTTTTTTAATTGGAAACGTAACATTACTTCCGTCTGTACGATATCAAATAAGCCTTTGTTGTTATTTTTTCACTTATCTGTTGACCAATACAATAAGTTTTGTTGTTATATCATTTTATTGTTGACTTTTATTCCTTCATCGCTACTAAAATGTTATCTTATCGGGAAGTATAAATGTACATTATATAATGATATAGACAGCACATTGCCTTGTGCCACTGTCTCTCTAACTCAAAAATAAGTTCCTAGTTCATTACTTATTAACACTACACCTTCCTGATGTCACTAAAGAAAATTTAAAATGCTATCGTGTCTATCATCAATGCCTATTTATTCCAAGAGATATATAAGTTCAATCTACTCTATCAGAGTTTATTTATTTTTTATTCTACAACACATATATACATTTAATATAACGTGTATAGTAATTTCACGTAAAATTATCAAACCACTGTCTAGTTCTTCAGATTTATCTATATTTGAATAGTTTATTTATGTTGATATTCATGTTTTGATTCATGATAATGTGAGGAATTTGTATATGTACCTTTGATCATTGTGTTGTGTACTGTCCATTCTTCCCTGGCTTGATCAGTTTTCTTTCTGAGCCAGTGTGATATACTGTATAGGCCGGGGCGAGTCCTCTCTCTCTCTCTCTCTCTCTCTCTCTCTCTCTCTCTCTCTCTCTCTCTCTCAATACAATTGCTTCGCTTCCTTCCAATTTAACTTTTTAATTTATGTTTTTATCCGCGGTGTTAAGTTGGGCGTGAGTCAGGGCGGCCAGTCTGCCGGAGCGTGAAGCTTGTGACGAGGAACGAGATCTTCCCTGTAGTGTACTGATGGTTTGGTGCCTCAAGATTACTGGTGTTCATGTTGTGTTCTCCTTGTTCCGTGTTGTTCATATGTTCATTGTCATGTTCTTCTTGTTCTTTGTTGTTCAGATGTTCACTGTCATGTTCTTCTTGTTCCAGATTATCAAGATGTTCACTGTTATGTTCTTCTTGTTCCTTGTTGTTCAGATGTTCACTGTCATGTTCTCCTTGTTCCGTGTTGTTCAGATATTCATTGAGATGTTCTTCTTGTTCCATGTTGTTCATTTGTTCAGTCATATTCTCCTTGTTCCGTGTTGTTCAGATGGTCACTGTCATGTTCTGTCACTGTCATGTTCTCCTTGTTCATCAACCTTGATGTTGTTATCGTATGTGTGTTTATTGGTGACTACTATAATATACCGCACATTTTTGTTACTTCTGCGTGTGTGCGCCTGTTTGTATATTTGTCTGTATTCATTTGTGTAAACTCTTATCTTCATCACCAGATACAACTTAAAAATCCTAATACAATTCTCAAATCACCCTTCAAATGCCTAAGTTTTATTCTTATGGTAAAATTATATGGTTGGACTTAACGAAATATAGATCACGCAGCTGTTACATTAATTATGGTAAAAATTCTTGTTCGTATGATTCTGTGTCAGCCGTCAGCCGTCAGCCAGGTCCCGTATACAATTATGAAATCTTGGTTTACATAATGAGATACACTTGGGTGATTTTTTTTACTCTGAGTTGCTGCGATTTCCTTCCCTTTGCGTTCCTTGTCAGTTGATATCCTATACAGGGCTAAATGTGTTAGCTAAAGACCAGGTCTCTCCCATCCTTTATATGTATACAACTGGTAAAGTATAACAGAAGATTATTCAGTTTTATTCAGTGGTCGACCGGCAACGTGGAGATGTATGTACGCTTGCTGTTTAACTTGACAAAAGAATTGCAATAAAATTACTATTATGGGTAGCTTGTGTGTGTGTAATGGTCAGCATCCTCGCCTCGCAAGCGATCCTCGGGCAGGGTGAAACTATGGGCAAGTTTCTTCACGCCATTTGCCTCGGTCTACCCAGCAGTAATTGGGAACCTGTATGTTACTCGATTTACGGATCGTATTCCAGGGTAATGGTTAACCAGTGCAGTTGGAGAGTTGTCCGGTCTTCTCGGACTATTCCTTGACACTGGGTCATGCAGCTCGTTAACTTAGGGTGTGATTGTTGTGTTGGCGACAGCTTCTACACCTTCAACAAATTCACGTCTAGGTGGCCCTAGGGCCGGCCATCCTCGTTACACGAGGGGCTTCCATTATGTGTGTGTGTGTGTGTGTGTACAGTACATGTCCCCAGATGTTGAGTTTTATGTATGATGCTGATGCTTATACTTTTACTTTTACCCTCTTCACCACTGATCGGCTCGTTAGCCGCTTGGGCGATCGGTCACGTCTCTGTTACGCACTGTTGGCAAGTACTGGGCGTGCACCGGATCCTGAATGTTCCAAGAGTTCACAACTATCACTCCGAAAAGGTTTGCCCTCACAGTATTCTGGACCTGCGGCTTCTGCAATCTTGAGCTGCGACCCCTTGTGGGGCGAGCGTCCGCCAGCTCCAAGTAAGGACACTCGACTGAGTGGTGCCCCTTAAGATGTTTATGTTAGTGTAGGTAGGTTGTTATCACCTCTGGCTTCAGCTACACAGTGCTGGCATTTACTGCCTTCAGCACCTCCACTCAGCACTAAGAGTCACCTTACCCAAACAAACATAAATCTCTAAACCTACGACCACGTACACCACGACCTCCCTTGTAGACTGTAGAGGTGTTATGACTTCCATGTTGCCGCGCGACCTGTGACCTTGCCAGATGTTTGTAGAACAAGCGTTTCGGAGTGTTACCGCCCGCGGGAACCGCGTGGACAGTGTTAATAAAGTGTTGGAAATAGTTTAGTTATGAGAGTATTGAAGATGTAGGAGAAGGGAGTGGAGCGAGCTAAGGGGGTGTTTACAGTACAGCCGAGTGGTCCTGGTTACTGCTGAGTAAACAGTTCTGCAGGTGCTGACTATCTGGCCTCCTCTAACGCTCAGAACAAGTCTTACAGCGATATTGCGAACATCCTCCACCCTCTGCTGGCAGTAGTGAACACACCAACTCACAATCCTGTCTCTGATTTTTGTGCTAAGACAATTTATGCAGTACTGTTGTCTCTTGGAACACTGTACTGATTTACCTCGGCCCACACTTGTAGGTACAACCTACTTGATGACGTAACCCTCAGTACTGAAATACTGTGGACTAATTAAGCCTACTCGTTTTCTGCTTCTTCGGAAGCAATAAGACAATGTCGAATGAAGCACAACTAAGATTAATAAGAGTTATGTACTTTGTATTATGTCACTATGTTTAATTGATCTTATGTAATTAAGATAAAATTGTGTGAGACTAACTAATTATGTATCAGATAGATCACCATGTAATACTAATGAACGCCTTGTTCTCTGCAGGATTTGACCACATCAATAAATATTGAGTGCGTCAAAAGGCGGGTTTCAATCATCCACTTCGACTTGCCCATTACCCGACCGTCCTTAACTAAGGCGGTTACATAGGTCATGTCTGGATTCATATACGCACACAGACGCACACACACACACACACATGTTCACGCAGACTCACACGTGTTCACACAGACACGCACACACACACACACACACACACACCATAATTACATATATAATATAATAATCTTATTTACATGGAACAAATAAATTACAGTGTGGGGTAAACTCAGGTAAATTTAAAACAAACTCACCATTACAAAATAGGTAATGAGTGGCTTAATTACTACACTTATTTCTGTCTAACAACCTGGGCTGAATAGTAATGGTAATTATCACGTATAAATGAAATATAATTTTCAGCGGATATGAATTTTATAGAAATTGTTGATAAATATTATCATTTTTATTTATATATAATTATACCAATGTTTATACTGTAGCGTTTTGTACTTAACTGGTCATTATCCTTGAACTGTTACATTAGACTGTATTGTTGTAGTCATTATCCTTGAACTGTCACATTAGACTGTAGTGTTGTAGTCATTATCCTTGAACTGTTACATTAGACTGTAGTGTTGTAGTCATTATCCTTGAACTGTTACATTAGACTGTATTGTTGTAGTCTTTATCCTTGAACTGTCACACTAAACTCTTATTGTGAACTGACTTAACAGGACCTGAATGTGACTAACCGGCATGAAGGTTGACCAACTTTCCTTGAACAAACTTCCGACTTGAAACAGACTCTTAATCGCTCCAGCCTACAGAATGCGAGAGAACTGCTTCTCGTATGCAAATTAGCCGTCAGAAGTTCCATGAAGAATATGATTTTATAGGAATAGTTTCATTATTTTCAACCAGTGCCGTGTGTGATTTACTGAGGTTAAGACCTACTTCGACTTCACTCTCATGATAGGTGGTCTTTCTTTCTTTCTTTCTTTCTTTCTTTTTCTCTTTCTTTTTTTTTCTTTCTTTTATGTGACCGGAATGGATTTTTTTTACTTTTTTCTTGGACGGAAAACAACTGTACACAGTGTACAGTAGCGATTGGCTGTTCCGGCACATGTGTATGGCAACACTGGAGAAAGAAACTCCAAAATCAACGCTAGTACTTAAATGTTGAGTATTGGACAGGTCGTGTCAATAATGGCTATAAAGATGAATTTTATGGCAGGGTTATTCAGGCCAACGCCCTTAATGTTAAGTTTACATAACGCTATTTTTTTCTCATCGGGGAAGTTCGATTGGAAGGTGGAGCCAATATGATCGTGTGAATGACTACAGCTTGGCCACAGACCATCTTTGTAATCGTGCCAGGTTCCCTTCAGTGCTATTAACCTGCCAGAGATGTTATGACACCTGTAGTTTAATCTTGGATATCGTCAATCTACTACAGTTGTTATCTTAGATTTTGACAAACTGACAGAGCTGTTATTATGATCCGCGACCTCGTACGGTGTGTTATACAGCTTTTGGGTGATTAAGTCTGTTGGTCCTCTTCAGAACTACTTTCTCTCACCTACAATGCCTCAATTTATTACTTGGTAACCTTAACACACACACCTTGGTACCGCCTAGTGTCTCCTATGCAGTCCTGCCTCACTAACATCTTGCGGCACTTTTGGGTATTTATTTTTTTATCAGATGCCTCTACCACTGCTTCACATATACCTTAGCATAGGGCAGTGTGTAGAAAGTGAGACGAGTATACATCTGGTAGTGGTAACGCTGTAATCTTCACACAAGAGATAACGCGACATAACGCTACCCTCTAGTGCTCTTGCGACAGTACACGTTCTGGTGGATACGAGAGGAGTACGAGTATATTAATGGTGGTGAGGGTGGTGGATATGGTGATGGTGATAGTGTTAGTAGTGGTAGTATTGGTGGTGGTGGTAGTGTTGCTAGTTGTAATAGTGGTAGTGGTAGTTTTGCTAGTGGTGATTAGGGTGGTGCTAGTGGTGATTAGGGTGGTGCTAGTGGTGATTGGGGTGGTGCTAGTGGTGATTGGGGTGGTGCTAGTGGTGTTTGGGGTGGTGCTAGTGGTGCGTGTAGTGATATTGGTAATGGTGGTGGTCCTGGTAGTGGGGGCGGCTTGGTGAGCAGGGGAGAGGGTGATCAGTGACGACCACCAGGCCAGACATTATCGAGTTAGCTTGACCAACTTAACTGTATACTGGAGAAAGTTTGACCAAATTATTTTGTTAGGTTTGGTATTTATCGTCCAGGACCCGAGTCACTCCAGCATTTGTTAATTCTCAGTAAGAATTTATTGATTTTGGTATATAATAATACATAAATATTGACAGCATTACTGATTACTGGTCATGGCGATATTACTGATAAACAATCCCACAAATTATGACATTAAGATGTTTGTTTTAAGATTGTTTTACTTTGATTTTATAGTATGTTTACTATTGCGAGTTTCCTTCTGTCGAATGTAAACAAACGCAGGGCTGCCACACTGCACAAAACCTGACGAGCCCCTGTAAACGCACTAGTGAAGGGGACTGTACAAAAGTGTACATGCATATTGAAGGTGACACAAACATGACAGTTCAAGTCCGGATTCTTTAACCAGTGAGGTTCTTACGGGATTTTTGGAGTTTCTATAATAAAAACATTTCAAAATAGCTCTTCTCATACAGAGACACTCAGTAACAACCAAATTGAATAAAAGACCTTTATACGCGTATCACTAGACACGAGCATCATCCAACGAACAAACTTGTGGCCTGAGCATCACCACTGTGTCTACCAGCTGCTCGTGATATTACTGTAGGCTAGTTGTCCACGCTGACTTAGTAAATCCTTCGCTATTTGGCTAACACCTTAATATTGTAACGCCAGACGATTTTGACCAGCTGAGACGGAGACCCGTACAAAAGGGGTTAAAACAAATTTACCATGACTTAAAAATATGAATAAGACAACAATTGCATCTAATTCCTCATCACGATGACTGACTACTGTACTATAATTAACCAGCAGCAGAAGGTACTGCTTCCAGACAGATTTTTCCCCCTGTATCTCAAAGATGCACTGTGTAGTGCGAATGACGGGGGGTGGGACCAAAGGGATGAGGGCCAGAAGGGGAAAGAGGGGGGAGGTTGTGGTGGAGTGGAGCATGACGTCACGAAATCCACGTATACTGATATCTTAGTTTAATGGAAGATGCTGTGTGTTGATATATATCACTGAAAATGCTCGGTTACGTATACTAGGAGGTTCCGGCAGCATATTTAGTATAGTTGCGATTACTAGTAGCTATGTATGTGATATTAAAAAGCTGTTCAGTGTGAAGACGTTTTACAATTTTATCTATTAGAGTGCAAATCATTACATATTATTTACACGAACAAAACATTACAAATCAATACAGATAAATCTTAGTAGTGGGTCAAGCCTCCTCCTACGTCGACGACTTCTCCGAGGCGCTTGAGGATGGAATCTACCAGTTTCAGGCACACAACTGGTCGTCGCCGGACGCTTTCCCACACCTCTTGAGCTTTTGCTTCTATAGCTTCCCGGTTGCGTTGCTCCCCAACATCCCACTCCCGACACATCATCGCCTATATATATATATATATATATATATATATATATATATATATATATATATATATATATATATATATATATACACACACTCGATTGGGTTGATGTCACACTCTTTTGATGGCCATTCCAGGACCTCAATATCAGGGTGATCCTGGAGATATCTCTCACAACGTTGCTAGTATGGATAGGACTTTTGTCATGGACCAGTTTGATAGTGCCAGAAGCAGGAATCGCCATAGCCTTGACTGTTGGAAGCAGCACATTCTCCAGGATATCCACATAGTGCTCTCCTGTGAGGCGGCCATTGATCGTAACCAGTTCGCCGGGCCCATGTGCACTCATCCACCCCAAAAGGACACAGACACTCGACCAGACACTGCACGCTATTTTATATATTTCTCCTGGTAGCGCGTGTTGGGGGGGCGCCAGTAGTGCCTTGCTCGGACTTCCACGGACTTGAATACTATCTCGTCCGTAAAGATGAAATTCCTCCAGTAGTCTTCGTTTTGGGGAAGGTGCTCAAGGGCAAAGCTGAGACGACACTCTTTGTGGGCAGGTGCGAGCCACCCTTTGTGCGCGGGGATTCGGCAATTGATCCCGGCTTCCTGTAGCCGGCGTCTCGTCGTCTTATGGTGACAGTTTAACCCCAGATTTCTTGTATGTTGAACACCTGATCTCATAGGATTGGCATCTGCAGCTTCCACGATCAAGGCATTAATTCTGGCAGATGTTATGCGTGACCTCCCACTTCGACGTCTTGTCTGCACTGAGCCCGCCTCCTCCTATCTGCGAATCCATTTTCTTATAGTTTTGGTGCTCCTCCTCATTTCTTGTGCAATGACGTTCACGGTTTTTCCGGTGTCCCACAAAAATGATTCCGCCTCGCTCAGCAACCACCTCTGGTGTATTCGCTCGTCCTGCAGCCATATCTGTAATACAAGAGTTCTGTGTATAATCACATGCAGTGTGAGGAGAGTGACCGATATTTTATATTATTCTTCTACTAATAACAAATACTAAGCTAGCATCATCCACTACCAGCCAGCTTCTTACAGACATCATGCACCAATATTATAATCATCATAAAAACTCCGGTGAATAATCATGACACAGGATTATATCACTTACCTTATGCTGCTGCTAGAATGAGTCACCTGCATGGTGTGTGGGCCTCAACTCACCTCCTGCCCCAGGTATTAGTTGCGCCATTCTTAATAGCCGAAGCACCATCAGTGGTATTATGCTGCTTGATGTGCAGTTGCGTGTATTGTTAAACAATTTTCAAGATTTCCAATAATGTGAACCCTTTCTATCACATTCCAACATTGTCAGAACAACGAAGATATAGGAATTTCGTGACGTCATGCTCCACTCCACCACAACCTCCCTCTCTTTCCTCCTGTCCGCCATTACCCATTGGTTCCCATGCCCCCCCCCCTCTCATACGCACTACATAGTGCGCCATCTGTTGGACTATTAAAGCACTTTCCTCAGCTGCTTCGTTATTCGAACCTCGGGTGATTAAGTCACAATGTGGCTGGCTGAGGGAAGGGACTTTTGTTCACCATAGTACATATACTTGAGTTTGCACTCGTCTTGATGAAAGTCTGTAAATTTGAACCAAATGTAAATGTTTGGGTGAGGCCTCTCTCTCTCTCTCTCTCTCTCTCTCTCTCTCTCTCTCTCTCTCTCTCTCTCTCTCTCTCCAGGTGTGAAGTTCTTCCTGTATACTAACAACTTCCGGATGTAAACAGTTGATCCCTCTTCCCGACCACTATAAGGTGACATAAAAGGAAACTATGAATAAATATAATAAGTAATTAGTGATTAGAATATATTATGAATAACACGTAAATATAGAGACCCATATAAATAAATAAAAACAAAATTGGTAGAATAGAAAGCAGGGGGTGAGGAGACCGGGCTGATCTCCCATGTAAACACCTAAATATTGCCACACACACACGCACACGAACTGATCGCTATAAGAACAGCCCAGTCCAAACCATTGTAAAAATTATCAATAACTTGAAATAAACCAGTGTATTCACTCCCAGTAAACACAACTCCTTGCACTGTCACTATGTTGAAATGAACTGTAGTTTGAGCTTTTCCCCATCTAGTTATTATATGTCTTATTTGTGTCACTTATGTTACTTGTATATTATTTGTAATTCGTAACCCATTCCCCAAATATGTAACTGTATATTTTCAGCCTTCTGGCTGCCAAGCTCTTTCAATAAACCGTTAATTATTATTATTATTATTATTACACACTGCTGGTAGTTTCCAATTCTGTTAAAAGGTCGAGGTGAAAAAACCATAGAGTGAAAGTCTGGCCAGACAAACACGACGCGTTTCTGTTAGTCTAAAAAAAAAAAAAATCATATATATATATATATATATATATATATATATATATATATATATATATATATATATATATATATATATATATATATATATATAACAAAGAAGTATGTCTGTGTGTTTGTTTGTTTGTTTGTGTGTCCGCACGAGAATCTCGGAAATAACTTTACTTTACCGATCTGTAGTGATAATGGATGGTGTTATATGTAGTGATGATGATGGATGGTGTTATATGTTGTGATGATGGATGATGTTATATGTAGTGATGATGGATGGTGTTATATGTTGTGATGATGGATGATGTATTATGTAGTGATGATGATGGATGATGTTATATGTAGTGATGATGGGTGGTGTTATATGTAGTAGTGATGATGGATGGTGTTATATGTAGTGATGATGGATGTTGTTATATGTAGTGATGATGGATGGTGTTATGTGTAGTGATGATGGGTGGTGTTATATGTAGTGATGATGGATGGTGTTATGTGTAGTGATGATGGATGGTGTTATATGTAGTGATGATGGATGATGTTATATGTAGTGATGATGGGTGGTGTTATATGTAGTGATGATTAGACAATAAAATAATAGCAGTTTAATGCTAAACAAATATACTTTTCTGTACCGTTGTAGTAGAACTTACATACACCGTTAATGAACTATTGATGGAAGAAGAAGAAGTTTTGGGGACTGAACAGTAGTTGCAAACAGGGAGTTGCTCAGAGAGACAGACTACTCAGTTGAAGTTCTGGTGAATTTTCTTAAAGAAAATGAGCCTCACCTGGTGCCTGATCAAGCAAATGTTTATGAATAGATCTTGCAAGCGGTATGATCTTCCTCGATGCACCTGGCGGGACAGGAAAAAACATTCCTGATCAACCTTCTGTTGGCCAAAGTACGTCATCAGGGGAAAATTGCTCTTGCTGTGGCATCCTCAGGCATTGCTGCAACACTACTAGAAGGAGGACGTACTGCACACTCAACTTTTAAACTGCCTCTCAACCTCGCTCACAATGAGAATCCAGTGTGCAACATCAAAAAAGCAGCGGCAAAGGCAAAACTCTTAGAAAAATGCAGCCTTATAGTCTGGGATGAATGCACTATGTCTCACAAGTTAGCGTTTGAAGCATTGGACAGGACCTTGCAATACATACGAGAAAATGACAATCTCATGGGTGGCATTACAATGGTCATTGCTGGAGACTTTCGCCAGACCCTACCTGTCATTCCTTGAAGCACTCCAGCTGATGAACTGAATGCGTGCCTCAAGGCATCATACCTTTGGAGAAGTGTTCAGACACTCACCCTATCCACAAACATGAGAGTACATCTACAAGATCAGGATGCTGGACGGTTTGCAAACCTTCTACCCAAACATTATCCACCACCACACCGATCACAAGTGGCTGCGTGAACGCGCAATTCTGGCACCAAAGAATGAAACAGTGGCTGAAATCAACATGACTACTCAGACAGCCTCCAGGCAGTGAGACCTCATTCAAATCTGTTGATACAGCAATCGACCAGGACCAAGCAGTTCAGTACCCTGCAGAATTCCTTAATTCCTTGGAGTCCGCTGGAATGCCTCTTCACCACCTCACTCTCAAGATTGGAACTCCTGTAATGCTTTTAAGAAATCTTAACCACCAATCCTCTGCAATGGTACAAGACTGGTGGTGAAGAACATGATGCCACATTTACTGGAAGCTACAATACTGACAGGAAAAGCTAAAGGAGAGGACGTTTTTATATCAAGGATACCTCTCATCACCACTGACCTGCCATTTTAGTTCAAGCGACTTCAGTTCCCGGTTAAAGTGAGCTTTGCCGTGACCATCTACAAAAGCCAGGGACAGTCCCTAAAGATGGTTGGCCTAAACCTGGTGTTTCCTTGCTTCTCTCATGGACAGTTCTATCTTGGATGCTCCAGAGTGGGAACTGGCAAAAATCTGTACATACTTGCTCCTAATGGCAAAACCAAAAATGTGGTCTACCTTAATGCACTACAGTGAGACAATGTGGAGCCTCCCGGAGGGTGGCGTCCTACCGTGGCCTAGCGAAAGAGCCACCCGGAGGGCGGCGATTCCGCTAGTATATATGTATAATTTGAACACGGAGAGTCAATATGAGAGTGTTGTGTCCACTAACTATTGATAAGTGACTTTGTACTTTACAGTAACTATTAGAAACATCGACCTTCATGACTTTTTAAGTATTACTAAAATATATTTATCAAGGAGCCGTGACTCTTCTCACTTCCAGGATAGTCTGTCCCTCACCGGTGGGATGAGAGTCATTATGCTGGAGAGAGAAAATTATTATTCAGTTAATTCAACAGCAAAGTTCGATTCCTCTACTGCCTTTACCATGTGGGTCATGGGTGCTAAACTGAGTCACAGCAGCTGTACAACAAAACTAAATCATATATATATTACGTAAAACCTTTTATGTTTATTATAAAAACAATGATCTTTTATTCCTGTTGGTAACCTGACGGCGACTCTTTTCTGGAACACAGGCGCTCAACTTCCTCTCGACAAACATCTGACATGAAACAGACTCTTAATCGCTCCAGTTTACAGAATGCGAGAGAACTACGTCTGGTATGCAAATTAGCTGTGCAAGCGCACCGGAGTGTGCCATCAAAACCTTCAGAAAATGAAATGATCTATATGACTGCTTATGACCATTGTAAAGTGTATTTGTACAGGAGCGGTAATACCCAGTGTGACTCATATATATATATATATACTGTATACAGTATATATATATATATATATATATATATATATATATATATATATATATATATATATATATATATATATATGTATATGTATATATATGTACATGGATATGTATGTATATGTATATGTATATATATGTATATGTATATGTATATGTATATATATGTATATGATATGTATGTATATGTATATGTATATATATATATATATATATATATATATATATATATATATGTATATATGTATATATGTATATATATATATATATATATATATATATGTATATATGTATGTATGTATGTATATGTATATGTATATTTCATGTAAATCCACAATGAAAACGTGGATTAGATAAATCTTGATAATATCACACGGGAAAATGGGAACAACGGAGCACCTTAGCTTTCGTCTTTATTCAAGACATCTTCAGAGGCAACTGCGTATATATATATATATATATATATATATATATATATATATATATATATATATTATATATATATATATATATATATATAGAAGAGAAAATGCATACTTCCATCTACCCTTTCCCAGCCTTTTTTTGCTGTCGGAGTTGAGGCGCTACAACTGTTCCGAATGGGACCTACCACTTGGGTGGGGGGGGGGGGGGGTTGTATCTGACTCTTGACTGAAATGTAAATCTTAAGACAGAACACTCACCGCCTAACTGCTGGTTGGCAATAAACAGCATCATTGAAGTGTGTTTTCAGTTATGTTCTTCTACCTGGCCGTGGTGGTTCCATTGGTCGTTTAAAAGGTTTTATTCGAGTCAATGAACAGGATGTTTATCGGGGGGGGGGGGGGGTGTCATCCTCTTTGTTTGTGTGAGGTGCCGCCGGTACCCTCGTTCATACTGTTATGTGTTTTCTTCAGTGGACTTTGTTCTCTCTATTAGACTTAGACTATTTTGATAGATTTCTTCCTTACAAAAATCCCTTCTTCTGAACCTTGAATCATTTTTAAGGAATTCATTCTCACAATAAATAATAATTCTGAAACGTAGTTTATTCTTAAGTATTTCTTGATTCTGAAGGCAACAGGAACTCTTGTTTGACGTTCCTCTTGTCGTATCATTCACCACTTCCATAATAAACAACGTTTCCTTGTGTATGATCCTTCAAGCATCAGTCACCACAGTGGGGCTCAACCTGACCTTGTTAGTGTGTGAGTCAGCTTTGGTCCTCAGGAAACAGCATCCCTTTGATGCTTCAGACGACACGCACCAGACGTTTTTCCCTTCTGAGCTCACTGTTTATTATTACTATTCCCCGCTGGAGCTCTTGAGGCAGTGGTATATAGAAATGAGTTTTGTTTTGTTGTTTCGTATGTAATAATAATAATAATAATAATAATAATAATAATAATAATAATTAACGGTTTATTGAAAGAAGCATGGCAGCCGGAAGGTCTCATGATTGACAAATAATATACAAGTAACATATGTGATACAAATATGATATACTTGTATTATAACTAGGTGGGGAGAAGCTCATACTATTAACAGGGCATTTCAACATAGTGACTGCAAAAAGGTAAGATTGACTGGGAGTGAATACACTGGTTGATTACAAGTTATTAATACGTTTTACAATGGTTGGGACTGGGCTGTTCTTATAGCGATCAGTACGTGCTCCTATGGGCTGGATGCGGTTGTGGTGTCGAACAGCAATTCACGGATGAGGGATCTCGGGTGGTAGTAGGAGCCGGTGTCGAGGATGATGCAGAAACTTCTCGCCAAATTTGCAGATGAAGTCGTGGTGATGGTCAGAGAGAGCCGAGAGGGTCAGTTTGTTGAGCGCTTCTTGATATGTGAAGTAGGAAGGGGAGAGAATAATCTTGCATGCCCTCTTTAGCACTTTTTCTAGGTGTTTACGTTGTGTGGCATTTAGGGAGGAAGTTCAGGCTGGGGAGGCGTAGGTGAGCTTGGGAAGTATGAATGTTGAGTAAACACTGAGGAGCTCGGGCGCAAGAACTCCGAGGGACTTGAGTCGGCGGAGGAGGTGGAGACAAAACTTGAGGATTTGACAACTTCACTGACGTGTGGTTTCCAATTTTGTTTGTTATCTATAATGACGCCGAGGAGCTTAGTGGAGTCTACAACTTGGAGTGTGTTGGCGTCTTAAATAATGGAAGGGGTGGGACAAAGTCGGAGGAGAGGTTGATGTGCATAACCATGGTCTTGGTTGATGGTGACGTGGTTGTTGGTGGCCCAATTTTGGAGACTGTTCAATAAATCCTGGAGGGCGGTTTAGTCGGGAACCGAGTTGTTGACACTGATCCCAATGGTGGAGTCGTCGATATATTTCCAGCGAGCAGAGGTTTCTCTTAGGTATCGTTGATAAGCATAAGGAAGCAGAGCGGTAACATCTTGGTGCCTTGGGGGACGCCACATGTGAGTGACTGAAAAGTGGAGACAGCCTCTCGGAAGCGTTTGGCGTTGGTCACTAAAGAAGTGTGTGCGTGTGTGTGCGTTTGTGTGTATTTCATTCTGTGGTGTCTAACAATATTTCTGTGTGTATTAATCTTCGTCTTTGTCAATCGCCGAATTGTTAATCTAAGAAGCTATTAAACTATATGCCACTCCGTTGACAAATCGCCACTGTGTGTGTTTGTCAGTCTGTCAGTCTGTGTGTCTCTCAATCTACAGGTACTGGGCAGACCACAGCCAGGGAAAAGCTGCCATCGTAACGCGAGAGATTAAAGGATGTCCGGATCCCTCTATGTGTAGACATACACAGAGCTCCAACTATGGTGGTGGTAGTGGTGGTGGGTATGGTGGTGGTGGTGGTCCTGGTAGTAGTGGTCCTGGTAGTGGGGGCGGCTTGGTGAGCAGGGGAGAGGGTGATCCGTGACGACCACCAGGCCAGACATTATCGAGTTAGCTTGACCAACTTAACTGTATACTGGAGAAAGTTTGACCAAATTATTTTGTCAGGCTTGGTATTTATCGTCCAGGACCCGAGTCACTCCAGCATTTATTGGCCTTGATGCCATGTTGGAAATTTGTTTGCCCTTGTAACTAGGCGCATTTATTCTCCTTCATATAGAATAATAACACGGATAATGAGATAAGAAAAAACACGATAAACATAATAATAATAATAATAATAATAATAATAATAACCAATACTAACATATTTATTGGTAACAATGCTATGAATATGACATTTACTAATTATTATGAACGAGAAAATTATCTCTGCCAAATCTTCCCCAGCCGCTATCATTGTCAGTGATCAGTCGCCATCATCGTCACTCCCCAGCCGCCATCAACGTCACACCCTAGCTGCCATCATCGTCACACCCTGGCTGCCATCATCGTCACTCCCCAGCCGCCATCATTGTCACTTCCCAACCGCTATCATCGTCACTCCACCAGCCGCCATAATCGTCACTCTTTAGCTGTCATGATCGTCACTCCCCAGCAACCACCATCGTCACTCCCCAGCAACCACCATCGTCACTTCCCAGCCGCCATCATCGTCACTCCCCAGCCGCCATCATAGTCACACCCTAGCTGCCATCTTCGTCACTCCCCAGCTGTTATCATCGTCACTCCCCAGCTGTTATCATCGTCACTCCCCAGCTGTTATCATCGTCACTCCCCAGCTGTTATCATCGTCACTTCCCAGCTGTTATCATCGTCACTCCCCAGCTGAAATCATCGTCACTCCCCAGCTGAAATCATCGTCACTCCCCAGCTGTTATCATCGTCACTCCCCAGCTGTTATCATCGTCACTTCCCAGCTGTTATCATCGTCACTCCCCAGCTGAAATCATCGTCATTCACCCAGCTGAAATCATCGTCACTCCCCAGCCGCCATCATCGTCACTTCCCAGCCGCTATCATCGTCACTCCACCAGCGCCATAATCGTCACTCTTTAGCTGTCATGATCGTCACTCCCCAGCAACCACCATCGTCACTCCCCAGTAACCACCATCGTCACTTCCCAGCCGCCATCATCGTCACTCCCCAGCTGCCATCATCGTCACTCCCCAGCCGCCATCATCATCACTCTCCAACTGCCATCATCGTCACTCCCTAGCTGCCATCATCGTCACTCCCTAGCTGCCATCATCGCCACTCCCCAGCCGCCATCATCATCACTCCCTAGCTGCTATCATCGTCACTCCCTAGCTGCCATCATCATCGTCACTCCCTAGCTGCCATCATCACCACTCCCCAGCCGCCATCATCATCACTCCCTAGCTGCCATCATCGTCACTCCCCAGCCGCCATCATCATCACTCCCCAGCTGCCATCATCGTCACTCCCCAGCTGCCATCATCGTCACTCTCCAGCCGCCATCATCATCACTCCCTAGCCGCCATCATCATCACTCCCTAGCCGCCATATCATCACTCCCTAGCTGCCATCGTCGTCACTCCCAAGCTGCCATCATCATCACTCCCCAGCCGCCATCATCATCACTCCCCAGCTGCCATCATCCGGCATTCCCCAGCTGCCATCATCGTCACTCCCCAGCCGCCATCATCATCACTCCCCAGCCGCCATCATCATCACTCCCCAGCTGCCATCATCGTCACTTCCCAGCCATCATCATCGTTACTCCCCTGCTGCCATCATCGTCACTCCCCAGCTGCCATCATCGTCACTCCCCAGCTGCCATCATCATCACTCCCCAGCTGCCATCATCGTCACTCCCCAGCCATCATAATCGTCACTCTCCAGCTGCCATCATACGTCATTCCCCAGCCGCCATCATCGTCGCTTTAAAGATATGAGATAAATCCCCCTAATGGATTTATCTGTTAATCTCTGACGGCAGCCCAAATCTTCTTGTGTGTGTTGGTGTACGTGGGAGTTGTTCTGTGTGTGTGTGTTGGTGTACGTGGGAGTTGTTGTGTGTGTGTTTGTTGGTGTACGTGGGAGTTGTTGTGTGTGTGTGTGTTGGTGTACGTGGGAGTTGTTCTGTGTGTGTGTGTGTTGGTGTACGTGGGAGTTGTTCTGTGTGTGTGTGTTGGTGTACGTGGGAGTTGTTGTGTGTGTGTTTGTTGGTGTACGTGGGAGTTGTTGCTGTGTGTGTGTGTGTGTTTGTTGATGTAAGTGAGAATAGTTGTGTGTATGTTTGTTGATGTACGTTGGAGTTGTTGCTGTGTGTGTGTGTGTGTTTGTTGGTGTACGTGGGAGTTGTTGTGTGTGTGTGTGTTTGTTGATGACCATGTGAATTGTTGGTGGACACATGTATGTTTAGAGACTTGTATTTGTATACTTTATTTATGTTTGTTTTTTCTATTGAATTTCGTGTTATGACGTCACACGTTGATTGGCCTAAAGTGCCGGGGTGTTTCTCTGTGTCAAGTGCCGGGGTGTTTCTCTGTGTCAAGTGCCGGGGTGTTTCTCTGTGTCAAGTGCCGGGGTGTTCCTCTGTGTCAAGTGCCGGGGTGTTCCTCTGTGTCAAGTGCCGGGGTGTTTCTCTGTGTCAAGTGCCGGGGTGTTCCTCTGTGTCAAGTGCCGGGGTGTTCCTCTGTGTCAAGTGCCGGGATGTTCCTCTGTGTCAAGTGCCGGGGTGTTTCTCTGTCTCAAGTGCCGGGGTGTTCCTCTGTGTCAAGTGCCGGGGTGTTCCTCTGTTTCAAGTGCCGGGGTGTTTCTCTGTCTCATGTGCCGGGGTTTCCTCTGTGTCAAGTGCCGGGGTTTCCTCTGTGTCAAGTGCCGGGGTTTCCTCTGTGTCAAGTGCCGGGGTGTTCCTCTGTGTCAAGTGCCGGGGTGTTCCTCTGTGTCAAGTGCCGGGGTGTTCCTCTGTGTCAAGTGCCGGGGTGTTCCTCTGTGTCAAGTGCCGGGGTGTTCCTCTGTGTCAAGTGCCGGGGTGTTCCTCTGTGTCAAGTGCCGGGGTGTTCCTCTGTGTCAAGTGCCGGGGTGTTCCTCTGTGTCAAGTGCCGGGGTGTTCCTCTGTGTCAAGTGCCGGGGGGGTTCCTCTGTGTCAAGTGCCGGGGTGTTCCTCTGTGTCAAGTGCCGGGGTGTTCTTCTGTGTCAAGTGCCGGGGTGTTCCTCTGTGTCAAGTGCCGGGGTGTTCCTCTGTGTCAAGTGCCGGGGTGTTCCTCTGTGTCAAGTGCCGGGGTGTTTCTCTGTGTCAAGTGCCGGGGTGTTCCTCTGTGTCAAGTGCCGGGGTGTTCCTCTGTTTCGAGTGCCGGGGTGTTCCTCTGTGTCAAGTGCCAGGGTGTTTCTCTGTGTCAAGTGCCGGGGTGTTTCTCTGTGTCAAGTGCCGGGGTATTCCTCTGTGTTAAGTGCCGGGGTGTTTCTCTGTGTCAAGTGCCGGGGTGTTTCTCTGTGTCAAGTGCCGGGGTGTTCCTCTGTGTCAAGTGCCGGGGTGTTCCTCTGTGTCAAGTGCTGGGGTGTTCCTCTGTTCGAATGCCGGGTGTTCCTCTGTGTCAAGTGCCGGGGTGTTTCTCTGTGTCAAGTGCCGGGGTGTTTCTCTGTGTCAAGTGCCGGGGTGTTCCTCTGTGTCAAGTGCCGGGGTGTTTCTCTATGTCAAGTGCCGGGGTGTTCCTCTGTGTCAAGTGCCGGGGTGTTTCTCTGTGTCAAGTGCCGGGGTGTTTCTCTGTGTCAAGTGCCGGGGTGTTTCTCTGTGTCAAGTGCCGGGGTGTTTCTCTGTTTCAAGTGCCGGGGTGTTCCTCTGTGTCAAGTGCCGGGGTGTTCCTCTGTGTCAAGTGCCGGGGTGTTTCTCTGTGTCAAGTGCCGGGGTGTTTCTCTGTGTCAAGTGCCGGGGTGTTTCTCTGTGTCAAGTGCCGGGGTGTTCCTCTGTGTCAAGTGCCGGGGTGTTCCTCTGTGTCAAGTGCCGGGGTGTTCCTCTGTGTCAAGTGCCGGGTGTTCCTCTGTGTCAAGTGCTGGGTGTTCCTCTGTTTCGAGTGCCGGGGTGTTCCTCTGTGTCAAGTGCCGGGGTGTTCCTCTGTTTCAAGTGCCGCGGTGTTCCTCTGTGTCAAGTGCCGGGGTGTTTCTCTGTGTCAAGTGCCGGGGTGTTTCTCTGTGTTAAGTGCCGGGATGTTCCTCTGTGTCAAGTGCCGGGGTGTTCCTCAGTGTCAAGTGCCGGGGTGTTCCTCTGTGTCAAGTGCCGGGGTGTTCCTCTGTGTCAAGTGCTGGGGTGTTCCTCTGTTTCGAATGCCGGGGTGTTCCTCTGTGTCAAGTGCCGGGGTGTTTCTCTGTGTCAAGTGCCGGGGTGTTTCTCTGTGTCAAGTGCCGGGGTGTTCCTCTGTGTCAAGTGCCGGGGTGTTTCTCTATGTCAAGTGCCGGGGTGTTCCTCTGTGTCAAGTGCCGGGGTGTTTCTCTGTGTCAAGTGCCGGGGTGTTTCTCTGTGTCAAGTGCCGGGGTGTTTCTCTGTGTCAAGTGCCGGGGTGTTTCTCTGTTTCAAGTGCCGGGGTGTTCCTCTGTGTCAAGTGCCGGGGTGTTCCTCTGTGTCAAGTGCCGGGGTGTTTCTCTGTGTCAAGTGCCGGGGTGTTTCTCTGTGTCAAGTGCCGGGGTGTTTCTCTGTGTCAAGTGCCGGGGTGTTCCTCTGTGTCAAGTGCCGGGTGTTCCTCTGTGTCAAGTGCCGGGGTGTTCCTCTGTGTCAAGTGCCGGGGTGTTCCTCTGTGTCAAGTGCTGGGGTGCTCCTCTGTTTCGAGTGCCGGGGTGTTCCTCTGTGTCAAGTGCCGGGGTGTTCCTCTGTTTCAAGTGCCGCGGTGTTCCTCTGTGTCAAGTGCCGGGGTGTTTCTCTGTGTCAAGTGCCGGGGTGTTTCTCTGTGTTAAGTGCCGGGATGTTCCTCTGTGTCAAGTGCCGGGGTGTTCCTCAGTGTCAAGTGCCGGGGTGTTCCTCTGTGTCAAGTGCCGGGGTGTTCCTCAGTGTCAAGTGCCGGGGTGTTTCTCTGTGTCAAGTGCCGGGGTGTTCCTCTGTGTCAAGTGCCGGGGTGTTCCTCTGTGTCAAGTGCCGGGGTGTTCCTCTGTTTCAAGTGCCGCGGTGTTCCTCTGTGTCAAGTGCCGGGGTGTTTCTCTGTGTCAAGTGCCGGGGTGTTTCTCTGTGTTAAGTGCCGGGATGTTCCTCTGTGTCAAGTGCCGGGGTGTTCCTCAGTGTCAAGTGCCGGGGTGTTCCTCTGTGTCAAGTGCCGGGGTGTTCCTCTGTGTCAAGTGCCGGGGTGTTCCTCTGTGTCAAGTGCCGGGGTGTTCCTCTGTGTCAAGTGCCGGGGCGTTCCTCTGTGTCAAGTGCCGGGGTGTTCCTCTGTGTCAAGTACCGGGGTGTTCCTCTGTGTCAAGTACCGGGGTGTTCCTCTGTGTCAAGTGCCGGGGTGTTCCTCTGTGTCAAGTGCCGGGGTGTTCCTCTGTGTCAAGTGCCGGGGGGGGTTCCTCTGTGTCAAGTGCCGGGGTGTTCCTCTGTGTCAAGTGCCAGGGTGTTCTTCTGTGTCAAGTGCCGGGGTGTTCCTCTGTGTCAAGTGCCGGGGTGTTCCTCTGTGACAAGTGCCGGGGTGTTTCTCTGTGTCAAGTGCCGGGGTGTTCCTCTGTGTCAAGTGCCGGGGTGTTCCTCTGTGTCAAGTGCCGGGGTGTTCCTCTGTTTCGAGTGCCGGGGTGTTCCTCTGTGTCAAGTGCCAGGGTGTTTCTCTGTGTCAAGTGCCGGGGTGTTTCTCTGTGTCAAGTGCCGGGGTATTCCTCTGTGTTAAGTGCCGGGGTGTTTCTCTGTGTCAAGTGCCGGGGTGTTTCTCTGTGTCAAGTGCCGGGGTGTTCCTCTGTGTCAAGTGCCGGGGTGTTCCTCTGTGTCAAGTGCTGGGGTGTTCCTCTGTTTCGAATGCCGGGGTGTTCCTCTGTGTCAAGTGCCGGGGTGTTTCTCTGTGTCAAGTGCCGGGGTGTTTCTCTGTGTCAAGTGCCGGGGTGTTCCTCTGTGTCAAGTGCCGGGGTGTTACTCTGTGTCAAGTGCCGGGGTGTTCCTCTGTGTCAAGTGCCGGGGTGTTTCTCTGTGTCAAGTGCCGGGGTGTTTCTCTGTGTCAAGTGCCGGGGTGTTTCTCTGTGTCAAGTGCCGGGGTGTTTCTCTGTTTCAAGTGCCGGGGTGTTCCTCTGTGTCAAGTGCCGGGGTGTTCCTCTGTGTCAAGTGCCGGGGTGTTTCTCTGTGTCAAGTGCCGGGGTGTTTCTCTGTGTCAAGTGCCGGGGTGTTTCTCTGTGTCAAGTGCCGGGGTGTTCCTCTGTGTCAAGTGCCGGGGTGTTCCTCTGTGTCAAGTGCCGGGGTGTTCCTCTGTGTCAAGTGCCGGGGTGTTCCTCTGTGTCAAGTGCTGGGGTGTTCCTCTGTTTCGAGTGCCGGGGTGTTCCTCTGTGTCAAGTGCCGGGGTGTTCCTCTGTTTCAAGTGCCGCGGTGTTCCTCTGTGTCAAGTGCCGGGGTGTTTCTCTGTGTCAAGTGCCGGGGTGTTTCTCTGTGTTAAGTGCCGGGATGTTCCTCTGTGTCAAGTGCCGGGGTGTTCCTCAGTGTCAAGTGCCGGGGTGTTCCTCTGTGTCAAGTGCCGGGGTGTTCCTCAGTGTCAAGTGCCGGGGTGTTCCTCTGTGTCAAGTGCTGGGGTGTTCCTCTATTTCGAGTGCCGGGGTGTTCCTCTGTGTCAAGTGCCAGGGTGTTTCTCTGTGTCAAGTGCCGGGGTGTTTCTCTGTGTCAAGTGCCGGGGTGTTCCTCTGTGTTAAGTGCCGAGGTGTTTCTCTGTGTCAAGTGCCGGGGTGTTCCTCTGTGTCAAGTGCCGGGGTGTTTCTCTGTGTCAAGTGCCGGGGTGTTTCTCTGTGTCAAGTGCCGGGGTGTTTCTCTGTGTCAAGTGCCGGGGTGTTTCTCTGTGTCAAGTGCCGGGGTGTTTCTCTGTGTCAAGTGCCGGGGTGTTCCTCTGTGTCAAGTGCCGGGGTGTTCCTCTGTGTCAAGTGCCGGGGTGTTCCTCTGTGTCAAGTGCCGGGGTGTTTCTCTGTCTCAAGTGCCGGGGTGTTCCTCTGTGTCAAGTGCCGGGGTGTTCCTCTGTTTCAAGTGCCGGGGTGTTTCTCTGTCTCATGTGCCGGGGTTTCCTCTGTGTCAAGTGCCGGGGTTTCCTCTGTGTCAAGTGCCGGGGTGTTCCTCTGTGTCAAGTGCCGGGGTGTTCCTCTGTGTCAAGTGCCGGGGTGTTCCTCTGTGTCAAGTACCGGGGTGTTCCTCTGTGTCAAGTACCGGGGTGTTTCTCTGTGTCAAGTGCCGGGGTGTTCCTCTGTGTCAAGTGCCGGGGTGTTCCTCTGTGTCAAGTGCCGGGGGGGGTTCCTCTGTGTCAAGTGCCGGGGTGTTCCTCTGTGTCAAGTGCCAGGGTGTTCTTCTGTGTCAAGTGCCGGGGTGTTCCTCTGTGTCAAGTGCCGGGGTGTTCCTCTGTGACAAGTGCCGGGGTGTTTCTCTGTGTCAAGTGCCGTGGTGTTCCTCTGTGTCAAGTGCCGGGGTGTTCCTCTGTGTCAAGTGCTGGGGTGTTCCTCTGTTTCGAGTGCCGGGGTGTTCCTCTGTGTCAAGTGCCAGGGTGTTTCTCTGTGTCAAGTGCCGGGGTGTTTCTCTGTGTCAAGTGCCGGGGTATTCCTCTGTGTTAAGTGCCGGGGTGTTTCTCTGTGTCAAGTGCCGGGGTGTTCCTCTGTGTCAAGTGCCGGGGTGTTCCTCTGTTTCAAGTGCCGCGGTGTTCCTCTGTGTCAAGTGCCGGGGTGTTTCTCTGTGTCAAGTGCCGGGGTGTTTCTCTGTGTTAAGTGCCGGGATGTTCCTCTGTGTCAAGTGCCGGGGTGTTCCTCAGTGTCAAGTGCCGGGGTGTTCCTCTGTGTCAAGTGCCGGGGTGTTCCTCTGTGTCAAGTGCCGGGGTGTTCCTCTGTGTCAAGTGCCGGGGTGTTCCTCTGTGTCAAGTGCCGGGGTGTTCCTCTGTGTCAAGTGCCGGGGTGTTCCTCTGTGTCAAGTACCGGGGTGTTCCTCTGTGTCAAGTACCGGGGTGTTCCTCTGTGTCAAGTGCCGGGGTGTTCCTCTGTGTCAAGTGCCGGGGTGTTCCTCTGTGTCAAGTGCCGGGGGGGGTTCCTCTGTGTCAAGTGCCGGGGTGTTCCTCTGTGTCAAGTGCCAGGGTGTTCTTCTGTGTCAAGTGCCGGGGTGTTCCTCTGTGTCAAGTGCCGGGGTGTTCCTCTGTGACAAGTGCCGGGGTGTTTCTCTGTGTCAAGTGCCGGGGTGTTCCTCTGTGTCAAGTGCCGGGGTGTTCCTCTGTGTCAAGTGCCGGGGTGTTTCTCTGTGTCAAGTGCCGGGGTGTTCCTCTGTGTCAAGTGCCGGGGTGTTCCTCTGTGTCAAGTGCTGGGGTGTTCCTCTGTTTCGAATGCCGGGGTGTTCCTCTGTGTCAAGTGCCGGGGTGTTTCTCTGTGTCAAGTGCCGGGGTGTTTCTCTGTGTCAAGTGCCGGGGTGTTCCTCTGTGTCAAGTGCCGGGGTGTTTCTCTATGTCAAGTGCCGGGGTGTTCCTCTGTGTCAAGTGCCGGGGTGTTTCTCTGTGTCAAGTGCCGGGGTGTTTCTCTGTGTCAAGTGCCGGGGTGTTTCTCTGTGTCAAGTGCCGGGGTGTTTCTCTGTTTCAAGTGCCGGGGTGTTCCTCTGTGTCAAGTGCCGGGGTGTTCCTCTGTGTCAAGTGCCGGGGTGTTTCTCTGTGTCAAGTGCCGGGGTGTTTCTCTGTGTCAAGTGCCGGGGTGTTTCTCTGTGTCAAGTGCCGGGGTGTTCCTCTGTGTCAAGTGCCGGGGTGTTCCTCTGTGTCAAGTGCCGGGGTGTTCCTCTGTGTCAAGTGCCGGGGTGTTCCTCTGTGTCAAGTGCTGGGGTGTTCCTCTGTTTCGAGTGCCGGGGTGTTCCTCTGTGTCAAGTGCCGGGGTGTTCCTCTGTTTCAAGTGCCGCGGTGTTCCTCTGTGTCAAGTGCCGGGGTGTTTCTCTGTGTCAAGTGCCGGGGTGTTTCTCTGTGTTAAGTGCCGGGATGTTCCTCTGTGTCAAGTGCCGGGGTGTTCCTCTGTGTCAAGTGCCGGGGTGTTCCTCTGTGTCAAGTGCCGGGGTGTTCCTCTGTGTCAAGTGCCGGGGTGTTCCTCTGTGTCAAGTGCTGGGGTGTTCCTCTATTTCGAGTGCCGGGGTGTTCCTCTGTGTCAAGTGCCAGGGTGTTTCTCTGTGTCAAGTGCCGGGGTGTTTCTCTGTGTCAAGTGCCGGGGTGTTCCTCTGTGTTAAGTGCCGAGGTGTTTCTCTGTGTCAAGTGCCGGGGTGTTCCTCTGTGTCAAGTGCCGGGGTGTTTCTCTGTGTCAAGTGCCGGGGTGTTTCTCTGTGTCAAGTGCCGGGGTGTTCTCTGTGTCAAGTGCCGGGGTGTTTCTCTGTGTCAAGTGCCGGGGTGTTTCTCTGTGTCAAGTGCCGGGGTGTTCCTCTGTGTCAAGTGCCGGGGTGTTCCTCTGTGTCAAGTGCCGGGGTGTTCCTCTGTGTCAAGTGCCGGGGTGTTTCTCTGTCTCAAGTGCCGGGGTGTTCCTCTGTGTCAAGTGCCGGGGTGTTCCTCTGTTTCAAGTGCCGGGGTGTTTCTCTGTCTCATGTGCCGGGGTTTCCTCTGTGTCAAGTGCCGGGGTTTCCTCTGTGTCAAGTGCCGGGGTGTTCCTCTGTGTCAAGTGCCGGGGTGTTCCTCTGTGTCAAGTGCCGGGGTGTTCCTCTGTGTCAAGTGCCGGGGTGTTCCTCTGTGTCAAGTGCCGGGGTGTTCCTCTGTGTCAAGTACCGGGGTGTTCCTCTGTGTCAAGTACCGGGGTGTTTCTCTGTGTCAAGTGCCGGGGTGTTCCTCTGTGTCAAGTGCCGGGGTGTTCCTCTGTGTCAAGTGCCGGGGTGTTCCTCTGTGTCAAGTGCCGGGGTGTTCCTCTGTGTCAAGTGCCAGGGTGTTCTTCTGTGTCAAGTGCCGGGGTGTTCCTCTGTGTCAAGTGCCGGGGTGTTCCTCTGTGACAAGTGCCGGGGTGTTTCTCTGTGTCAAGTGCCGGGGTGTTCCTCTGTGTCAAGTGCCGGGGTGTTCCTCTGTGTCAAGTGCTGGGGTGTTCCTCTGTTTCGAGTGCCGGGGTGTTCCTCTGTGTCAAGTGCCAGGGTGTTTCTCTGTGTCAAGTGCCGGGGTGTTTCTCTGTGTCAAGTGCCGGGGTATTCCTCTGTGTTAAGTGCCGGGGTGTTTCTCTGTGTCAAGTGCCGGGGTGTTTCTCTGTGTCAAGTGCCGGGGTGTTCCTCTGTGTCAAGTGCCGGGGTGTTCCTCTGTGTCAAGTGCTGGGGTGTTCCTCTGTTTCGAATGCCGGG
Organism: Homarus gammarus; assembly: GCA_958450375.1. NCBI lineage: Eukaryota > Metazoa > Arthropoda > Malacostraca > Decapoda > Nephropidae > Homarus > Homarus gammarus. The sequence goes on from CAUDMG010002538.1 coordinate 2,475,486, forward strand.
GTGTTCCTCTGTGTCAAGTGCCGGGCTGTTTCTCTGTGTCAAGTGCCGGGGTGTTTCTCTGTGTCAAGTGCCGGGGTGTTCCTCTGTGTCAAGAGCTGGGGTGTTCCTCTGTTTCAAGTGCTGGGGTGTTCCTCTGTCAAGTGCCGGGGTGTGCCAGTGTCATCTATCAATAAAAATGTCATGGCTCTCCCAACTTATACACTAATTATTACCTTAATATTAATAACATATCTGTTTAACTTTTATTCTTAGTTTTAAGATATTTTACTGATTAGTACAACGTATAGGAACATGGTCACCTCTGCTTGTGGACATAATTTTTTTTTAAGTGAAATAAAGTGTTTTCTACACATTATATTTTGGTTGTTGTGCTGGTAAGTTGTGAACACTGAACTGTTGCTGTCAACACTTAACAGTGAACTATTATTGTGAACACTGATCACTAAATTGTTATTGTTAACACGGGTGAGGGAGATTGAGTTACAGAAGCGGCCTCTAGGAAGGTCTTGGTGCAGCAGTTAATGACTCCAGCTTATGTGGCACAACAAAACACTGACGCTCTCATCACCACATTAAAGAGTTAATGTTCTCGTCCAGGGTGTTGGTGCCTCACCTGCTGCCTGGTGCGGTCATCACCAAGGACACTCTTGGTGAACATGTGATGGTCAACTATTGCTCAACAAATTATGATTAATGCTGAACTACTTGGTTAGTTTAGGTTAAAGTGAAGTGCTTGGTGCTCAAGATATGACGATTATGGATGGTGCAGTAATTTGTAATAATAACAGACTGTGTATCACTATATTGAAAGAGTCCACTAATGGCTGCCTCGTGTACTACATACAGAAATGTTAACTGGCTCTATTATGTAAGTAATATAATAGGATTTTGGCAGCACAAGTTGGGGTTAAATAGCGCGGCCAGCCACTCGCAATATATCCCCCTTGTACCTTGAGTGGTCGAGGCAAAATGGAGGGGAAATTTTGTGGCTGCGATATGAACCGTGAAATATGAGGCTGGCGTTTGTCCCGCTCCTAATTACTCTCAAGTGCACTTTTTTCTCTCTGCGTTTTTGGTCAGAATAATCCTCGTGTGCGTGCGTGCGTGCATGCGTGCGTGCGTGCGTGCGTAATAGAGGCTAAACAATATAATCAGAGGAGACAGGCCGCTTCCTTGGGCTAACTCAGCTCCAGTTGATGGTCGGGAAGCGAGTTTATGTTCCTCCACCGTCAGGCGGAAGAAGACAATATATTTCGTGCACGTTGAGCTGAGAGAGGCGGCGAGTAGTGTGAAGGAGCGAGTTACTGGGAGGAGGAGGAGGAGGAGGACAGTTGCACCTTCATTAACATAGATGATCCGGGCGACCTGCGCCGCCCACCAGTGAGTCTTACGTAAACACCACAAGTGACTAGGAGGACCAGGTACCTCTGTGTGGAGACCTAGCTATTCAGTCACCTGGGGAGTAGAAGGGGAGGTAGTGCATTAATAACGGGAGTGGGGGAGGTGTTGTATTATCTGGGGTAGGAGACGAGGTGCTGCGTTAATTGGACGTGGGGAGTGGTTTAATTTTATGAGTTGTGGTCCTCGTGAGCTGAGAGAGGATAACTCCGCTAATAGTTTTAGCTGGTCATTAATGTTGAGGCAGATGTGTAGAATGTTGATATAGTGAGAGAGACTTATATAATGGCTCCCCGACCCCGCGTCCTGCTCCCCGCCCCCACCAACTCCAACCCCCCCACCAACTCCAACCCCCTGGCAGTTATTGCTCCAAATATTATCTTAAATATTCCACGTACAGATTTTTGGCCGCCAGACAGAATGTGGCACGTGTTGACCTCCACCATGGTGAAAGATCTTAAGGTTGTTGTAGTAAAAGTGACTCGGTTATAGTCACTGACCTGTTGTGTAGTAGTAGATAAAGACTCGTCTGGTGCTTCTTTATAACGCCGCTCGTTGTATTACTGTACTTTATGACCTAGAAGGTTAAAATGGACAAGTTTGACGGTCGGATTTTTTTCGTAAAATGGAAGGTCAAGGGATAAAGAAAACGCTTAAATTCACTATGGTAATGATATTTTAAAATAAATTAGGCCAAAAAGTGTTAAATATATGGGTTAAAGGTGCTAAATAGTCACGTGACTGCGAAAAGCTCTGTGATTGGTTGTGACGTCACTGGTTGGGGTGAACGTCCCAGCGGGAGGCAGCCAGCCGTAGTTGTCTAACCTCGGCTGATCGGTTTAGAAAATAAATATTATTAGATAATTAGTTGTGCTTTATTGTGCAACACAGTAATACTATTTTGAATATATAAATATTATTAAGCACATTAACTAATTCAATGGATATTAGCTGCCCTTACAACAAATTTCATAGTATAAACATTCCAAACAATATTGGTATTATTTTGGTTTTGGTCATCTGGGGAACCTTAAGATTCTAACTATGGGATTAAGTACTTTAAACGATAAGACACATTATCTCTACAGGAATTCTGCCGCAAAACATTTTTCGATCGCATAAGAAAATACATATCATAGGTTAGGTCAGATTAGGTTAGAGTATGATGAGTGATAAGTTTAGTTTAACATACATCGGTAAGGGGGGCATAGTAACTCAAAATTAGTTATTTACGATAGAAATGAAGGTCTAAATCGTTCATAACGCATCGCAAACCATCAGAAAAAAACATAGTCTGCATGTCTAAGTTCAGGGATGACCAAAACTTAAAATTTACCCAATATAGCCTATCTCGAATCTAAACATCAAAATACTTATGGTAGTTAAAGTAAAATTTTACCCATTAATTAATATATATGATGATATATCCCAATGGTTCTCAAAACAAAGTCCAGACAATGTCATTACTTCTAGCTTTACTCGTATCTCCATCTAGTACTGATATACTCTGTAAATGCACTGGGAAAAAAAAGAAGAGAAAGTCTACCAGGTAAGAGTACATGACAGCTGAACTGGTGTGAACCTGAGAGTTTTTTTGTGTCCAAAAGAACATAAGAATGGAGGAAACTGCAGCGGGCCTATTGGCCCATACTGTGCAGTCCCATTTACACCCAACCCCTATCGCTCATATATCCATCCAACCTATGTTTGAAGCTGCTCTTCATGGCACATTTCTTCACTTACGAAATGTCCATGACTTAGACCATAAAAAAACACCCTTAAAACTTATATGAACCTGGCATTTAGGGTCTGAAGAGGCCATCCTTTCTACTACCTCCGACTGCAGCGGTGAGTTTGAAACTAGTGACGTCATTGCAAATGGCGGCCCTGTTTCTAGAGAAATATTCTTATCTCGACTATTATAGCAGGACTTAAAACTTTTATTACAAATTATATATACCGTATCACTCTACGAACGCGGCAGAGTGTATTTCTTGTGTGTACCCAGAACCGTCAACTCGTCCATTGTTTCAAGAAAAAGAGACATACCAATACAAGGATCAAACGTGTTGTAGTGACACAATGTTCCCGAAATAGAAGGACAAATAACGTTGACAGAATATGTATATTACATGACCTTCAGGCAGCTGGGCAGGAGTCCGAGAGAAATGCAGCTGCAGGACCATGACGCTTTGTATACCCGGGAGTCCTTAGGGATGACCTGCAGGATCTCTTGACCCACTCTCATGCTCGCAACACCCGCAGGAGCTGGGATGCTTCAGACGCTATTTTTGCTGCCCACTTTTTTTAATGACGTACAGTCACCCCAAAAAAGTGTAGCTACTTTTCCGTCTTTACAATTTAAAACGCTGGACTATAAAACTTTGATATGTTCTCCAGTGCGTCGTCATACGTTGGTATGTACTACAGAAACACATATGTAGGCCTAATACATATCCTTAAATGTTACTTAAATAACTGTTTCCTTTCATCGAGTTGCATTTTATTTTGGTCATGCTTATCAGTATACAGAGGAACCATGTATTTTATTACCACCCTCCTTCCCTCCTACCCTGCTATCTTTTTTTAAATAAACATCGTAAGAATTAATAATAATAATAATAATAATAATTAACGGTTTATTGAAGGAGCTTGGCAGCCAGAAGGCTGAAAATATACAGTTACATATTTGGGGAATGGGTTACGAATTACAAATAATATACAAGTAACATAAGTGACACAAATAAGACATATAATAACTTACATGGGGAAAAGCTCAAACTACAGTTCATTTCAACATAGTGACAGTGTTACAGTATTACAAGTTGTTGATAATTTTTACAATGGTTGGGACTGGGCTGTTCTTATAGCGATCAGTTCGTGCACGTATGGGCTGGATGCGGTTGTGGTGTCGAACAGCAATTCTCGGACAAGGGATCTCAGGTGGTAGTAGGAGCCGGTGTCGGGGATGGTGTAGAAGCTTCTTACCAAATTTGCAGATGAGGTCGTGGTGATGGTCAGTGAGAGTCGAAAGGGTCAGTGTGTTGAGCGCTTCTTGATATGTGGAGTAGGAGGGGGAGAGAATAATCTTGCATGCCCTCTTTTGTACTTTTTCTAGGTGTTTACGTTGTGTGGCATTTAGGGAGGAAGACCAGGTGGGGGAGGCATAGGTGAGCTTGGGAAGTATGAATGTTGTGTAAACACTGAGGAGCTCGTGTGCAGGAACTCCGAGGGACTTGAGTCGGCGGAGGAGGTGGAGACGGAAACTGGAGGATTTGACAACTTCATTGACGTGTGGTTTCCAATTTAGTTTGTTGTCTATGGTGACGCCGAGGAGCTTCGTGGAATCTACAACCTGGAGTGTGTTCGGACCTAGAGTAATGGAAGGAGGTGGGACAATGTCGGAGGAGAGGTTGATGTGCATAACCATGGTCTTGGTATGGTTGATGGTGACATGGTTGTTGGTGGCCCAGTTTTGGAGACTGTTCAATAAATCCTGAAGGGCGGTATAGTTGGGAGCAGAATTGTTGACGCTGATCCCAATGGTGGAGTCGTCGACATATTTCCAGCGAGCAGGGGTTTCTCTTAGGGCATCATTGATGAGCATAAGGAAGCAGAGTGGTCCCATCTTGGTGCCTTGGGGGACGCCACAGGTGAGTGACTGAAAGGTGGAGACAGCCCCTCGGAAGCGTACAGCTTGGCGTCGGTCACTGAGGAAGTCTGTAAGCCATGGTATGAGGCTTCTTCGAAGCCCGAGGTCAATAGCTTTGTTGATGATTATATTGTGGTCGACTAGGTCGAACGCTTTAGTGAAATCAATGAAGGCGACAGCTACAGACGTTTTTCGTTTCTCGAGATGGCGGTATATGTAATCGAGAAAGCTGACAAGACAGTGAGTGGTGGAGGAAGTTTTCATGTTGCCAAATTGCTGAGGGTCTACGACTCCTGCAATATCAGCATAAGCCCAGTCGAACACAAAAATTTCACAGATTAGGCTGGGTATTGGGGTGATTGCAATAGGTCGTAGCTGATTTAAGGATTGTGGGCTGGTTGACTTGGGCACTGGTGATATATAAGAGGTCTTCCAATCAGCTGGGCATCTGGCTTGACTGAGAGAAGCATTGATGATGGAGCAGAGGGGTTTAGCAAGCTCCGGGGAGAACTCCTTGAAGAGTTTCATTGGTAAGTCAATGGGGGTGGTAGAGCGTTTTAATTTTAGTTTGTCCAGGCGTTTTGCTACGTCAAATTCTTCTACTAAGTCAGTGGGAAGGGGGGCTGGTAGGTAAGCAGGGAGAGTTGTTGTGACAAGCCGTGGGAGCGTCTGGCATATAGTAGCGAAATGGTTATTTGTTTGCTCAGCTGCGTCAACACTAGTGAGATGGCTAAGGAAGGGGAGGGGGTGTGTCTTATTGTTTAGTCCACAGAGTTCTTTAAGCTTACCATACCATTGACTGATGTTGGTCTGCTTCAGGTGTTGTAATTTGGTTGGGTAGTGGGACTTCTTTGCAGTGCGTATTTCGCGGATGACTCGGTTGCGAAGTGACCTGTAGCGGATGTGGTCATTGAGATGAAAGGCTCTGTCTCTCTGTTGCATAAGTCTTTTGATCCGAGGTGTGATCCAGGGCAAGTCAGCTGGGTGAGATCTGACGGACTTCTCGGGGAAGAAGTGGTGGTGAGCTTCCGTGGTGGTGTTGGTATAATTTATCCATTTGGTTTCCACGTCATCCACGCTAAGTACTTCAGTCCAGGGATGGTGAACTATCCACTGCCCGAAGAGGCGCACTGCAGAGTCAGTAATCGGCCTGTAGGTCTTGATGTAGGGTCTCTGTACTTGAGTGGGAGTGGCAGCTGGGTACCAGAGCACTGATAAGTGTGTGCTACACCCGATAGGAGGCATTGGTTGAGGTGGTTGGTACTGGTCCGCTAAGTCAGTTAAGATAAGGTCAAGGGTATTTTGACCGTGTGTGGGGAAGGTCACGACTTGTGATAGTGATAGCTGGTCCTGGATATCAGTGGTGTCAATTTCATTTAAATCCCCACATAATACTAACTTGGCACATGGGTACCTAACTCTGAGGTGGTCTGAGGTGGTGATGAGATGATTGATAAGAGTGTCTCTGGTGGGTGATCGAGGCGGATGGTATGCCACACAGATTATGATGGAAGCAGTGTTGCGCCGGTGGGCCCGTGGCACAACACGTACCCATAATGCTTCCACATCTGCTGGGACTTGAACATCCAGGCGTGACGGGCGTAGGTCATCTTGACAGAAGAGGGCAACGCCCCCTCCGCGTCTTTGTGAACGAAGGTGATGAAAGAGTTGATATCCCTCAATATGACACGTTTCAGGCACAATTTGCCAAGCCTCACATATGGCAACGACGCTCGCGGCGGTTGACCTGACTGTAGTTGCCAGCTCGTCGAACTTGTTAGCTAGGGAAGTGACGTTGGATAGCAGTAAAGACGGGAGATCATACCATATCCGTGGAACTTCAGTGTGGTGGTATGGTCTGTCAGGGGTGGGTTTCTCCGGTTTCCTAGTGGAGGTTACGGTTCTAATGGGCTTATGTGCATGACGGCCTTGTCTACGGCTACGCGCGTGGAATATGTTCAGTGACTTGAGTAGCCGGATAACACTGCCATCAGGATAACCGTTCCCACGCGGTTTTGGGAGTCATCTCCCACCCAGAAATTGAACATCTCGATATAGAAGAACTTGATGAGCTGATCGGAAGACAGCTCTATGCAGTTAAGAAAATAACTAGCACAGTTGCCCTGGTTTCTCGCCTTGGGGAACTTCCAAGCTCCATTTTGCTGGGTTGGGAGGAAATCCCAATAAGACCATATCAGGGAAGACCCACTCGATGCTACAAATGCCAGAGGTATGGCCATATGGCGGAGAAGTGTCGCGCTCGGGAGGTGTGCTCTAGCTGCGGGGCACCCGGCCACGCTTACGCTGACTGCCAGGCGGCCACAAAGAAGTGCGCGGCTTGTGGTGGCCCTCACTCCTCCTCCGACCGGGACTGTCCCAAGTGGAGGGAGGAGTGCAGGGTGGCCAAGCTGCGGACTAAAGAAAAATTGACCTACAAGGAGGCTCTCCTTGTAGTCAAAAATCAAGAAAAGGAAAAACAAGAAAAGAACAAACAAGACAAGAACTACCTAGACAAAAACAACCACGACATGAACAACCGAGAACCCGATATCCCTACAGAAGACCAGAAAAAAGAAGACCAGAAAGAAGAAGACCAGAAAGAAGAAGATCAAAAAGAAGACGAAGAACAAGAAGAAGAATGGATCAAAAAGAAGACGAAGAACAAGAAGAAGAATCGAAAGTAAAAACTAAAAGAAGAACAAAGAAAAAAAAAAAAGAAGACCAACCAATCAGCTTCGGCCGAAATAGCCTAACGGCGAAGAGGCCAGAAATCCCAAACAACTTGAACTTGATTGGTGGCCATCTGTTGAAATCTGTTGTGGGCGGACGGAAGTGTTTGTCACTGACGGCACTTTGAGGGACACTGACACTGGTAGACATCTGTTAATATTTGTCAGTCGTAAAGACCGTGGGTCTTTGTTCCTGGTGCTTGGGGTCGCCGACACAGTTTTCACGATAGATGTAAACACCGCGGTGGTCCTTGTCACTGGCACTTTAAAGGTGACCGATAAAGTGCCCACTGTCTGACTTTTCCTTGGGGTGCACTATCGAGCACTGTATGGTAATCACTTATTGCACTGCTCCGTAATCAATCGTTCACTAATCACTAGAATGTTTTGTTGAATCGATCCTGGTGTAGTAAGGCTGGTAGGGGTATAGCAGGGGGAGCGGGCAGGGCCAAACAGACTTGGCCTGGCTGCTAAAACCGGGAGCGCCTTCGGGGCACGTCCTGTCTCACCGAGGGTTGACAAGTGTGTGTGAATTCTGAAATGAGTCGTGATTTCCAATGACATTTTAAGCTACTGAGACGTGAATGACTATAGTAAATTTTTAGTAGCTTTGACAAGAATAATCAGTAAGTCAATACATAAATTCATAATAAAGTAACAATGATTCGATATAATGGTAGAGAAAGTCAACACATGTTACGTTTGTTTGTGCATTATATTTACTTTTTTATAAAACTTTATTTAATATCTTAGATAAGTTGTTGTTCTCATTATACATTTATGTGCATCATCAACTAAAACCTTTTAAGTTCTTGTTGTTACATTATATTTATACACGTCAATATCTAAGGACTCGAAGCACGTACTAAAGTAGGTCTTTATATTAAACAAATATAAACGAATTAAGCAGGACACTTCTCCCTCTTTAGGCCAAGTAATACGACACAATGGTTTTATTTTTTACAACAGCGGCCTTCAGGCAATATAATCACTAGCCAACATGACCAGTGACCTTTGAGGTAAAAATATCACGTGTAACCAGGATTTTTATCGTGTATTAAATAATGCAGCGATGATTGAGATAAATGTTAGAATTAGTGGATGAAAATTGCTTAGATTCGGCCTTTCCATTCTCACCAGTCAGGGAGTAGCAATGGGTTCCATGTTTATTGCTCTCTCTCTCTCTCTCTCTCTCTCTCTCTCTCTCTCTCTCTCTCTCTCTCATCACCATCCCATAAAGTAGCAGCCTATTGGAACAAGTCTCTCACACTCCTACTTTTCTCGTACCTTGTCCCTCGCAGTAGAATCTAAATATTTACTGTTTTGTATTTACTTTCACCTTCTAATCTTGTTGTACCCAAACATAATGTATCTCACTCACTGTTTAGAGTCGTCTTACGTCCAAGTAAAAGCTAATTACTTGTTCCCTTTCACCCTCTCAGCTAAGTGCAGCTAATCATGGCTTACTGTATACAGAATGAGCGTTGAGTATTCACAGACACGAGATAAGCCTCAGAACAAAGATTAATTTGTACCCAACCATATGACGCGGGTTGTGTTGTGGAGCTCAAGTGTGGTTCAGCGGAAGCTTTGGCGTCTGCAGGTGTTCTCAAGGTGTTCAGTTACCTTAAACATATTGGCTTTAATGATTACTTGGTGCGTGCGTGCGTGCATGTATGCGTGCGTGCGTGCGTGCATGTATGCGTGCGTGCGTGCGTGCGTACCCGGGTTGAATTTGGATGTTCTGATGATCACCTCAGGATATATTTAATACCTGGGCGTCGAATGAATTAATAGAATTTAATTAGACGTTAATATTTATTTGACTTTGTGAGGGTAAATCGAATTTTGATTATTCTGTATGATGAAACTTGATCTGAATTATGTGATGGCTGAGATATAAACAATATTCATGAAGATTGTAAAATTTATCAATGGAAAATGTATTCTTGTTTTATAATGTCTGTTGTGGACATTATTCATTATGATAAGTGACTTATGATTTATAACAGTTATCAAGTATCATTGATATACCGATTATTTACGAAAGTATTAATGTATTTTGATAATTTGACAAACTCATATATCATTTAACACTATTGTATAATTGTAAGAAGTTAGAAAACTTAGGAGTTCATTGACCTTTGAAATAGATATGCTTATCTAATTGTTGTGTCAATGGAACTCTTACAGAAAGTGACGACTTTTCAATCAGGAATAATAGGCGACCCTCGAGATGAAACATTGTAAAGGTTGCATCACAAAATAATCAACTTTTTAATATTTGTGCCGAATGACAGTTTCTACAAATTGGGAAAGATCAATAGGAATTAAATTTTTGTCCAGTTTATTTGATTTCATGTTTTGGGTTGTGAACTTCAAAACACAACTTGTAGCGAAGCAAAAACCCGTTGTGTATTACTTCATTATATATTTTGTTACATTATAATATATCTATTGTGAACACTACACATTCAGTCACCACCACAGCAGAATGACTCACTGCTTGCATTACTCACTATAATAATAGTAATAATAATAATAATAATAATAATAATAATAATAATGGTTGCCCCTCGTGTAACGAGGATGGCCGACCCAAGGGCCACCTCGGCGTGAATTTGTTTAAGGTGTAGAAACTGTCGCCAACACAACAACCATACCCTGAGTTAACGAGTTGCATGACCCAGTGTCAAGGATTAGTCCGTGAAGACCGGTCAACTCGCCAACTGCACTGGCTAACCTTTACCTCTGAACACTATCCGCAAATCGATTAACATCCAAGTCTCAATTACTGCTGAGTAGACAGAGGTAAATGGCGCAAAGAAATTTGCCCATAGTTTCACCCTGCCCGGGGATCGAAGCCGGGTTCTCTCGCTTGTAAGGAGGGCATGCTGACCATTACACCACAGGTCACCATACAGTAAATACTGACCACACACACACACACACACAACAAACTTGACTGGAAGGCCCGTGTAAATAACACAGTCAAGGCAGCCTCGTACCGTCTCTACATGCTACGAAGACTTAGGTCACTTGGGACACCCACGCCAGAGCTGAGGACCATCTAAAATGCCTTTATTCTCCCCAAACTAACGTATGCGTCACCAGCCTGGTCGCCTTCTCTCAACTCCACACAACAACGTCAGCTAGAGAAGGTACAGAAAAGAGCCTGCAGAATCATGCTCGGCGCAGAATACTCCGGCTACACCAACGCTCTCTCCACCCTGGAAATGCCATCCCTCAGTGACCTCCACCACCAAGCACTGGAAAGGTTTGGCCATGGACTACTGCACCAAGCTCGCCATCGCCACCTCCTGCCACCTGCAGCCCTCCACCCAACTCGCGCAGTCCGCAACTACGGCAAAATTCAGCCCATAAGAGCCCGCACCGATAGATATAAGAACAGCACCATCCCATCTATTGTAAAATAATAAACAACTCCTGATTTATGTACTGTACAGCCCTGTAAATGTATTCAATGCATATTATATCATTATGTCTAAATCAAATGTAAGTCTGTATATTTTCAGCCACCGGCTGCAACTCTATTAATAAACCGTTTATTATTATTATTATTATTATTATTATTATTATTATTATTATTATTATTATTTACACACATTACTCACTATACACACAGTCACTTATTAATTACACACTTGCTGGGTATGACACAAAAAGTCTAAATACACAATTTCCACAACAGTTTTCTCGATATATTGAAAATAGTGTGAATTTAACCTCCAGAAGAGCCATCCCTTTGCAGGGTGGAGGAAGGTCAGTGTGAACTCTCTATAAGAAAATTTACTGAAAGGAAATTACTAAATTATTTTCGTATCACTTAAAAGCTTTTGGAAAGAAGAATTGAATGAGCTCTATACCATACCTGAGAAATCCAACATGGCTGATGTAAATGTCTATGACTAAACCGTTCGTTGTATTAAGGTTGGTCCACACTGGATCGGATCTACACTCGCATGAACGCCTCTGAGAGCGATCCAATTTTTACCCGTGCCGGCACCTCGGTTGATCGCCGCCTGGCAGCCCACGTCCGATGTGAAAAATGGAGAACGATCATTTTGTTGCCTACAGATCGTGTTCACTGTGGCCGGACTTATAGTACTGTACCATAATTATAATAGTAACCCTCACTGTTATCCAATACTAAATCTTATCATTGTTTTATATTTTTAACTACATATTAGAATTATTTGAAAAGCAAACTGACGGAAAGTTTAAATAAAATCAGTCCAGAATTACCTGGGTCAGTTAAAATTCCTTGACTCCTCTAGAAACAGGAATGCTTTAGGCAAATCTTTGTTGGGTATTCAGTTCAATGATATGATATTTGGTGATTTTGCGAATATTTCTTCTAAAAAATGGTTATCAACAACAGGTGTTATCTCTGAGGTGTGTTGTTATATCGTCGTAATTTGTGGTGTAACGTGTGAGAGGGACGGTGGATGGGACAGCTGTAAGGACACGGCGGTCTATTGACGTTTTAAAGAGAATTTGAGTAAACAAATTATGGGATTATTTCGATTCCAACACCACTACAGTGCCTCATACGGGGTTACTAGAAATTATGTTTGCAGTTTAGGAAAATTAATTAGATTTAACGCTTGAGTTGATGTGATTCTGAGCTCAAGAGATCTACATAAAGGCTTTGAACAATTTTACTCTTCTGAACAACACTTCTTTCACACTACAATAATAAATTGTTCACTGACACTTGAACACTTGGTAAGACTTCAGGATCTCCCAAAACTGTACATCATGACAACACAACATACGGGGCCCTGACACAACACGACCCAGGTGTGGCTAGACTACAGTAAGAGCTGGACAGCCTCACCACTCATGAGTTTGTTAACTATTTTAAAACCATAGACTGTTATTTCCGTACTGTTCATGTCACCCGTCTGCCGGATTTGTGATCTTTCAGTATATGTATATTAAACTTGTCATGGAGTTTGGTGAATTGTTCGACCAGAATAACCGGACGCTTCGCTAATGGAAATTCCGTGAAAAGGTTTAGGTCTACCAATCCTGGCGATTATGTATGATTAGTTCCTGACTGACAGAGTACATGATTATTGCAAATCTCATAATTTATATAATGAAAAAGATGACTCGGTTATCAATCAATAATATCCCACGAGGTGAAGGATGTATCACCACTTCACCTGAGTTATTCTGTATCACCAATTGTAGGGAGAAAAACTCCTGGTGAGACACATACAAGTCCTCCACTATTGGTGAGATGAGAGCTGTAATCCTCTCTGTTATGGCTGGTGATGGTTGGTGACCAGTTTAGAAGACAGATAAGAGAGGGAGGTTGAGGCTGATAGACACACACACACAAAAAAAAATTATCTTTAACGTCTGTTCACATGTACAACCACTGATGAAGGGAAGGTTTGTGTTGTTCGTGCCTACTGAGTGTTGACTGCAGGGGCGCAAGAGGATGGTGATCGTCGGAATATGTCATAATGATCTCTACAAACTCTGAAACGTGATTTTTTCTTGATCTTTTAATTAGAGGCGTCGTTTAGTCTTCCCTCCCACCTCTTCTACGTCCCTCTCTCCTTGTCATCCACTACCTCTTCCCCTCTCTTCCCTCCGCCACCCACTACCTCCTTAACTCTCTCCCCCCTGCCGCCCAATACCCCGTCCCCTCTCCCCTGCCACCCAATACCTCCTCCCTTCTACCCTTGCCACCCCCTACCTCTTCTTCTCTCCCATGCCACCCACTACCTCTTCCTCTCTCCCCTGCCACCCACTAACTCTTCCTCTCTCCCCTGCCTCCCACTACCTCCTCCCTTCTACCCTTGCCACCCCCTACCTCCTCCCTTCTACCCCTGCCACCCACTACCGCTTCCTCTCTCCCCTGCCACCCACTACCGCTTCCTCTCTCCCTATGCCACCCCCTACCTCTTCCCTTCTACCCCTGCCACCCACTACCTTTTCCACTCTCCCCTGCCACCCACTGTAGGTTATGTATATAAGCTACTGTGCCAAGTAGCAACCCTGTACATAAGCTACTGTGTCGAGTAGCATTTATATATATTATCACGTGGCAACACTGCACGTGTTATGTGGCAACATTGCCCCGAGGCTGCCATATGGCAAGGCAGCCTCAGTCTGACTGTGTGAGCGGGCGTATGGCACACGCGAGTCACCACTTGTATTTCTCTCATCCACAATAAACGGACTCAGTGTTACACAGTGTTTCCCTAGCCATCACTGCATTCTTCAGGGCACACTAGTAACCTTCACCCACTACCTCTTCCTCTCTCCCCTGCCACCCACTACCTCCTCCCTTCTACCCTTGCCACCCCCTACCTCCTCCCTTCTACCCCTGCCATCCACTACCTCTTCCTCTCTCCCCTGCCACCCCCTACCACCGCCCTTCTACTCCCTGCCACCCTCTACCTCCTCCCTTCTACCCCTGCCACCCACTACCTCCTCCCATCTCTCCCCTGCCACCCACTACCTCCTCCCTTCTCCCCCTGCCACCCACTACCTCCTCCCTTCTACCGTTGCCAACCCCCTACCTCCTCCCTTCTACCCCTGCCACCCACTACCTCTTCCTCTCTCCCCTGCCACCCACTACCTCCTCCCTTCTACCCCTGCCACCCACTACCTCCTCCCTTCTACCCCTGCCACCCACTACCTCCTCCCTTCTACCCCTGCCACCCACTACCTCCTCCCTTCTACCCCTGCCACCCACTACCTCCTCCCTTCTACCCCTGCCACCCACTACCTCCTCCCTTCTACCCCTGCCACCCCCTACCTCCTCCCTTCTACCCCTGCCACCCACTACCTCCTCCCTTCTACCCCTGCCACCCACTACCTCCTCCCTTCTACCCCTGCCACCCACTACCTCCCATCTCTCCTCTGCCACCCACTACCTCCTCCCTTCTCTCCCCTGCCACCCATTACCTCTTCCTCTCTCCCCTGCCACCCACTTCCTCTTCCTCTCTCCCCTGCCACCCACTACCTCCTCCCTTCTACCCCTGCCACCCCCTACCTCCTCCCTTCTCCCCCTGCCACCCACTACCTCCTCCCTTCTCCCCCTGCCACCCACTACCTCCTCCCTTCTACCCCTGCCACCCACTACCCCCACCCTTCTCCTCTGCCACCCACTACCTCCCTTCTACCCGTGCCACCCACTACCTCCTCCCTTCTCCCCCTGCCACCCACTACCTCTTCCGCTCTCCCCTGCCACCCACTACCTCCTCCCTTCTACCCTTGCCAACCCCCTACCTCCTCCCTTCTACCCCTGCCACCCACTACCTCCTCCCTTCTACCCCTGCCACCCACTACCTCCTCCCTTCTACCCCTGCCACCCACTACCTCCTCCCTTCTACCCCTGCCACCCACTACCTCCTCCCTTCTACCCCTGCCACCCCCTACCTCCTCCCTTCTACCCCTGCCACCCACTACCTCCTCCCTTCTACCCCTGCCACCCACTACCTCCTCCCTTCTACCCCTGCCACCCCCTACCTCCTCCCTTCTACCCCTGCCACCCACTACCTCCTCCCTTCTACCCCTGCCACCCACTACCTCCTCCCTTCTACCCCTGCCACCCACTACCTCCTCCCTTCTACCCCTGCCACCCACTACCTCCTCCCTTCTACCCCTGCCACCCCCTACCTCCTCCCTTCTACCCCTGCCACCCACTACTGTATGTATATTATGTATGCTGTATTATATATCATGTATGTATATTATGCATGTGCTCCATTTATGTATTATTTATTCAGCCTAGCTAGCAGCGTGTGGCAATGTTATTACCATATCCCACATGCTTAATTAATGTGCCTGGCGACGTATGGAAGCTGCTAATGTATCACTTGCCATACGTCGCCTATAGCAGTTGACAAGGAGCCTAGCCGGGGAGAGTGCTGCTCCCCTTTGTGTACATACTCTTATCCAGTAAACCGAACCTACAAAACTATACAGGTGTTTGTGTTCTCTCCTGTATATAGAACTTATTATTCAGAACCTAACATGGCGCAGTGAACCGATCTTACTGGATAATTACGAGTGATAGTGCAAAGTTTGTGGAAAGCGGGCTTGGGTCAACTCCCGAGCGCCACCCCTCCTCGAAGAATTTAGCAACTTTGAGCAGTGTCAGTGACAGTGATTTTCTGTGAAGTTGTATAGTGCATTGTGTGTTTCGTGCCATTCATGTGTGACCTTGTTCTAAAGGATTCCCAAGGTATACGGCACGTTCTGGGCATTTGTAAGGAGTAGAGTTCAGCGCACCCTTCTCTGACCGCGTCCTGAGGGTAACTGGACTGACTGGGAGTCGCCACGCCTCTCCCTCCACCCCCTCACAGCGTCGTCTCCACACCCCTTCACAGCTCGAGGAGACCGCTCTCACCGCCCGGGACACACACACATACACGTACTAACACTCGCTGACCGCGCGGCTTCTTTATATATATTTTATATATATAACCTACTTATCTGTGTATTTAATTAATTTTTTGTCTGAAATCTTGTTGATACGACGGGCTGACCGGTCAACACTGATTTAAGACATAGTACACAGATGAAGTAGTTATGTCTCATGCCTTACGTAGCCGTGGACCCAGCGTCTGGATGAGTCAGGCGGATGATAGCCCCGCAGAGATGGATGACCAGGCCGGCCACGACGCTCCAGCCCCCACATCGCGCAGTCCCTCACCTCAATATTCAGCGTTGTCTCCAGAGATAATTGCTTTACTGAAGTTTATGAGAGATGAGAAACGCGAGGATGAAGCTCACAGACGTTTGGCGGATGAGCACAGAAGGCAAGCAGAGGCAGAACGAGACAACCAACGGAGATTGGAAGACAGTGAACGGTTTGAAGCCTTGATATCTCGCCTCACTGTTAACCAAGCCCCTGGCTCTAACACTGCCTCGGTACCGACTGGTTCAGATACCTCATCCATGCTTCCTTCACACCCCCCAGCCCCACCTAAAGCAGCAGCTCAAACACCGCCCATCTTGAAGCCTGATGTGAATTTCCAGACTTTTCGTGAATGGCGGCGACGGTGGACTGATTATTCTACAATGGTGGATCTCCAGAGTTTGTCACAGCCTAAACAACTCATCCAGCTGCGTATGTGCCTGTCCTTGGAAATTCAGCGTGTCTTGGAACATACGTTGCAGGTACCTCCAACCTCTTCGCTGTCTGTAGAGGAGGTACTGGACGTTCTACAACGGCACATCAAAGGACAGCAGAATGAAGCTCTGCACAGGAGGGAATTGTTTAGCTGCAGACAGATGGAGGGTGAGTCTTTTGATGCCTTTTACGTATGTCTTAAGAGAGCCTCGGAAGAGGTAGATATATGTCCAGGCCACCACCAGCAGTGCGAGGAGACCCAGTTGAAGCAGGTGATCCTGATGGGTGTTAAGGACGAGGAACTTGTCCAACGCCTCACCTCCCTCGACCCTTCCTCTTCTCTTAAGGATGTGTTGACGATATGTCGCTCCTATGAGGCTGCCAGGTGTGCCACCTCTGCCATCCGTGCTCCCCCTACAGCTGTACGCGCTGTGTCCCGGTACAAGAAGGACAAGAAGTCCGTTCCTACGCCTTCGCCCACCACGTCCACGCCCGGTTCATTTTGCAACAACTGTGGTAAGCAGCACGGAACACAGGTGTGTCCAGCTGCTCAGTCTACCTGCAACAGTTGTGACCGTAAGGGCCACTGGTCACTCACAGTACGGTGCCCAGCCAAACGCGTCCAGTGCAATGTGTGTGGTCGTCTGGGCCACTATGACAAGTGTTGCCCTTCCAACAAACCCAAAGGACCGCGTCGGCGGAAGCTTCAGCCCCCTTCCACCAGAGATGGCCGCCCACAGTCTTCCAATCAGAGGCACGACGACTCTTGACAACGCTCGAGCCACATTAGGAATGTGTGCTCCCCCCAGCGTCCCAGGACCAAAGTCCCCCAGTACATCAGTGTCATTGTGACCTACGGCGGTGTGTCATCCCGTCTTCAGATGTTGCCCGACACCGGCGCTGATGCTACAGTCATCGGTCCCCAGCATTTGCAATGCATGGGGCTCTCTCCAAGTGATCTAGGACCGCCCCCCAAGGATCTCCGCTTTACGGCAGACGGTTCACAGATGACCCCGGCCCTAGGTTCACTCTATGCACACGTCACCTTTGGCAACAGGTCGTGTCAAGCCTGGATTGATGTGCATAATGGCGTCCCGACTCCTTTGCTGTCCTACAGACATTGCCAAGAATTGGCCATCTTCTCCCAGGACTTCCCAACACCGATTCTCGAGGTAAAACACGCCAACAGGGTGCACGAAGGGAGCAGCAACTACCCTGCTGCCGCCCTACCCCTACCTCTGGCCAGTGACACCTCTCCTTCGGTAGTTGTCCCTGCTGCTTCAAGTCTCCACGCCTTGGCTCGCCTCCACGACAGTCACTGTGGAGCCGAGGCCACCAAACGGCGTGCAAGACAGACTGTGTTCCGGCCTGGCATCGACCCCGACATCTCCAATGCTGTCCAGGTGTGTAAGCCCCGCCACGTATTACAACCCAGCCAGCAGCAGGAACCCTTTATGAGTGACGACAACCCCACCCGCCCCTTTGAGTCTGTGTCGGCCGACTTTTTCTGTGTGTCAGGAAAGTCCTTCCTCGTTATCGTCGACCGTCTCTCTGGTTGGCCGGTTGTCATCAAGTGCGGTAATGACACGACGTCTGCCGCCACCATCAGCAAGTTCCGCCACTACTTCCGTGACGTGGGCGTTCCTGTACGCCTGCGAACCGACGGAGGGCCTCAGTTCACAAGCCGGGACTTTGCTGTGTTCCTTGACCGATGGGGAGTCCGGCATGTGTTGTCATCGCCCCATTACCCGCAGTCCAACGGCCACGCTGAGGCTGCTGTCAAATCCCTGAAGCACCTCATCCTTAAGGTGGCCCCTTCTGGGAACATTGACTGCGAGGCCTTCGACAGGGGTCTTCTTGAACTCCGCAACACACCTAACTACACCGGACGCTCCCCTGCCCAGGAGTGGCAGGCCAAGACAGAGGATTGTGATCGCCGAGCCGCCGAACGTGTTCAGGACGTCGTCGCCCGCTACAATGACCACGCCCGTTCTCTCCCCAGGTTGAGTGTCGGCACCCAAGTCCGTGTTCAGGACCCGACCTCCCTACGTTGGGACAAAGTAGGCGTAGTTATGGGTCTCGGCAGGTCACGGGACTACCAGGTGCGGTTACCCAGTGGCCGTGTGTGGTGGAGGAACCGCCGTTTTCTCCGCCCCGTAACAATGCCTTCTGCTGGCCCCGCCACCAGTGTTGAGTCCCATACCCTTCCCAGTGATGAAGTCCCTCGACGCTCAGAACGGATCCAAAAGAAAAGGTCCGCTCAAGACTTTGCTATGAGCGTATAGGGGGGAGGGAGGTGTATGTATATTATGTATGCTGGATTATATATCATGTATGTATATTATGTATGTGCTCCATTTATGTATTATTTATTCAGCCTAGCTAGCAGCGTGTGGCAATGTTATTACCATATCCCACATGCTTAATTAATGTGCCTGGCGACGTATGGAAGCTGCTAATGTATCACTTGCCATACGTCGTCTATAGCAGTTGACAGAGGAGCCTAGCCGGGGAGAGTGCTGCTCCCCTTTGTGTACATACTCTTATCCAGTAAACCGAACCTACAAAACTATACAGGTGTTTGTGTTCTCTCCTGTATATAGAACTTATTATTCAGAACCTAACAACTACCTCCTCCCATCTCTCCTCTGCCACCCACTACCTCCTCCCTTCTCTCCCCTGCCACCCATTACCTCTTCCTCTCTCCCCTGCCATCCACTTCCTCTTCCTCTCTCCCCTGCCACTCACTACCTCCTCCCTTCTACCCCTGCCACCCCCATACCTCCTCCCTTCTACCCCTGCCACCCCCTACCTCCTCCCTTCTACCCCTGCCACCCACTACCTCCACCCTTCTCCTCTGCCACCCACTACCTCCTCCCTTCTACCCCTGCCACCCCCTACCTCCTCCCTTCTACCCCTGCCACCCCCTACCTCCTCCCTTCTACCCCTGCCACCCCCTACCTCCTCCCTTCTACTCCTGCCACCCCCTACCTCCTCCCTTCTACCCCTGCCACCCCCTACCTCCTCCCTTCTACTCCTGCCACCCCTACCTCCTCCCTTCTACCCTTGCCACCCACTACCTCCTCCCTTCTCCCCCTGCCACCCACTACCTCTTCCTCTCTCCCCTGCCACCCACTACCACCTCCCTTCTACCCCTGCCACCCACTACCTCCTCCCTTCTACCCCTGCCACCCACTACCTCATCCCTTCTACCCCTGCCACCCACTACCTCCTCCCTTCTACCCCTGCCACCCACTACCTCCTCCCTTCTACCCCTACCATCCACTACCTCCTCCCTTCTACCCCTGCCACCCACTACCGCCTCCCTTCTACCCCTGCCACCCACTACCTCCTCCCTTCTACCCCTGCCACCCACTACCTCCACCCTTCTCCTCTGCCACCCACTACCTCCTCCCTTCTACCCCTGCCTAACCCCTACCTCCTCCCTTCTACCCCTGCCACCCCCTACCTCCTCCCTTCTACCCCTGCCACCCCCTACCTCCTCCCTTCTACCCCTGCCACCCCCTACCTCCTCCCTTCTACTCCTGCCACCCCCTACCTCCTCCCTTCTACCCCTGCCACCCCCTACCTCCTCCCTTCTACTCCTGCCACCCCCTACCTCCTCCCTTCTACCCTTGCCACCCACTACCTCCTCCCTTCTCCCCCTGCCACCCACTACCTCTTCCTCTCTCCCCTGCCACCCACTACCACCTCCCTTCTTACCCTGCCACCCACTACCTCCTCCCTTCTACCCCTGCCACCCACTACCTCATCCCTTCTACCCCTGCCACCCACTACCTCCTCCCTTCTACCCCTGCCACCCACTACCTCCTCCCTTCTACCCCTACCACCCACTACCTCCTCCCTTCTACCCCTGCCACCCACTACCGCCTCCCTTCTACCCCTGCCACCCACTACCTCCTCCCTTCTACCCCTGCCACCCACTACCTCCTCCCTTCTACCCCTGCCACCCACTACCTCCTCCCTTCTACCCCTGCTACCCACTACCTCCTCCCTTCTACCCCTGCCATCCACTACCTCCTCCCTTCTACCCCTGCCACCCACTACCTCCTCCCTTCTACCCCTGCCACCCACTACCTCCTCCCTTCTACCCCTGCCACCCACTATCTCCCTTCTACCCCTTCCACGCACTACCTCTTCCTCTCTCCCCTGCCACCCACTACCTCCTCCCTTCTACCCCTGCCACCCACTACCTCCTCCCTTCTACCCCTGCCACCCACTACCTCCTCCCTTCTACCCCTGCCACCCCCTACCTCCTCCCTTCTACCCTTGCCACCCCCTACCTCCTCCCTTCTACCCCTGCCACCCACTACCTCTTCCTCTCTCCCCTGCCACCCACTACCTCTTCCTCTCTCCCCTGCCACCCACTACCTCTTCCTCTCTTCCCTGCCACCCACTACCTATTCCTCTCTCCCCTGCCACCCACAACCTCTTCCTCTCTCCCCTGCCACCCACTACCTCTTCCTCTCTCCCTATGCCACCCACTACCTCCTCCCTTCTACCCCTGCCACCCACTACCACTTCCTCTCTCCCTGCCACCCACTACCTCTTCCTCTCTCCCCTGCCACCCACTACCTCTTCCTCTCTCCCTATGCCACCCACTACCTCCTCCCTTCTACCCCTGCCACCCACTACCTCTTCCTCTCTCCCCTGCCACCCACTACCTCTTCCTCTCTCTCTGTGCCACCCACTACCTCCTCCCTTCTACCCCTGCCACCCACTACCTCTTCGTCTCTCCCCTGCCGCCCACTACCTCTTCCTCTCTCCCTGTGCCACCCACTACCTCCTCCCATCTACCCCTGCCACCCACTACCTCTTCCTCTCTCCCCTGCCACCCACTACCTCTTCCTCTCTCCCCTGCCACCCACTACCTCTTTCTTTCTCCCTATGCCACCCACTACCTCCTCCCTTCTCCCCCTGCCACCCACTACCTCCTCCCTTCTACCCCTGCCACCCACTACCTCCTCCCTTCTACCCCTGCCACCCACTACCTCCTCCCTTCTACCCCTGCTACCCACTACCTCCTCCCTTCTACCCCTGCCATCCACTACCTCCTCCCTTCTACCCCTGCCACCCACTACCTCCTCCCTTCTACCCCTGCCACCCACTACCTCCTCCCTTCTACCCCTGCCACCCACTATCTCCCTTCTACCCCTTCCACGCACTACCTCTTCCTCTCTCCCCTGCCACCCACTACCTCCTCCCTTCTACCCCTGCCACCCACTACCTCCTCCCTTCTACCCCTGCCACCCACTACCTCCTCCCTTCTACCCCTGCCACCCCCTACCTCCTCCCTTCTACCCTTGCCACCCCCTACCTCCTCCCTTCTACCCCTGCCACCCACTACCTCTTCCTCTCTCCCCTGCCACCCACTACCTCTTCCTCTCTCCCCTGCCACCCACTACCTCTTCCTCTCTCCCCTGCCACCCACTACCTATTCCTCTCTCCCCTGCCACCCACTACCTCTTCCTCTCTCCCCTGCCACCCACTACCTCTTCCTCTCTCCCTATGCCACCCACTACCTCCTCCCTTCTACCCCTGCCACCCACTACCACTTCCTCTCTCCCCTGCCACCCACTACCTCTTCCTCTCTCCCCTGCCACCCACTACCTCTTCCTCTCTCCCTATGCCACCCACTACCTCCTCCCTTCTACCCCTGCCACCCACTACCTCTTCCTCTCTCCCCTGCCACCCACTACCTCTTCCTCTCTCTCTGTGCCACCCACTACCTCCTCCCTTCTACCCCTGCCACCCACTACCTCTTCGTCTCTCCCCTGCCGCCCACTACCTCTTCCTCTCTCCCTGTGCCACCCACTACCTCCTCCCATCTACCCCTGCCACCCACTACCTCTTCCTCTCTCCCCTGCCACCCACTACCTCTTCCTCTCTCCCCTGCCACCCACTACCTCTTTCTCTCTCCCTATGCCACCCACTACCTCCTCCCTTCTCCCCCTGCCACCCACTACCTCCTCCCTTCTACCCCTGCCACCCACTACCTCTTCCTCTCTCCCTATGCCACCCACTGCCTCCTCCCTTCTCCCCCTGCCACCCACTACCTCCTCCCTTCTCCCCCTGCCACCCACTACCTCCTCCCTTCTACCCCTGCCACCCACTACCTCTTCCTCTCTCCCCATGCCACCCACTGCCTCCTCCCTTCTACCTCTGCCACCCACTACCTCCTCCCTTCTCCCCCTGCCACCCACTACCTCCTCCCTTCTACCCCTGCCACCCACTACCTCTTCCTCTCTCCCTATGCCACCCACTGCCTCCTCCCTTCTCCCCCTGCCACCCACTACCTCCTCCCTTCTACCCCTGCCACCCACTACCTCCTCCCTTCTCCCCTTGCCACCCACTACCTCCTCCCTTCTCCCCCTGCCACCCACTACCTCCTCCCTTCTCTCCCTGCCACCCACTATTACCTCCCCTCTCCTCTCCTTCCATCAGTCTCCCCTACCTCAACTCTACCCTTCCCATCACCCTCCCTACTATCCCTTAATCACCTACCTGTTGTAGTGATAATAACAGGTAACTCGTAGTGAAGTAGAATAGTTTGTGGTTTGGGATCCTAATGTAAAAGTTCACAGAAGTAAATTTGTCGTTATTGTAAGTTAAGTTATAAATGAGTACCGACATTTTTGGAGACATTGATGCGATTGACCTTCCCAATGCTTCTGTTTTTTTAGAAGGGTAGGTATTTTTTTCTGGGTTGAGTGCTAGTTAGCATTAATATTTGATATTATTTTCCATCCGTGTTGATATATTCCAGGAAAATAAACTGTAAACATTGTGGGTATCTTTTTTTTTTGTGTGTGTGGATTGAAAGATTTGTGATGTATTTTTAATTGTGATTGAACTTTGTTGTTGAGAGAGAGAGAGAGAGAGAGAGAGAGAGAGAGAGATTGGTCACTTTTCGATGGTGATATATCTTATTTATTAAACAATGTTTGCTGATCTGTATTCCATAGTTGTTAATTTTCATTGTGGAAAACACAATAAATCACACATGCTCACATAGTAACTTACGATGAATATTGTAACCTGGTGGAATATACTGAAAGCGTCACCGTGACTGCTTCTGGTCAGTTGGTACAGTACGTCTGACTAGATACAAGAGGCAAGTTGTTCAGCGAATGATGGATCCAATAGTGGACTTACTGTTACTGTATACTTGTGGAGTGACTAATACTTTTTTAATATTTTCGAAACTTCTGACTGGCCATAAACTATCATGCAGATCATAAAAAAATATAAACGTATACCTTCTTTCGAAACCTAAATACTTAAAGTAAACAAAATTTTTTTTTTTCGGTGGTCAGGGTCGACCTGCTACTGCTCTCAGAGGTTGACCACAACGCTCGTATTATATTATCATCTCGACTTAATTATATGTTACAAAGTCACTTATGATCAAGGATGTTTTTGATAATATTTAGTTATTCTAACCTAATAGTTAACAAATAAATGGCTTAAAGAATATGAAAACAACGAAATAAAAATGGATAACCACCTTATATATATATATATATATATATATATATATATATATATATATATATATATCACGACTCACCAAGGATCGAACCTCGATCCTGCGGAGTCTTGATATATTTCAAGTCCGCGTGTTAAATGCTAAAATGAGTATATATATATATATATATATATATATATATTATTTATATATATATATATATATATATATATTACACACTTTTTTCTTGTCCCTTTTTACGGGGAATAGCCCACCCGGGCACAGGTCATCGACCCATATCGGGGCCTTGAGGCGAAAAAATGAGAATAAAAAGAAATTAAAAATAGAAAAGAAAAAGGGTATATTAATCTACACCACGAAGATGCCGGAAAACCAGCTTTTTAAAGTGAGACAGATTGTATGAATATGGAAACACAGAAGAAGGCAGAGCATTCCACGGTTTGGCTGTGTGAGGAAAGAAGGATATACTACAGTATAACGGGTTATTTTAGTGTGACCGACATCCACAGAGAAATGGTGGGCACCGCGGGCAAGACGAGTGTTACGAGCCCACGGCCTTGCCGGCGGTACACAGGATGCCAAATCCACCGAACATTGCCCGTTAAAGTATCTGTAAAAGAGAGAGAGTGAAGCAACATTGCGGCGAAGAGAAAGGGAAGAAAGATTATCAACTAAAGAAGTAGCACCAGACAGTAACGCCACGTGCTTAACATCCTTACATTGCTAAGAAGAAACAATCTGATACAAAGATTTTGTAAAGAATTTTTTTTTTTTAGAGCAACAAGATATGATTTACTAATATAATTAACAAGAGAATTCAAGTTGTGATTGAGGAGAGAAACTATGTAGTGGAAGGGCCTTGACCAATCCCAGAGAGTACGAGTTACTTGAACTTTTTCAAGGTTGTAGAGAAGTTGTTTATCTTTGATAGTTCCCATAAGATAATTAAGACAGGAAGTATGTGTCTAATGTGTCTTGGGGAAGAAGAAATTCATTTTTTTGTGGCTGAGTTATCTTTCAGTAAGTTCCCGGAAGTTACTGGAGGTCATGGTGAACAGAGAAAGTTTGAAACACTCCCTAAAGCTAAGAACTAGTTCAGGGTCACGTGTCTTCAACAAAAGTGAGGGAAGTTATTTGGACCAGCAGCTGTGTCGGTAGTGTGCAGTATAAAATGTTAAGGTGATTGTGGGGAGAAGGCTAGTGGCATCAGGACGTGCTGGGAGATGATTGCCTGGATCAAGGGGTGAGTCTCTGTGGAAGGAAATATGATACGCCTTTCTTTATTATGTAATTACAGAAATGAGATGAACGCGAGTGAGAGGAAAGATGGTGGAGGTGATGTTGTGACGGCCAATCCCTAATGCCACACATTTTACCTGTACTCTAAAACAGTGCCACATATTTTACCTTTACTTTTAACCAGTGCCACATACCTTACCTGTACTCTTAACCAGTGCCACATACATTACCTGCACTCTTAACCAGTGCCACATACCTTACCTGTACTCTTAACCAGAGACACATACCTTACCCGTACTCTTAACCAGTGCCACATACCTTACCTGTACTCTTAACCAGTGCCACATACCTTACCTGTACTCTTAACCAGTGCCACATACCTTACCTGTACTCTTAACCAGTGCCACATACCTTACATGTACTCTTAACCAGTGCCACATACTTTACCTGCACTCTTAATCAGTGCCACATACTTTACATGTACTCTTAACCAGTGCCACATATTTCCAGATTCATAGCAGGTGAGGCAGTAAAGGTAGACACAAGGGTAACAGTAATAAATGTTCGCTAAATACACACACTCGAGTTCCTCCTTGTTAAACCATCATAAACGTATATTTCACCTGGCTTGACTCAACATAACCAAGGTTTATCTAAGTTTATCATCGAGTTAGTTTGTAAGATGGTTAATAATGGACATATTGATTGAATGGTCTAACTACCACTTATATTCCCTTCTTTCTTTTCTTTCACTCTTTCTTCATCTTTCATTGTTTCCTTCTTCTATCTTGTGATGACCAAGCTGATACAACACTCGTCTTCTGCTCTACTGATCATCCAGGGTGCTCTCAGTCGACCCAGTTGCTGATGGTTACCTGACTCTGTTGGGGTTGTTAAGGTGGTAGAGCGCAGAGTCAGTCATACTGCTTTCGCCTCAGTGGAAGCTTACAGTAGTCTCCAGTGTGCCGTCTTCTTTCCCAGTTCTTTCATATTGTCCTTCTCTTACCGTTATTGGCATCTGTTTCCTCTTTTTACCTCCTGCTTTTACATGTCTCTCGCCTCTCATTCTTTCTTTCGTTTCCCGTCATTCGTACATTTCTTAATAATTATCTTGTGATCATTCTGCTCCTTTTCTTCTCCTTATCGTCACATTTCCATTTTTCTCTTCCCCTTCTTCCCTTTCCTTCTCCCCCCTCCCCCCCCCCCCCCACATCTCCTCATATCTTCCTCTTTTAGTTTCTCTTCCCACTCATTATAATTTACCGTCTACTCTTTCTTCTCTTCACTACTTCATTTCCCAAGTTATCAAAGTTGTCATTTTTGTATCATTTTAGAGGTTCCTTACACCTGAGTCTGCCAGATGATTCACTGTACGGTACACAAAATGGTCGACACAATTATCTAATGTCATTTCCCTATTTCGTTTCCTATTATTTTTATCAACAATATATTCGTCTTAATTATTATATTCTAGTTGCGTGTTCTTAGTCTATTCTACATTGTATAAGTGGATCATGTTACACAGCTGTTAACCTGATTTGCATATCAACGTTGTAACTAATCTCGCTTGAATACCAACGTTATTGAGTCAGACTATACTCAATATATCCGCCATCAGGATGAGAGACTGTCTGGTGCAGCATAACAACGAGTATGCTAAACCAACAGTATTGTTATGTTTCTGAAGTATGTGTGCTATAATGTCTACCCAACTTTATTGTTATTACCACACTGACTGTACTTCAATATACAACTCGTTGGTACAATAGTATTTACTGATGGGTTAGGTTACTCTTAGATACATACGTGTGATGTGTACGAGATGTAATGTGATGTGATGTTATTGTTGTTGTTTTTTTTTATTTATAACAATATATAATTCTAGCTCAACATAAAAGCACGTAAGCTATACATTATAATATTGTCCAAAAGCAGTATAACAGTATTCTCAAAGACTCAGTGTTTATTGTATCTCAGCCTCATTAATTTCAAAGGTTTGTGGCACTGTTTCGATAATTGAATTAATTAAACTCTGATGGTACTGTAGTTCTCTATAATGTCTAGCTGTTCTGTGAGTAGAGATGAATATTGTTGCATTAATTATTATTTTCTTATTATTAAGGTATTATAGGTGACACTGTATAGGTGATGTTGTGGCTGCTATATTATTTCTTAATCTTTTTTCCCACATTATACCGAAATATGTGGTTCTTGCCTTCATTATCTTCTGGCACCTTTTAAGACTTCTGTATTATCAAGAGGACAAATAATTATACATTTATTTCCGGTATTCTATAAACAGTGTTAGTTAAGACAATAACACTCAGGGTACTGGCCATCTACCCCCTCCTCTGTTAATGTTCGTAATAAAAATACAAGCATATGCAGTGACCAGCCAGCCACCCATGTTACTACTCTTAATAAATTCAATAAGGTGACACAATAGAGGCACAATAACACCTAGAGTGGTACACTGCCGCCCTCACTACAACAATACACGCCATAATACACTTGTCAAAGCCGCCGCGTGTATTGGAATCCAAAATGTATTCAATTGTGAGTCGTTCACTGTATTCTATAGCGCTGATTTGAATGTGAATCATGTGGTGACGCCTGACACCAACCAACTCCCTCTCGGATATTTTTCTATGTTATTTGCGTCGTAAAGCAGTGAATTTTTAGCCCCTGAGCCATGCAAAACATGAATAAAAGTTAAGTTTTCCAATTTTGAACAACTCTCGACGGGGACAGTGGAAATTTGAGCTTATTGGAATGTTGTGAATAGAAGTCATAGCAGCATATACATAGTTATGTTAAATAATATATAATCACCATTACTCTTTTTTACACGTAATTACTCATTATGTTGATTCTTATGGTATTTATTAATTATTAAACATATACGTGACATTTTCGTTACACCAAGAATGGGTGAAAAAATGTGCACGTATTGGATAAACTCACAGCCAACATACAGAAGCACAGACGGTGGCAGAGATAAACTGAAACCTAAGAAACACACAACAGAATATGAATAAATAACAAGACAAAAAAGGTAAAGTTAATGAAGTTGATAAGGAATATAGAGAGTAAATTATGGAAGTTTGTAAAGAATTAACTCAGCATCGATACTTAGGTTAGGTTAGGTTTGTAAAAAAAAATATTAACTTAACACTGATACCCAGGAAGAAAGAAAGGTGAATATGTCCAGAGGCAGACCAGAAGAAGGCTGTATAAGTGGTCGTTCTACCCGGTATGGTCACGGAAGAACCTGACTCAGAGACACTTTACCACAAGATTCTCCCTGGTACATTAAGGAACCTTTGTATTTGTTCCGCTTTATTGATACGTAGGAAAATATCACAAAAAATTACGTTGATGGATGGATGGATGGATGGATGTGTATATGTATGTATGTGCGCGTGTGCACTCTAATTGCGGCTATTGTGAAAAAGTACGTGAGAGTTTTATCATTTTTGTATCATTTAATGCAATTTCGAATTTTATGTTTGTGTCTTTCCTGATCATTTATACCCATGGGAGGGGAGGGGTTGGTTGGTAGGGGAGGTGGTTGGTGGGGGAGGTGGTTGGTGGGGGAGGGGAGGGGGTGGTTGGTAGAGGAGGTGGTTGGTAGGGGAGGTGGTTGGTGGGGAAGGGGTGTGGGGGAGAGGAGGTGGTTAGTAGAGGAGGTGGTTGGGAGGGGAGGGGTGTGGGGAGAGGAGGTGGTTGGTAGAGGAGGTGGTTGGGAGGGGAGGGGGTTGGGAGGGGAGGGGTGTGGGAAGAGGAGGTGGTTGGTAGAGGAGGTGGTTGGGAGGGGAGGGGGTTGGGAGGGGAGGGGGTTGGGAGGGGAGGGGTGTGGGAAGAGGAGGTGGTTGGTAGAGGAGGTGGTTGGTGGGGGAGGTGGTTGGTGGGGGAGGGGAGGTGGGTGGTAGGGGAGGTGGTTGGTAGAGGAGGTGGTTGGGAGGGGAGGGGTGTGGGGAGAGGAGGTGGTTGGTAGAGGAGGTGGTTGGGAGGGGAGGGGTGTGGGGAGAGGAGGTGGTTGGTAGAGGAGGTGGTTGGGAGGGGAGGGGTGTGGGAAGAGGAGGTGGTTGGTGGGGGAGGGGGTGTGGGGAGAGGAGGTGGTTGGTAGAGGAGGTGGCTGGTAGGGGAGGTGGTTGGTGGGGGAGAGGAGGTGGTTGGTAGGGGAGGTGGATGGTGGGGGAGGTGGTTGGTGGGGGAGAGGAGGTGGGTGGTAGGGGAGGTGGTTGGTAGGGGAGGGGTGTGGGGAGAGGAGGTGGCTGGTAGGGAAGGTGGTTGGTAGGGGAGGTGGTTGGTAGAGGAGGTGGTTGGGAGGGGAGGGGTGTGGGGAGAGGAGGTGGTTGGTAGGGGAGGTGGCTGGTAGGGGAGGTGGCTGGTAGGGGATGGGTTTGGGGAGAGGAGGTGGTTGGTAAGGGAAGGGAGAGGAGGGGAAGAGTGTGGGGAGGGGAGGGGAGAGGTGTGGGGAGAGGAGGTGGTTGGTAGAGGTGGTGGTTGGTAGGGGAGGTGGTTGGTAGGGGAGGTGGTTGGTAGAGGAGGTGGTTGGGAGGGGAGGGGGTGGTTGGTAGAGGAGGTGGTTGGGGGGAGAGGAGGTGGTTGGGGGGAGAGGAGGTGGTTGGGAGGGGAGGGGGTGGTTGGTAGAGGAGGTGGTTGGGAGGGGAGGGGGTGGTTGGTAGAGGAGGTGGTTGGGGGGAGAGGAGGTGGTTGGTAGAGGAGGTGGTTGGTAGGGGAGGTGGTTGGTAGGGGGAGGTGGCTGGTAGGGGATGGGTTTGGGGAGAGGAGGGGAAGGTGACACAGACAGCCAGGTTGATCATTTAGTCAGACCTAACGAACAGCGGACACCAATTATTGCGCTGAGGGAGAATTTATTTTGTTTTTGTTTTTTTTGTAATTATATATATATTTGTTTGTTTTTTGTGGACCTGGCAGCAGCTGGTATGATGTATGAGGGAGACAGTATTGGAGGAGGACTTGGTGGAGGCAGTGTTGGAGGAGGACGTGGTGGAGACAGTATTGGAGGAGGACGTGGTGGAGGCAGTGTTGGAGGAGGACGTGGTGGAGACAGTATTGGAGGAGGACGTGGTGGAGGCAGAGTTGGAGGAGGACGTGGTGGAGACAGTATTGGAGGAGGACGTGGTGGAGGCAGTATTGGAGGAGGACGTGGTGGAGGCAGTATTGGAGGAGGACGTGGTGGAGGCAGTGTTGGAGGAGGATGTGGTGGAGGCAGTGTTGGAGGAGGACGTGGTGGAGGCAGTGTTGGAGGAGGACGTGGTGGAGGCAGTGTTGGAGGAGGACGTGGTGGAGACAGTATTGGAGGAGGACGTGGTGGAGACAGTGTTGGAGGAGGACGTGGTGGAGACAGTATTGGAGGAGGACGTGGTGGAGGCAGTGTTGGAGGAGGACGTGGTGGAGACAGTATTGGAGGAGGACGTGGTGGAGACAGTATTGGAGGAGGGCGTGGTGGAGGCAGTGTTGGAGGAGGACTTTGTGGAAGCAGTGCTGGAGGAGGACTTTGTGGAGACAGTACTGAAGGAGGTGGTATAAATTATTCAGTTTGTTGAAGCATCACTCGGTAGACTTCGGTGCCAGGTTCGAGCCCCAGCAGGAGAGGAGGACTATCATTACTATAATATTGTTAATGGAAGGAGACAGTAAGCATCTGTAATGTGCTGTATCTCCATTATTGTGTGGGAGACGGGGAGGAGGGAAGGGGTGATAGGTGGTCGGGAAGGGATTGTGGGGTGGGGACAGGGAGGAGCGGGCATGGTGTTGAATCGGACTTGGGAGTGTGCGATGGATAGGAGGCGGGGTAATGATGTGACATGAATAGAGGACTGTGGGGATGGGGCAGGTGGTGGGCAGGACAAGGGCATAAAAGTGGAAGAAAGGATAAAAAAAAAGACTAATAGGTTGAGGGGTGAAGGATGAAGGGTAGCTGGAGGGGGGATTGTGGGGTGAAGGGTAGTTGGAGGGGGGTTGTGGGGTGAAGGGTAGTTGGAGGGGGGTTGTGGGGTGAAGGGTAGTTGGAGGGGTAGAGGTTGAGTTGAGGGGAGAGACTGAAGGGGTGAAGGTGGATGGGACAAGAGATGTGAGGGTAACGACCTGTGATGCATCAAACACAAGAACCAGCATCTGTCATCTTGATTACTTCACCAACATCAAAGTTTACTTCTACTGGTCATCAACTATATCTCTCTTGAAGGAATCACAGCCATGACCCACCAATTCTATATCAACAGCCTCTCTCTCGTCCTCAGTGCATGAATTCCATTTACCATCACTACTGTTCATACCAACCAAATTAAAGCCTTGTGTTTGCTCTTGTACCGAGACTTACGTGACTGTTCTCAATTCATCATCATTAGAGGATCGCGTGCCCTGCAGACGGACATTAATATCTCAAAACAAATATTAATCGCTGAGGGCTGGGGGGTTCACCTGCATGGAGACTAAATCACTAATTGTGGACGGTCTCACGTGAATCTTGTTGACAGGGTAAGTGGAGGATGACGTCCTTGGCCAACACTCACCTTGTCTTTTCCTTGATGGTCTCTGATATTTCCCTCACCAGACATACGTAATATAGATGTATTATTATACTTATATTTAGTTACCTCAAGAAACCATTTGCCTGGCACCACATTCTCCAAAGATCTTAAACTATTCTTGTAAGTCTCTCCTTAACTGACTCAATTAAGCTGAGACAAATATGGTGTCAAATCTTCCCAAAGACTTTACTAAGCTAGATGCATTCTTCAGTTTTAATATCCAAAGTTAAGAAATTAAGGGATAAATTTTCAATATAAATGGTAGACAACTCGAACTGGGGGTGAGTAGAGGAACAAACGCAGCTTTGATTGGTTGGGGGACATCCAATA
The DNA here is from genome assembly GCA_958450375.1 of Homarus gammarus. Classification (NCBI taxonomy): domain Eukaryota; kingdom Metazoa; phylum Arthropoda; class Malacostraca; order Decapoda; family Nephropidae; genus Homarus; species Homarus gammarus. The sequence goes on from CAUDMG010002538.1 coordinate 2,508,031, forward strand.
ACTAGTCGCTGACGCCTGTGTGTAGAGCCTATTAGGTGACTGCATGGCCGCCCACGTAAATGTAAAACATTCTGTAATAACTGACCAAATGTGTGTGTGTGTGTGTGTGTGTGGAGAGAGAGAGAGAGAGAGAGTGACCTGATTGCAGAATACAAACAACCTTTGTTTATCACCGCCAGGAATATTTTTATATACATTTTTTTATCATGGTAGTTCTGTTCAATAGGTGACAACACTTTTGTTTGGTCTCGATATGATGTGGGTCAAATTTAATTGGCTTTGATGTACAGTTGAGGATAACTCACTATTTTGTGTGTGTGTGTATGTAGGTGTGTAACCATATAAGGATCACATTGAAACATTATAATTTTCATATTTTCGAAATTATATATAATAGACCAACATTATCATATATACAGTGCGTAAGTTTTGGGCGTATAACATATCAGACCTTTATGAGCGTAAAGGTGAGATAATTGTGTTTGACATCATACTCATGTTGTTATTTTGTATTATTTGTATCTACGTTACCTTCAACAAAGTTAGGAAGGACAGAGAGTTGTGTTACTCTCTCTTTTATCTCTGACACACTGTTGTGAGGACTGACGAACGTTCTATTTTTTCGTTATCATCTATAACAAAGTTCATTTAAATACCTGTATCCCATGAACGCCAATAGTTATTCACAACATCTAATGTACATAAATATTTTGGTGACCTCATTAACAAAGGTCAAGGTCAAAGATGATAACATTAGACTGGGGAGTTACCGCGTGCGCGCGTGCGTGCGTGCGTGCGTAAATATGCATATGATGACTTATTTAGGTCTCCCATGACCTTCCCTGGCAAACATCCACACACACACACAAACACTCTCTCTCCTTTCTCTTCTTTCCCCCTGTTTCATTTATGTCTAAACTATGCTCTAATTGTTACATCGTGGGACTGAGAGCGGTGCCTTGCCGTGTCTCATTTCTACTTGGCTAAATGAGTCGAGGAAAGTGACGGTCGGTGTCAACCATGAATTATGCAAGTGCGTTCGGGATGGTTTTAGCCTGTTCCTCATTTTCTGTCACATCTTTACGTTTTCTCTGATAAAACCATAAACTTAAATACATTCACCTGCTCGCCAGTCTAATCTTACTAGGTGGTTCCTGATCTTCAGTGGCTGGATCACCATAATACATGTTTTGATCTAATGAACTTGGTGACGAAGGCAATTTATCAATGTATTTAAAATTTGACGTTTATGCAAAATGGTCAACAGTGAAGATAGTGAAGAGTTAAAGGAAGACTTGATAATATTCGACGGTTATTGGTATAGATAACAAGTAAGGCCAGAGAGGGGAGAACAACATACCTTGGCAGCCAGCCTGCGGTAAACTGTTTTGATTCTTACCAATTTAGTGTTATTTTAATGCTACAGTAGTGGCTCATACAGTGCTCTACAACCAATTGAGTACTTCGCCTTATCACAAACAACATTGAAGCTTCGAAAACAGAATATCGGCCGTCTTAGTGAGCCGTGTACTAACATCTCGAAGTAGCGAAAAATATAGTAATATTCTTTCAGAGAAGACTTGGGGCTACGGTAGGTAATGTTGGCTCGTCGCATGATGTCGCTTTGAGAGGTCCCTGCCCATGTGTACACAACGGGGAAGGAGTTGATCTGAGGCCTCAAGCGATGCGTGTTGATCCTTTTGATGCTGGGTCAGCCCTCCCAGGAGAAGCCCGTGTCTCGGGATCCCTCCAGCCTGTTATCATGCAGTAGTGGAGACGGACAAACAGCAACCCAGAAACTGTGATAAGTGGCCCTTGTTGTGGTGAGGCTGTGGCCACAAGTCAACCTTGTTGTGGTGAGGCTGTGGCCACAAGTCAACCTTGTTGTGGTGAGGCTGTGGCCACAAGTCAACCTTGTTGTGGTGAGGCTGTGGCCACAAGTCAACCTTGTTGTGGTGAGGCTGTGGCCACAAGTCAACCTTGTTGTGGAGAGGCTGTGGCCATAAGTCAACCTTGTTGTGGTGAGGCTGTGGCCACAAGTCAACCTTGTTGTGGTGAGGCTGTGGCCACAAGTCAACCTTGTTGTGGTGAGGCTGTGGCCACAAGTCAACCTTGTTGTGGTGAGGCTGTGGCCACAAGTCAACCTTGTTGTGGTGAGGCTGTGGCCACAAGTCAACCATGTTGTGGTGACGCTGTGGCCACAAGTCAACCTTGTTGTGGTGACGCTGTGGCCACAAGTCAACCTTGTTGTGGTGAGGCTGTGGCCACAAGTCAACCTTGTTGTGGTGAGGCTGTGGCCACAAGTCAATATTGTTGTGGCGAGACTATGGCCATAAGTCAACCTTGCTGTTGTGATACTATGGCCACAAGTTAACCTTGTTGTGGTGAGTTTTTGGACATAAGTAAACCTTGTTGTGGTGAGGTTGTAGCCACAAAGTGAACTTTGTTGTGGTGAGGCTGTGGTCACAGGTGATCCTTGTTGTGTCGAGATTGTGGCCACAAGTGAACCTTGTTGTGGTGAGGCTTGGCCACAAGTGAACTTTGTTGTGGTGAGACTGGCCGCAACACTCACACCGAGGTGGTTGTTTATATTCATGAAAGCAGAATCGTAAACTCATCTTCACATAATCGTCACAAAAACAAAGTCAGCCTTGAAGCTACACGTTCTTTAAGTCAAAAGTAAAAAGATATAATTTTCCTTCATTCAGAGTTTCACTAACTTCCTCTGGACGTGACAGCCACCCCCGACCTTAACTTGTCCTTTTCTACACTTTTATATTTCGACTCTCCTTTTTTAATCTTCTTCCATCTTAACCAACTCAAAGTTCCTCGTAAAAAATCTATTGGAAGCTTTAGTGTGTGTCTGAGCCACGAATCTGGCGATAAAATCATGTTGATCAGTGTGAGAGGTGGATGACAGCCAGGAGGTGGAGGTCCTCACTTTTGACGGCCGGCAGAGGAGGAGGAAGATGAAAAGGAAGAGAGAAGAAAATGTGAGAGGTTGTGATAGAGAGACTAGTGGGCGGGAAATGGGTATAGGGGTGAGGAGAAGGATGTCGTGGGCGGGTGAGGGCGTGGTTCCGCGCAGAGATCTGGGAGGCGGAAGACGGGACGCTGACTGGTGATTTTTAATGTGAGGGCGAGAGGGAGGGAATGGTCGTGGGTGAGAAGGAGGTAATAGTCATGAGTGGGATGGGAGAGGAATGATAGGACTATAATTTGATGGGGAAGGTTGAAAGAGACGCATGGAAAAGAATATAAAGGTAGAGGGAACAATGCCACTATAGCTCTCAGCCACAAATAGACATCTTACATCACAGTCTCCTGGTCGACCAAGTGATCCTCCACTTTACTGACACACTTCCTCAAAGTTGCCCTAAATTTATGTTTTGAATTACTATTACTTTACTCAGTCTATGTAAAAGTTGTCGCGTTTCTTACGTTTCTTACGTTGACCTTCCCAGTGTCTTTATTGATCCCGCCGGAGGTGTTAAGTTCTCAGAGTGTACGACAGATTTTATGTTACCTCAGCAAGTCTCTCACCGACACCGATGGTCCCATTGTCTTAATAGTGTACCTGTGACCTCACCCCTTAGTTCCTCACACCTGGCGACCATCAACGATATTTTTATGAAGATTTATATTTAGAATACAAACTAATGTCTTCCGTTGATAACCATTGATGCCGTCCACAATGGTGAACAGTAACAGTTTAGTGTAAGTTGAGAGACACAGACAGTCACCACAGAACCACCGCCCACAGACAGTCACCACAGAACAACCGCCCACAGACAGTCACCACAGAACCACCGCCCACAGACAATAGCCACAGAACCACCGCCCACAGACAGTCACCACAGAACCACCGCCCACAGACAATAACCACAGAACCACCACCCACAGACAATAACCACAGAACCACCGCCCACAAACAATAACCACAGAACCGCCACCCACAGACAATAACCACAGAACCAACGCCCACAGACAATAACCACAGAACCAACGCCCACAGACAATAACCATAGAACCATCGTCCACAGACAATAACCACAGAACCACCACCCACAGACAATAACCACAGAACCACCGCCCACAGACAATAACCACAGAACCACCGTCCACAGACAATAACCACAGAACTACCGCCCACAGACAATAACCACAGAACTACCGCCCACAGACAATAACCACAGAACCACCGCTCACAGACAATAACCACAGAACTACCGCCCGCAGACAATAACCACAGAACTACCGCCCACAGACAATAACCACAGAACCACCACCCACAGACAATAACCACAGAACCACCACCCACAGACAATAACCACAGAACTACCGTCCACAGACAATAACCACAGAACTACCGCCCACAGACAATAACCACAGAACTACCGCCCACAGACAATAACCACAGAACCACCGCTCACAGACAATAACCACAGAACTACCGCCCGCAGACAATAACCACAGAACTACCGCCCACAGACAATAACCACAGAACCACCACCCACAGACAATAACCACAGAACCACCGTCCACAGACAATAACCACAGAACCACCGCCCACAGACAATAACCACAGAACTACCGCCCACAGACAATAACCACAGAACCATCGCCCGCAGACAACACAGGAATCAGTCAGCTGGTCATCAGGTGTTTCCTAAACTCGTCGTCATCGTCTAAGTCTCACAAATTGCTCCGATCATGAGATTTTGGCGGCCACTTGAAGTTTGTAAACACGATAATGTTAAAAGAACATCAGCTGCCACCAGAGAGCACGTGTGTGGAATATGTTACCAAGAATGATGTAGTAGTTGTTTGGGGCGTGAAATGTTTATACTTCAAATGGTGCCTAAATAATTATAATATAGGAGTATTTATATGTACCTGAGTCTTGCTAGTTTAGTGACGATTGATATGAGCGCCAGCGTGTAATATATAACAGTATATCAGTGTTGTGAATCACAGTAAAGTCTTAACAAAGTTGTTGAATTCGCTGAATAGACAAAAGTTATAAGAGTTGAAGCCCAATATATGAGAGCCGGGCCAGACCCGTCACCAGCTGGGAGGAGTTGGCTACATCACGCCCAGTTACGCCGTCTGGCGCGACATTATTTGTTCACCTCAATATTTCACGCCAGCGACGCTAATATTGTGGCGATACTGTGAGTGAACTCTTGTGGAAAACTTAGTTATCTCACCCTGTGCTTCTCGTGGTCTCTGTGATCTTACTAGCGAGGGAATACAGAAAAATGAGGACTGACTTGACTGAAAATTTAACAAGAAAAATTATGACCGGAAAAAAATTTAAATGTATTTCAGTAAAACCCAAACAAAAAAGGGCCAAACATAGTGAAAGTGAAGTTCGATAAAGAAAGTTTACCAAGAATGACGAAAACACGGAGATAGAGATTTTGTTTATGTAGGTAATAGAGACACGTAACACTTGAGGTGGTAGTGGTACTGGCTGGGTCACGGGTGCTGCTGGACACAAACATATCGCCTAATATTTTCTTGAAGTTTCTCCGCGAACAGAAAGTATTAATCCATAACTTTCCTTTGGCCAAGCCTCAGTGTTAACTTTGCTGTTGTTTCTGACAAATCATGGAAGAGTTACACCATTGATCTTTATTTACTTGTTTAGATGAAGATAAAAGAAAATTAAGACAATTAAGTTTATATAATTCTCGTGAAAGTAATTAAAACGCGTAAGTTAGTACTGTAATGGAGGCAAAATTATATTATGGCCTTCACAGGTAATTTGTTGAAATCATAATAACATTAATAGAATATGTGTATTTTATATCCCTTCTCCATCACAGTTTCACTCCGCTCTCCCTATGCTAAACCTGTCAGCTCCGTTCTTCATCACACTATATATCCTCAGCGGTCATACTATTTTTCAGTGACACCCCCATTGTGTTCTGTCATTCTCAACACGCCTTCTCCCCATACTGAATGTTAGGTCTTTTATAAATCAACATAATCATAGAATATTGGTCTTACATACGTCTTTTTCTTCTCTATAATTTGTCTTCTTGTTATAGTCTGTTCCATTGTTGATCTTGTTCTAAATTCCGGTTTATAAATCTCGATATCTCTTCAGTTGTGGGTTGCCTCCTGTTCAATATCATCCACATGAACGAGCCTCGTCCTTCACTCACAATAAGCTGATTTCCCCTTAATTTCCGCCACTCTCTCGTTTCCCCTTTATTCTTGTATATGAGAATTATCACAGCTTTCTCCGAACAGTCCTCCACTAATCCCTTTCCTAGAACTTGTTTAATCTTCCTGTTAATGTTTCATTCTTCGTGTTTTCATTTGCTTTCACCATTGCCGGTGTTTTATCGCTTCACCAATTATTCCCATTCTTTAGGGATTTTTGTTTCACCTATGACTATTCTTCCTTAATATTTCCTTCTTTCTCACTACTCTGCCTCACTTCCTTTAGTCAAACTTACGGAATTACATAACCCTCCGTGCCGCGAATCATAAACTCGTGTCATAAATTATAATATCCATTTTTTTTTGGACGACACCGAATGTGAGACAACGACAGGGTGTACTTTGTAATTTGAGGATAATAATGATGAATGTGCGTGATACATAGGGAAGGTAATTTACGTTACTAACTGCATAATTCCCTTCAGTTACTACAGCCACGTCGTTTATCAGTGGTTTATATGTGATGTAGAGATGACTTAGCGAGTGGAATCTTTTACCTGGTTATTATGTATCAAGGGTGTAGCCACGTCACCTGTGTACTGTGCTCCTGTGTATCACCGTAATAAGGATGTACTTTAGTCACCTTTCTACCCAATTTATTTGTGTAATGAGTTTACCTGTGTACAACCATGACAGAAGTGTACTGAAGTAATGGTTGTGTATTGCGTCACTACGGTGCGTTATGGAGTGCTCATGAGTGTCGTGGGAGTGCCTCACACCTGTGGTCATGAGTGTTGTGGTAGTGCCTCACACCTGTGGTCATGAGTGTCGTGGTGGTGCCTCACACCTGTGGTCATGAGTGTTGTGGTAGTGCCTCACACCTGTGGTCATGAGTGTTGTGGTAGTGCCTCACACCTGTAGTCATGAGTGTCGTGGTAGTGCCTCACACCTGTGGTCATGAGTGTTGTGGTAGTGCCTCACACCTGTAGTCATGAGTGTCGTGGTAGTGCCTCACACCTGTGGTCATGAGTGTTGTGGTAGTGCCTCACACCTGTAGTCATGAGTGTCGTGGTAGTGCCTCAATTGAGTGTCTTGCTGATGGTTCATGAGTGTAGTTATGACATATTTCAAGGTTTAGATGTCATTAATTCCCCCTAGTGTTCCCAGTGATCCGTGACTGACATAATACTCTCCTGCCTTACCACAATAAGCACTTATTCATCTGTACGACACAGTAATGATGTTGATTCCTCCGTCAGCGCCATATAGTAAGATACGTCAGTTTGAATTATGTTCATTAGTAAGTTGTTTTGGCATCGAAATTTTAATAAAGTTCAGGATCAAAAGTTCAACTTCACTCTGCCTTATCGACCCCAGTGCCGACGGCTGAATGGTATAATGTATAATTTGTGGCAGTAGCTAGAACGACTCAGTCATTCACTGAGAAATTATTTTTATTTTTTGTAAGCTGTGTACCTTGACCCTGTTTATGTAGGTAGTGTGTACCTTGACCCTGTTTATGTAGGTAGTGTGTACTTTGACCCTGTTTATGTAGGTAGTGTGTACCTTGACCCTGTTTATGTAGGTAGTGTGTACCTTGACCCTGTTTATGTAGGTAGTGTGTACCTTGACCCTGTTTATGTAGGTAGTGTGTACCGTGGCACTGTTTATGTAGGTAGTGTGTACCTTGACCCTGTTTATGTAGGTAGTGTGTACCTTGACCCTGTTTATGTAGGTAGTGTGTACCTTGACCCTGTTTATGTAGGTCGTGTGTACTTTGACCCTGTTTATGTAGGTAGTGTGTACCTTGACCCTGTTTATGTAGGTAGTGTGTACCTTGACCCTGTTTATGTAGGTAGTGTGTACCGTGGCACTGTTTATGTAGGTAGTGTGTACCTTGACCCTGTTTATGTAGGTAGTGTGTACCGTGGCACTGTTTATGTAGGTAGTGTGTACCTTGACCCTGTTTATGTAGGTAGTGTGTACCTTGACCCTGTTTATGTAGGTAGTGTGTACCGTGGCACTACACAGGTACAATCATAACTATGAGGAACACTCCTTAAGTAATTAAGTAAATAATTATATAAATATACTGTTTGTATTTTCTCATATCATTAAAATTGTTAAACATATTCTTCCTATATAAACTTACACTAGAAAGGACTTTGGTAATAGTGTGCACAATTCAATAGTAAATAACGTGGTGTTTAACGAGAAGCAATATGTTGTCTTTCTTGGTTGTCTCATCATCTCTCCACTCATAACTACCCTTAATTCTCTCTCCCGCAGTTATCACTCTTGCTCCCAAAGTAAACAAATTAAGGACCGCTTCCCCAGTATTGCTTTTAATTACGTTGATTCATGATGGTGGAGGTTCAAGTGGCGGCCATGCAGGAGGCGCCCCTGTGTGTGTGTGTGTCAACATTATAAACATCTCGTGAGTGTATCTCTCTCTCTCTCTCTCTCTCTCTCTCTCTCTCTCTCTCTCTCTCTCTCTCTCTCTCTTTATGGGTCTTATTTACTGTATACTAAAAGGTGGTGACGAGTGCGGATGAATTGTGTTGACTGTGTGACGTCACCACAAACGAGCCTTGGCGGTGCTGTGGGAGAGGAGAGGAGAGGAGTAAGAAGGAAAGGGATAAAAGGAAACAAGAAACCAAAAAAGAAGGTCAATCGGCGTTCAGACAGATAGACAAATGGACAGACAGATAGATAGACAAATAGACAGATAAGGTAGACGGAGAGACAATGAGAGACGAACAGACACAAAGACCAGAAGAACAGACAGATAAGACAGACGGACAGACAAATAGACAGCCAAACTAAACATATAGAATAGATGAACAAAAATATATAGATAGACAGAACCGGACAGACACATAAGAAAGACGAACAGACACAAAAACCAGAAGAACAGACAGATAAGACAGACGAACAGACAGATAAAAACAGACAGTTAAGACACGGTGGCTCTTACAAGATTGATGAATGAAAAGAGAAAAAAAATAAAATCATGGAATCCTCTTCTTTTTTCTCCCCAGGATGGCTGATATACTGCGACACTTTCACCTAAATTATGCAACAATTAGCCTTCGTCCATCCTGGGATTTTTTTTTTTTCCTTCAACCTCGAAACATTTATCTTAGTTGGGTCTTACCGGGATGTGGTGGTGGGGGGGGGAGGGGGGGGGAGGGGGGAGGGATTACGGAAGGGGGATAGAGGGATGAGGAAAGAAGAGGAGGGAGGAGGGTAAGAAGGGGTGTACACACACACACACACACACATACACACACACACACATGCACGCGCCCGATTGAAAGGAGAAACAATAGAAGATACAAGAAGAAAAAGAAGATAAAGACAGGGAGAGAAGGAAGAAGAGGAAAGAAGAAGAAGACGACAAGGAAAGAAGAAAGGGATGAGAGGAGAGGAAGAAGAGGTTATTTAAGCTATATTTCTCTCTATTTCCTCTGACATTTATCCTCTCTACATCTCCTTCCTTCCTTCCTTCCTTTCTTCCTTCCTCTCTCTTTCCTTCCTTCCTACCTTCCACTCTCCTTCTTTCCTCATTTCCTCCATCTCGTCTTCCTTTCCCCGTCTTCGTTTCCTTTGCCTTTCCATTTCAATATCCTCCTTATCTTCCTTGCTTCTTTTTTCTCATTTTGACTTTCACTCATTCTCCGCCCTTCCTTTCTCCCTCATTAGCCCTTCTAACTCTCTTTCCCTACGTTTACCTCCTTCTAGTTATTCACTCTTTCCCTCTTCCCTTTCTTCCTTACATCTCTCCCTCCCTCTCTGTTTCTTCCTCAACCCCTTCTCTCTTAACATCGCCTTTTTCCCTTTTCACTGCCCCCTGTCTCTCTTTCCTTTCCATTATCCTCTCTCTCTCTCTCTCTCTCTCTCATAAAACAAGGACATGCAAGCGACAATAACCAAACTAGGAGAGGCTGAATACCTGAAGCTTCACTGTTGGGCGGGCAGCCTCCAGGACCACGCAGCCTCCAGGACCACGCAGCCTCCAGGACCACACAGCCTCCAGGACCACACAGCCTCCCCAAGACCACAAGTATAATTTTACAGGGCATTATCCTTTGATCCTTTGAGCGGTGACTTCCTCATAAAGACTCTAGACTCTTGATTAATCCAATCTGCTAACATTACAAAATTATTATTAGGCAACCAATAACAGCAGCGGTGATATTTATTTTAACACTTACAGTTCCCGTTTTGAAAGAGAGAGAAAAATATTTGAAAGGTATGGCAAATAAAAATAATATATCTATGTAAATTCAGTAGCAAAAATAAAAAAAATGGCTGCAATAAGAGGAGGAAGGAAGCAATAACAGCGTGAGAAGAGTAATAACAGTAAGAGACACAGCAGTAACAGCGGTAGCAGCAGCCTGAACAGCAGTATAAAGATGACCTCACGCGTAGGATAAACATTTCTTGTAATATAAGTGGACGTTTATTGGATGACCCAAGCGGTGTCCTCCTGCAGTTGCTGGTGTCCTGATGTTGGTGTCCTGTTGGTCGTGGTGTCCTTCTGTTGCTGATGCTGATGTCCTCTGGTGATGGTGCCCTTCTGCTGCAGGTGTCCTCTTGCTGGTGGTGTATTGATGTTGGTGTCCTCCTGCTGGTGGTGTCTTCCTGTTGGTGATGTCCCCATGCTGGCGGTGTCCTCCTGCTGGTGGTGTCCCCTTGCTGGTGGTGTCCTCCTGCTGGTGGTGTCCCCTTGCTGGTGGTGTCCTCCTGCTGGTGGTGTCCTCCTGCTGGTGGTGTCCTCTTGCTGGTTGTGTCCTCCTGCTGGTAGTGTCCTCCTGCTGGTAGTGTCTTCCTGCTGGTAGTGTCCTCCTGCTAATGGTAGCTTCCTCTCGGTGGTGTAAATCTGCTGGTGGTGTCCCCCTGCTGCTGGTATCCGCCTGCTGCTGGTGTCCCCCTGCTGGTGGTGTCCCCCTGCTGGTGGTGTCCCCCTGCTGGTGGTATCCGCCTGCTGGTGGTGTCCTCCTGCTGGTAGTGTCCTCCTGCTGGTAGTGTCCTCCTGCTAATGGTAGCTTCCTCTCGGTGGTGTCCTCCTTCTGGTGGTGTCCTCCTTCTGGTGATGTCCCCCTGCTGATGATGTCCCCCTGCTGCTGGTGTCCCCCTGATGGTACTGTCCTACTGCTGGTGGTGTCCTCCTGCTGGTAGTGTCCTCCTGCTAATGGTAGCCTCCTCTCGGTGGTGTCCTCCTGCTGGTGGTGTCCTCCTGTTGGTAGTGTCCTCCTGCTGGTGGTGTCCTCTTGCTGGTAGTGTCCTCCTGCTGGTAGTGTCCTCCTGCTAATGGTAGCTTCCTCTCGGTGGTGTTCCCCTGCTGGTGGTGTCCCCCTGCTGGTGGTGTCCCCCTGATGGTAGTGTCCTCCTGCTGGTGGTGTCCTCCTGCTGGTAGTGTCCTCCTGTTAATGGTAGCTTCTTCTCGGTGGTGTCGTCCTGCTGGTGGTGTCCTTCTGTTTACACAAACATGTAATAATTCATGGAAAAACACGAAGTTTGTGATTGACTGAGGTCTGATGGTGAACCTCCCCGTGTGGTTTGCATAATATTGTTTTTGTTAACAACTGTGTGAGGTGGTGCAGGGGAGGGTTAAATAAATAGAATATGATTAATGACCATTTCGAGGGTGTAACGACGATGAATAAAAATAATAAGAAAAGGAAGAATGAAAAAGAGGAACCCAGAATATTATTATTGTATTGTGTGGAGGAGGAGGAGGCCGGTAGAGGTGGGGTTGAGGGAGTCTCTGAGCCCGGCAGCCTCAACAAACACACTGTGGTCTTGATTAAACACGTGTTGTTCCTATAAAGAGAAGCAGTGTGTTGTTACAAGGGGTGGGAGGGACTAGTGCGTCAGTGTGCAGGCCACTCTACCCAACACCGCCTCACTATTAATCTTTTCTATCAGTGTTGTAGTGCCATAATAACGGCGTGACCTGACATGTCTACACTGATTTTCCAGACGTGAATGTGTCAGGAATTGACGTGGACCAAGGTGTTGGTTGTCACTGACCTTGGTGCCTCACTGTTGGTCCTGCCACCCACCCACGTTCACGACCATCTTTTTTTTTTTTTTTTTTTTTTTTTAACGGGATTACCCCACCCGGGCACAGGTCACTGACCCACATCGGGGCCTGGGGGGCGAAAATGTATTAATAACAATAATGATACTACTAATAAATAAATACAAATATGAATGTTGTGTTGTCAACAGTAAGAGAATCAATTGAGACCCTGCAATTGTGTGTAATTGAGGCAGAAAGTCAGATCAGCAACCTGGGACTTGGTCACAATTTTCGTGATGCCATATGGCAGCAGGGTCTACCATTAGACAACACATGTAGGCGAATATCACCTGCAGGATTAAAAAAGTAGAAAGGTGAATGTAATCAAACTTGATATAAAAACGGCATATGTTTATATATGACATAAAGAGTGGGAATTACTTCACAGTTATCAAAATATTTTCCTCTGTTCGGTTCCTTGTATGTGTATATGATATACCATCAGGTAAAGACTGTTAACTCCTCATTGAGACTCTTGGGGCTGAGAAGCTGATCAAGAAATAACAACTAAACCTCTCCCCTGTGTCTCACCCTCTCCTGCTCTCTCCAGTCCTCTCCCCAGAGGAATTAGAATCTTGGTGTGTGGTGGTGCTGGCTGTTTACTCTGAGGAAGATGGTAAGACATGCAAGTGAACTCTTCATCGGCCATTCATGCGTCACTCACCATGATAGTATTCTCATAGACAAGATAGAGTTCTGCCAAGAAGATATATTTTCTCCTTGTGTGTTATTTTTTGTTCCATGGTCACAAACATCAACACTATCCTCACTCTAGCGTCAATAAACGTATACCTTCGTCACACGTACACAAATTTAACACAGTAATACAAGTGTTATTACTATGGTCACTCCCAGGTCAACAGGACACACAACTTAATCTAATTATTATTAATGAGAGAGAGAGAGAGAGAGAGAGAGAGAGAGAGAGAGAGAGAGAGAGAGAGAGAGAGACCATCTACTAATACTTGTGACGGCCGCCAACATCACTCAGGTAATCGAACAACACCTGGCTGTGAGAGAGGCCAGGTAGGGGTGACTTGTTTGGGTTTCAGAGATAATATTCAAATTAAATTGTTTTCTTTAGTATTCAAATGTTTAGATTAACTTTGTTGATATTTTTGTTGCATTGATTAACTTAGTTAATAATTTTTTATGTATAGTTGCTGCTGGTGTTTTGATGAAGTCATGTAAAGTTGTATTTATTTTGGTGAAGCTTAGCGTTTATTTGACTCAAGTTGAATTATTATTATTATATAAACCACTAGTAATAGGGGAGGTGATTACTCAGCCGCACCAACACAGTTCATTTGATTATTCTCTTCATTTTAGTTTATTTAAGTGAAGAGTTTCCTTACAGTTTTAATCTATGATAAGCGAGACACAAGACTGGGGAGTGTTTGTGTCCGCCACTGGCAGCCTGTGTGATGGGTGGTGCAGGGTTGATAACCGCTCCTGTTACGACCTTCAGCACCTTCGTCAGTAGTGGGGAGTCTCTGGGAAGCATCAGGACAAGAGTTTGGTGTTGGTTGGTGGTGGTGGCATTAGGCGTCCTGGTATAGGTGTTGTTGAGACCCTCAGTACCTTGGTCAGTAGTGGGGACTGTGTGGCGGGCATCAGGAGGCGGAGTAACAGAGGTTCACTGCGGCAGTTGTGTTGGTAATGAAGATTGTGTGGCAACACTGAAGGTCTACCTGTCCATCACCAGCCTGGTGGAGATGGTGTCCCGGCCTGTGTGTCTGAGGGAGAATAAGATGAGCAATGACTTAACAGAGCTTTTATCTCTCTCTCTCTCTCTCTCTCTCTCTCTCTCTCTCTCTCTCTCTCTCTGATTCACATATCACATAACAGGATAAAAAACTTATTCCCTTTCCCAACAATAGGGCAGCTCGAGGCCACACCAATACTAGGCTACAACTTTCACTGTCGCTGTGTGTAAACTATTTCAGGTTCTATCAATCCATACATCCTCAGTCCTGTAACCTGTCCACCCTCCCCTTCACCTCAATTTGTCTGCTATCACCTCACCTCACACCACACCACTCACTTCTCACCAACTTCCCTCACCCTTTCACCCTTACTTACCTCACTACCCCCTTCCCCAACTTACTTTACTCTCCCTCTCCCCCTACTTACCTCACTCCCTCTCTACCCTCACCCCCACTTCCATTCTTTTCTCATCTTGATTCCCCTCACCTCTCAGTTCTCTCATGCCTCACTTCCCTCACTGGGTGCTCATGTCCATAACTGGTCTTGAAAAGTGAGGTAAAGTGTGGACTGTTTTTAGTTGTTATGAGACAAGTTTGTTCCTCTTAGAATATACCTTGAATTGCCCTGAGGAATTACTCTTCACATGGTTGTTATGATGTTGTTAATATTATTTTTTCAATCATTATTACAGGTATTATTATTATTATTATTATTATTATTATTATTATTATTATTATGATTATTATTATTATTACTATTATTATTATTATTATTATTATTATTATTATTATTATTATTATTATTCACTGTTACGTTGAATATATATCTTTTAGATGAATATTTTTCCAGCTCTCCGGAATAGTGTATTTGTCGGCATCTCTTCTTGATGTTCAGATGTCACTCGGGAATAACCCCCCCCCCCCCCCCAGCCTTCCTCTTGGGCTTTTGAAAATATTGATCAAAGTGACATTTTCTTTCTCCCTGCTTGTTTCTTTTGATGTCCTGTGAGGAGTGTCTGCTGTTCTGCACACTCTTACAGTACTCTTCTTTCTTCTTCTCCTTCGCCTTCTTCTTCTTCACCTCCTCCCCTCCTCTTCCCCCTCCTCCTCACCCTCCCCTCTTCCTCCTCCTCCTCTTCTTCTTATTAGTTATATATCATCCCTGCTGACCATGGTGGCTAGCTGTACCATCCCTGCTGACCATGGTGGCCAGCTGTACCATCCCTGCTGACCATGGTGGCCAGCTGTACCATCCCTGCTGACCATGGTGGCCAGCTGTACCATCCCTTCTGACCATGGTGGCCAGCTGTACCATCCCTGCTGACCATGGTGGCCAGCTGTACCATCCCTGCTGACCATGGTGGCCAGCTGTACCATCCCTGCTGACCATGGTGGCCAGCTGTACCATCCCTGCTGACCATGGTGGCCAGCTGCACCATCCCTGCTGACCATGGTGGCCAGCTGTACCATCCCTGCTGACCATGGTGGCCAGCTGTACCATCCCTGCTGACCATGGTGGCCAGCTGTACCATCCCTGCTGACCATGGTGGCTAGCTGTACCATCCCTGCTGACCATGGTGGCCAGTTGTACCATCCCTTCTGACCATGGTGGCTAGCTGTACCATCCCTGCTGACCATGGTGGCCAGCTGTACCATCCCTGCTGACCATGGTGGCTAGCTGTACCATCCCTGCTGACCATGGTGGCTAGCTGTACCATCCCTGCTGACCATGGTGGCTAGCTGTACCATCCCTTCTGACCATGGTGGCTAGCTGTACCATCCCTGCTGACCATGGTGGCAAGCTGTACCATCCCTGCTGACCATGGTGGCCAGCTGTATCATCCCTGCTGACCATGGTGGCCAGTTGTACCATCCCTTCTGACCATGGTGGCTAGCTGTACCATCCCTGCTGACCATGGTGGCTAGCTGTACCATCCCTGCTGACCATGGTGGCTAGCTGTACCATCCCTGCTGACCATGGTGGCTAGCTGTACCATCCCTGCTGACCATGGTGGCTAGCTGTACCATCCCTGCTGACCATGGTGGCTAGCTGTACCATCCCTGCTGACCATGGTGGCTAGCTGTACCATCCCTTCTGACCATGGTGGCTAGCTGTACCATCCCTGCTGACCATGGTGGCTAGCTGTACCATCCCTGCTGACCATGGTGGCCAGCTGTACCATCCCTGCTGACCATGGTGGCCAGCTGTACCATCCCTGCTGACCATGGTGGCTAGCTGTACCATCCCTGCTGACCATGGTGGCTAGCTGTACCATCCCTGCTGACCATGGTGGCTAGCTGTACCATCCCTGCTGACCATGGTGGCTAGCTGTACCATCCCTGCTGACCATGGTGGCTAGCTGTACCATCCCTGCTGACCATGGTGGCTAGCTGTACCATCCCTGCTGACCATGGTGGCTAGCTGTACCATCCCTGCTGACCATGGTGGCCAGCTGTACCATCCCTGCTGACCATGGTGGCTAGCTGTACCATCCCTGCTGACCATGGTGGCTAGCTGTACCATCCCTGCTGACCATGGTGGCTAGCTGTACCATCCCTGCTGACCATGGTGGCTAGCTGTACCATCCCTGCTGACCATGGTGGCCAGCTGTACCATCCCTGCTGACCATGGTGGCCAGCTGTACCATCCCTGCTGACCATGGTGGCCAGCTGTACCATCCCTGCTGACCATGGTGGCCAGCTGTACCATCCCTGCTGACCATGGTGGCCAGCTGTACCATCCCTGCTGACCATGGTGGCTAGCTGTACCATCCCTGCTGACCATGGTGGCTAGCTGTACCATCCCTGCTGACCATGGTGGCTAGCTGTACCATCCCTGCTGACCATGGTGGCTAGCTGTACCATCCCTGCTGACCATGGTGGCTAGCTGTACCATCCCTGCTGACCATGGTGGCTAGCTGTACCATCCCTGCTGACCATGGTGGCTAGCTGTACCATCCCTGCTGACCATGGTGGCCAGCTGTACCATCCCTGCTGACCATGGTGGCTAGCTGTACCATCCCTGCTGACCATGGTGGCTAGCTGTACCATCCCTGCTGACCATGGTGGCTAGCTGTACCATCCCTGCTGACCATGGTGGCTAGCTGTACCATCCCTGCTGACCATGGTGGCTAGCTGTACCATCCCTGCTGACCATGGTGGCTAGCTGTACCATCCCTGCTGACCATGGTGGCCAGCTGTACCATCCCTGCTGACCATGGTGGCCAGTTGTACCATCCCTGCTGACCATGGTGGCTAACTGTACCATCCCTGCTGACCATGGTGGCTAGCTGTACCATCCCTGCTGACCATGGTGGCTAGCTGTACCATCCCTGCTGACCATGGTGGCTAGCTGTACCATCCCTGCTGACCATGGTGGCTAGCTGTACCATCCCTGCTGACCATGGTGGCCAGCTGTACCATCCCTGCTGACCATGGTGGCTAGCTGTACCATCCCTGCTGACCATGGTGGCTAGCTGTACCATCCCTGCTGACCATGGTGGCTAGCTGTACCATCCCTGCTGACCATGGTGGCTAACTGTACCATCCCTGCTGACCATGGTGGCTAGCTGTACCATCCCTGCTGACCATGGTGGCCAGTTGTACCATCCCTGCTGACCATGGTGGCTAGCTGTACCATCTCTGCTGACCATGGTGGCTAGCTGTACCATCCCTGCTGACCATGGTGGCTAGCTGTACCATCCCTGCTGACCATGGTGGCTAGCTGTACCATCCCTGCTGACCATGGTGGCCAGCTGTACCATCCCTGCTGACCATGGTGGCCAGCTGTACCATCCCTGCTGACCATGGTGGCTAGCTGTACCATCTCTGCTGACCATGGTGGCTAGCTGTACCATCCCTGCTGACCATGGTGGCTAGCTGTACCATCCCTGCTGTCCATGATGGCTAGCTGTACCGTCCCTGCTGTCCATGATGGCTAGCTGTACCATCCCTGCTGACCATGGTGGCTAGCTGTTGAATCGGCTGCTTGTCCAATTAACCAGTCCGTTCACACATATTTATATTTGGGTTTTAAGTAACGAAACCCAAACGGTAGTTCCTTTGTTTTATTATAAAAGGTTGTAGATATAATTCCTGAGTGTATATCAACCGTAAGTCTCACTGTCTAGGAGTGAATGAGAAAGGGACGGCGTTTATGTATGATAAACGTTAGGTCACGTCCTTTCGATATGAGTTGAGGTGAGCTACTGAAGCTTGGGGGCATCGCAGTGCGTGCTTACAGAAATGCTGAGCTATGGGTCTCGCCCTCTTGGGTAAGTTGCCCGCTCACGTGTCCATCTCATGTCTTACTCATAGACAGTGGAAAGTTACAGGGTGGTGAATCTGAATATAATATCAGATGTATTGACCCATTTATATAATACGTTCTGTTGATGAGACAGGGGCCTATTACATCGCTCGGTCACCTACCAGCCGAGCTCCGTGAGGCCTAAATAACTCACAGAGTACAGTACATCCTAGACAACCCTAACCATGTTATAAACAGATATGTAGACACTAAGCTGGGGAAATTACTGTAGGGGTATTCTCTACTACAGGGGACCTAGACTTTTGTGTCGTACGGGTTAGTATGTTATGAACAATGTTGAATTTGGATGATACTGCCCGGTAATAACAGAACAGGAACATTATTGCCAGAATTAACAGAATAGAGGGAATCGTAAGACTTGGTAGTGCAAATTCCCGTGACAGGTAAAATGGCAAGTTATTATTCAAATCAGCAAAATGTGTCTCGTTCAAGAAAGCTAAAACTTTTAATTTCTCTGATACTATTTGAATATCCTTGATAGTGAAATTCATTATAGGAAGTGGAATTAAAGCAGACTTGAGTTTTCGATTTAACGCAAAATGCTGATGAGTAGGCAAGGTCCGTAATGTACTACAAGTGATTTCACAGTAATCAGGAGCCTTGTAATGCCCTTTCACAACTAGCTGCTTAACACCATTTTGGCATTTTAAAATTACAGTAGTGAGATTTGGAAAGAACAAATACTGCACATTGTGAAGGTGAGCGTGGAACACAGTCTTTAGACTAACTGGCCTATAACTGCATTGCGCTAACGCTGTGCGTACATTTGGTTGTATGACTGCCAATTCACATATTCCTTCTGCAGCAGGAATAAATGCAAACATGTAGGCTGGACATACGTGTAGGTGTAGATAAGACGACTTACACCGTGACAGTACCTCAGAATCCTCTATTGATAACAATGAATATTCTTCATCTACTAAGAAAAGTTCTTTAGGCCTATCTAGGGTATACAGTGTGTCGTTCACAAACCAGGGGAAGGGTTCTAAATGCCATGCATTAAACTCATGTTGCCCTCGCATAGGAATGTGGATCAGAATTGCATTGTGCGTGAGGGTTGACTCCAACAGCGGGTAATAATAGTGAACCTCATTGTCATTGAAAATAGGAGTTAAATGATACTGCAACTTGGCTATTTTTAAAGCTTCAAGAAGCGTCTGCACAGGCACAAGCTTCGCGTCCACACGTCCTATCCCGGCATCTACAATGCTGTCTATTAGTTCATTTTTAGAGGTTACAATTTTATGAACTGAAATTTCAGCAGCATGCAAATATTCTGTGAAGTAAAGGAGCCATTCTAACGTCGGAATTGCTTTCTGTAACCTAGTAACAATCCTCGAAACTTGGTTAGACTCCATTATGATTGCATTAACCTTTGATTCTAGAGCAGTAATCGCGTGAAAGGTTTGAGAAACAACACGATTCTGTTGAGATACAGCTTGAACGACAATGTTCGTGAAACTATTGTCGAATTCATCGAAGCTGTGCTGAGACCATGAAGAATGTCCAATGCTGATTGTAGTTGGCCGTCGACGTTTTCCATCTGACGCGAAAGTACGAGTTAACTTCTACTCGCAGAATGTAGTTTTATACAATAGTCATTTGGGACATTTTGCTTCTGAACAGTCTGTAAGGATGTATCAATCACATTATCATCAACTTGAGGTAAGACATTTATCTGGGTCTTCTTCAGACGATCCGCGTGCACGACATCTGCGATCTGTGCATTAGGCTTCCATATTTTGAATTTGTTGCCTGCTTCTTTTGAGATTATGCGGAATGGACCAGAAAATTTCGCCGAAAGTTTGGAGTTCCTTTCAGGTACCTGTAACATAACAGCGTCCCCAACGTTCAGTGCGATAGGTTTAGCATGTTTATGCTGTTTGATGATCATTTCGGCGCGTGACGCCGCTAGCTGTGATCGTACTTGGTTATGAATTTCTGTAAAGACATGAATTTGTTTTGCCGCAAAATCATCCGTATTATATACCGGGTATGGCGCCTCTGTAAGGATGTCGTAAGGCAGACGTTTATCTGTGCCATAGACAATATAGTAGGGTGTTTTGCCCGTAGAGCTATTAACTGACCCATTAATCGACGCTGCAACCTGCGGTAACCAATCCTCCCATGCGTATTGAAAACCACTAACAATTGGACGCAGTATTTCTAGGATTTTACGATTGGTTCTTTCAACAAGGCCATTAGCCTGTGGATGATAAGCTGTCACAAAAGTTTGTTTAATTCCATATTGTAAACATATATGCTCTATTAGCTCATTCTTGAACTCTGTTCCATTATCAGAGAGTAGAACTTTAGGCGTAGTATATGGACATATGAGATTCATCACTAATGCATAGGCTACTGCTTCGGCCGTTTTGCTTTTTAGTGGGACCAAGACCACGAACCTGGAAAAATGATCCACACACACACTAAGACGTATCCTGATCCCTGATGACTCATTGGGAGTTGTAACACATCAACAGCGACTGTGTCAAACGGACGGTCTGGTGTAGGATATTGTAATCGGGGCAGGTGATCCTGTTGATCCTTTATGTTGAGCACATGCCAAACAATTAGCTATGTGTAATTCTATGTCTTTCTTCATAGTGTTCCAGAAATACTTCTTTCGTAAATCCGCTAAGCATTTATCACGACCTTGGTGACCTGCTTGTGGGACATCGTGGAACAATGTCATTACTGCTTTGCGCAACGTGTCAGGTACGACTATTTGAGACACATTACCCTCAGGAGATTTTCTCGTCCTATTGAGTATGTTATGTCGTAATTCAAACTGACTTAAGGGAAGAAATAACTTGGGGAGTTTAACATCCTCGCCCGATTCGAGAGCAAAAATAACAGCTGACCAATATGGGTCGCGTCGTTGCTCATCTTCCAGCTGCGAAAGAGTGAATGCTGATACAGGCATTACTGGTGCTATATTTCTTGACAGAGCGTCGGCGACAACATTCGCCCTCCCAGGTAAATACCTAAATTCGGGGTCAAACTCTTGAATTGTCAGATACCAGCGTGCTAATCTGCCTGATAAGTTTCTGCCATGGAACAGTTCGGTGACTGCCGCATGATCAGTAAAAACAGTTATCTTGTAGCCAAAGATAATGTCCTTGAACTTCTTAAGTGCCCACACAACGGCTAACGTTTCTAAATGCGTCGCCGAATAACGTGTTTCAGCATCGATTAGTTTGCGACTTGCAAATGCTATCACTCTAAACTTCCCACGCGTGTCCTCTTGCATGAGCACTGCTCCGACTCCAATTCCGGGAGCGTCAGTACAGAGAGTGAAAGGTTGAGTGTAGTCTGGGAATGCTAGAACCGGGGCATTGGTTAGCGCTGTCTTCAATGCCGTAAAACTTTCCTCGTGTTCAGCATCCTATATAAACACTGCATCTTTTTTGAGCAACCTCGTTCGGGGCGATGCTAATGTTGCATAGTCCTTGATAAAGGAACGATTATAACCAGATAATCCGAGAAGGCTACGCACATGATCATTTGAGGTAGGACGCGGGAACTGAGATACAGCTTTGACTTTATCATTAACTGTGTGTATGCCCTTACCGTCGACTACATGACCAAGGAAATGGATTCTGGATTTTAAAAACTCGCACTTTGAGAGTTTTATTTTGAGTCCTGCTGTGGAAAGTTTGGCCAAAACTTCACGCAGTTTTATCAGATGGGAATCGACGTCCTTACTGACTACTATTAGATCATCCAAATAAGCGCAGACTGTGTTACCAATTAGTCCGGCAAACAGGGTGTTGATCATTCTTTGAAATGTTAGTGGGGCATTTCTGAGACCAAATGGCATTCGTAGAAACTCAAAGTGGCCTAGAGGCGTGCTAAAAGCCGTGATTTCTCGTGATTTTTCATCGAGTGGTATTTGCCAATACCCACTAAGCAAATCTAAGTTGCTAAATACCGCATTATCCTTGCCTAAGGATTGCAATATGTCACTCAAGATAGGCATTGGGTACCTATCAGGGATTGTTTGATTATTTACGCGCCTGAAATCTATGACAGGGCGCCATCCACCATCCTTTTTCGGGACGAGGAATAATGGGCTATTAAAGGGGGATTTTGAGTGTCTAATGACATTCTCATCTAACATACCCTGTACCATATCTTGCACTACAGCGCGCTGGCTATGAGGTAGTCTATAAGCTGGTACGTAAATAGGGTTGGTTCCTTCCTTTAACGCTATATGATGGGATGTTAAATCTGTCTGACCTAGCGTTTCCCCTGGCAAGGCTACTATATTTCTGTAGTCGGCAAGCAGCTCTAACAGGCGTGTCTTGCCCTGTGGATGATCGACCACCTTAACATGTGGCGCTATTTGATCTATCCTGGCCAGTCGAGTCTGTTGGCAATTCGCAACAATACCTCGAATTGGGAATTTATTTGGTTGCACTTCGACATTGTTGTGATATACTAGAAAATCACACAAATAACATCCTTTCTTTAAGATTCGTTGAACGCCTGTTCGATTTAGAATCAGTATGTCGGTCAAACCACCAGGGCGTATTGTGCTCAGGGTAGATTCACATGACAGCCCTTTTACCTTGCATGTTTCCGGGAGACACACTACATCTGTGCCCGTGTACACGTTGGGTAGTTCGACAGTTGCTTTGGTGATTTCCTCATTTTTGTAATGGAGAGTACTCTTCAACACTGCTGGTACAATCGTCCAACTCTTGCTGCTGTAATCACGCTGGGAAGGTGTGTGGTTGAGGTCGAGAGATATCTCTGACGCATGATCCGCCTTCCTCTTAATAGGATTGGTAGACAACACTTTCGTCCTAGCGGTGAGCAAAGGTTCAGAATGACTCATTGCTGTGTAGGAAACACCTTTAAACGTAACACTATTATTACGTGGATGAACATCTATCATGTTCTTTCGAAGAGTTGGTAGACCAAGTAACCCGTCAGCTGGCAAATTGAACTGCTGAACTATATAAAAGTCCGCGTAGAAGGGCGTACCACGTCTTGAGAATCTGAGTGGTAACGTCACCATTCCTTTGATGCTCAGCTGAGTACCTGAAACTCCTTCGAGCTCAGCGTTACTAGGCCTCCATTTGAATTTGCGGTGAGGGAATTTACGTTGTAACTCGTGATATGATGTCAAGGCCAATACATTAGCGCAAGCACCTGTGTCTATATCAAGAGCCAATCTGGTATTATCCACTCTCACCGGCACTGACAACACTTCCACTTTGCTAAGCGCCGCTATTAATGAGGCCGCTATAGAAGTGCTGTGAGGAGGGGTGGGAATTTCCCTATCTATCCCTCTCCTTGCTGTAGTGTGCGCTGGTCTTCCCCCGATGACTTGTCCTGGGGACGTTTCTGCTTGCGCCTATACGACACCTCCGTTTCACTTAGGTCCACTCCCCTAGCCTTTATTAATATATCGCACTCATGTGAACTATGAGATGTCGATTTGTGAAGAGCGCACCATTTGCGCGCTGTCTGGGTAGGAGGAGGAGGTGCTGCTTTTGCTCCCTCTCTGTTTGACCTTGAGAATGGCTTTGCACCGGGTGTGGCCTTAAAATTAGCACTATTACCTCGGAGCTGAAAACAATCTTTCATTACGTGGCCACGTTTATTACAATGTGCGCATCGTAACGATGTTTTCTGTTTATATGTTAGGCGGGGAGGAGCGATCGGAGCTAAGTGTGTCGCATAAGGAGTCTGGAGGTGAGGCATCTGTGGCATCTGTGACGGCTGGGGTTGTGGTGACGCCACTGAGGGTTGCGCCAGTAAGGGGCCCGTAGCCTGGGGACAGAGCTTGTTTGCGTATTCCACCATATCCAAGGGTGGTTCATACTGTACTTCCTGTGCCCGGCTATATAAGGGAACACGGACGGAAAGAAGAAAACTTATTAGTTCTATCAATGTTTCCACATTGTCCGGTGGCATATCACCCCGTGAGTTGTACCAGCCTGATGACCGGAAGGTCGCTTGCATGTCCTGGCGAACCTGGCCCGCTATGTCAACAGCGTCAACGGGTGTTTCGTTTCGTATACCTGGAATACAGCGATCCAACCATCTGAAGATCCATTGCAGTTGGCCCAGCTGTGACCTACCCCCAAAAATCCCAATTAGCGTTCGCTTGAACTTTTCATAGTCAGGGCTTTGTAAACCAAACGCATTTAAACGACTGCCTGCATAGGAACCCTGCGTTATATGGGAACGTACATATGCTTTCTTTTCTTCGTCAGTCGTTATGTGACTATTGCGCATGCTATCTTCACATGCACGAACAAAATGTGCGACCCTATAATCGTCTTGTCCCGTGA
The DNA here is from genome assembly GCA_958450375.1 of Homarus gammarus. Lineage (NCBI taxonomy): Eukaryota > Metazoa > Arthropoda > Malacostraca > Decapoda > Nephropidae > Homarus > Homarus gammarus. The sequence continues at coordinate 2,532,640 of CAUDMG010002538.1, forward strand.
AATTTCGAACATAATCGCTGCGCTGCATGATATTAATAACATTATCAGCTTTAGGTGTGGTAGTAGTACTGGTGTGAGGTTTATACGAAGCCATTGTAGTGTTATTAAGCAAGTTAGTATTCTTACTCTTAACAGAAGGCTGGGTTAATAATGTTGTTACCGATTTAGCAACAGACACACTATCACCTGTAACAGGGGTAACTGCTTTAGTATACTTAGGTGAGGTACTATAGTGATTACCAGACCGTAGGGTACGACGGTTTAAGTCGTCAAATGATTCGTCTATAACTTTCTCACTACTTCCTACCGACTCATTTAACTGTGTTCCATACTCAAAATCTATGTCAGTCTGGGCTTGATCATCGATGAGTTGGTTATAAGCAAACAGTTGCGCTAGGCGTTCGATTTCATCTACATTAGACATGGGAAACTTAGAAATTATCTATTAGCCCCCTTGGGTCAATGAATACTTAACAGTAAGTAGATCACTTGCCTCTCATTTACAAGACAAATGAATATGTTTTGTAGTTAATTATTAAACTATCAATAAGTAGACAGACACTTACAAACTACTGTAAATTATAGGATTTCAATACATTAATCTTACATTCGACACTTTATCATTGAAATAATCCTATCCGACGAACCTATCGGTGTGAAGATATCTCTCGAACGTGTTCATGTGTGTAGAACTATGTAATTTAAATACCTATTTATACAGAGTAGTACGTCTGTATAGAAAATGTGATCCTTCAAGAGTTCTGGGTGGAGTGTGGGTGGGAGTGTGGGCGGGGCCTCTTCCTAGGGTGCGTGCGCTGCTGCTGGTTTCCTTGGCAACGAGATGACGCTTCTGCTTTGGTGAGAGACGAGTCCACTTGATTTAGGTGAGTTCCTCCTCCGGCGATCAGAAAACTATGATTGGTTATCACACTGGTGGTTGCTGGTTCGCTGGCGAAAACTACCGTGTGCCCAGTCTTCACAGTCCACGTATATATGGAGATCTGTATGATGACACCGGAACTTCGTAATTCGCGCTGACGACACAACAATACTGCTCAGCTGCTAGTGAAATACCAATTGAATTCCAGGCTACGAAACTGTTTTTCAACACTGCAACACTGTAATGTCTAGGGAATGCTGAGTGGAGTCTATCTCAACCGGCTCAATCTGGATATGTACCAACAGGCTGTAATATTTGTATATTACGAATTCTGCACGTATTTGTATGTGACAGAGATAAGGAGCGCTCACTACATATCGTCTCAATACGGGATATAGTTTTAAACACTCGGATTATGTAACGCGTCACTGCTGTGTGGTTTCTTGTTTTTCACAAGACACAGACGGATGATACGACTACCAGTTTGAAGAATCCGTACACACCGCTTGCCACCTATATGAATCGGCTGCTTGTCCAATTAACCAGTCCGTTCACACATATTTATATTTGGGTTTTAAGTAACGAAACCCAAACGGTAGTTCCTTTGTTTTATTATAAAAGGTTGTAGATATAATTCCTGAGTGTATATCAACCGTAAGTCTCACTGTCTAGGAGTGAATGAGAAAGGGACGGCGTTTATGTATGATAAACGTTAGGTCACGTCCTTTCGATATGAGTTGAGGTGAGCTACTGAAGCTTGGGGGCATCGCAGTGCGTGCTTACAGAAATGCTGAGCTATGGGTCTCGCCCTCTTGGGTGAGTTGCCCGCTCACGTGTCCATCTCATGTCTTACTCATAGACAGTGGAAAGTTACAGGGTGGTGAATCTGAATATAATATCAGATGTATTGACCCATTTATATAATACGTTCTGTTGATGAGACAGGGGCCTATTACACTGTACCATCTCTGCTGACCATGGTGGCTAGCTGTACCATCCCTGCTGACCATGGTGGCTAGCTGTACCATCCCTGCTGACCATGGTGGCCAGTTGTACCATCCCTGCTGACCATGGTGGCTAGCTGTACCATCTCTGCTGAACATGGTGGCTAGCTGTACCATCCCTGCTGACCATGGTGGCTAGCTGTACCATCCCTGCTGACCATGGTGGCTAGCTGTACCATCCCTGCTGACCATGGTGGCTAGCTGTACCATCCCTGCTGACCATGGTGGCTAGCTGTACCATCCCTGCTGTCCATGATGGCTAGCTGTACCATCCCTGCTGACCATGGTGGCTAGCTGTACCATCCCTGCTGACCATGGCCTGCTAGTTCCTGCACTGGAGTGACTGTACCAACATTTTTTATATTTTCCCACTAATTGTGAATTTAATATTTCACAAACTGTATACTTCTGTCACAAAACATTGCCAACTGAAAATAAAGAAAGAAAAAATATATATTGACTATTAATCAAAATAACATTACATAATGGAACTTTTATTGTCATATAATATTCCAAAGTTAGTTTTGTCGTAATAGATATTAAAATATTCATAGATTATTTTTTTAGGTTTGTGTGTTGTATTCTGTGTTAGCTAGGAAATACTGTAGGTTGCTTTGACATATGTTAAAATTAATGCCGTTGTATTTTAGTAATATCTTTCACGCACTGCAACTTAATTCACAGCAAGTCATTAGTTATGAGTAGGTGAAGTTTGTTGCTGTTATTCTCACTATGATGCCTCACTGTCGCCATTATACCTCTCTCTCTCTCTCTCTCTCCTCTATATTATGAATGCTTTACCTGGCAAGGAGGATATGTGGATAAGAGGCAGAGGGAGGGCACACTATCTAACCCTTTTGAGTGCAGAATTAGAAACCAACCTAACAAACTAATCATTGACTACCAGTGCTAACCAGTGACACACTTTTATTTGCTGCTGATCACTTCCCTCTCAATCTACTTACCTGGCACTGTCCTAGGAAAGTACCTCCGCTGTCTCTTCCTTGACTCTGCCAATCCCCCCCTCCCTTCCTGGGGGACACCTGACCACTCTTCCCCTGCTGCAGGTTCAGCTGTTGTCGGGTCTTCAGCCACACGAGTCAACCAGCCTGGCGTAGTAGAGTTTACTGCAGCGTCACGCTCACATTCCCGGAGTATTTATCTCACTTTCCACACTAGTGAGAGGCGTCTTGGGCGACCTGCCCCGGGACATTCCACTGATCCCTTGAGCCCTTTGAGGCGGTGCAAACGTCCTGCAGAAGGACACCCTGGCCTGTGTCTCCGGCCTGTACACCACCCACGACCACGCAGCTCTCATGTAAATTGGGTGTATATATTTATGACTTAGTCTCTCACGTCGGTATGCTAGACTTGTGCCTACGTGAGTGTCTCTCTTACATTAGTGGGAGTTTCTTGTTGATGCTTGTGCTTAATATTTTGTTCTGTGACGCAGGAGAGGCCTAGTAAACCTGCACCTCGATCACCCCCCCACAGGCCCCCACATTGGCCAGATCAGTTATGGTTACAACTTATACCATTAGCTGCTACAAAGTGAACTTTGTAGCAGCTAATGATATAAGTTGATGAGTCTTGCGAGTGTGTAAGAATGAGAACACTTGGGTCTTTGATTATGGCTCGTTGTCATGGCAGGTCTCCCTACCCCTTGAAATATTACCTTTAGTGAAGAAGGCTAAGTCTAAAGGATTACACGATAACTATATTTCAAAGACTGACGAACCTTCACCCATCTTACTGTACATAACAGAATCGATCCTGTTGCTCCCACTTCCTGCCAGGCCAGGTTCCTCACTCAGGTGCACAGTAACACGTGAAGGAAACATGTACAGGACAGATTATGTAGCTGTACGACACAGTACTGCTGTAACTTGCTCACTACTTATGGCTGTATTTTTACAGCTGCTGTGGCAGCCTCGCTGTGGTGGTGTTGTGGGCAGCCTGGCTGTGATGGTGTTATGGGCAAACTGACTGTGATGGTGTTATGGGCTACCTGGCTGTGATGGTGTTATGGGCAGCCTGGCTGTGGTGGTATTGTGGGCAGTCTGGCTGTGATGGTGTTGTGGGCAGCCTGGCTGTGATGGTGTTATGGGCAGCCTGGCTGTGGTGGTATTGTGGGCAGTCTGGCTGTGATGGTGTTGTGGGCAGCCTGGCTGTGATGGTGTTATGGGCAAACTGACTGTGATGGTGTTATGAGCTACCTGGCTGTGATGGTGTTGTGGGCAGCCTGGCTGTGGTGGTGTTGTGGGCAGCCTGGCTGTGGTGGTGTTGTGGGCAGCCTGGCTGTGGTGGTGTTGTGGGCAACCCGGCTGTGGTTGTGTTGTGGGCAACCTGGCTGTGGTGGTGTTGTGGGCAGCCTGGCTGTGGTGGTATTGTGGGCAGCCTGGCTGTGGTGGTGTTGTGGGCAGCCTGGCTGTGGTGGTGGGGTGGCAGCCCGGCTGTGGTGGTGTTGTGGGCAGCCTGGCTGTGGTGGTGTTGTGGGCAGCCCGGCTGTGATGGTGTTGTGGGCAGCCTGACGGTGGTGGTGCTTATATGGTGTTGTCTTTTGAAGTAATTTTGGTGGAGACACTTGTGGTGTAATAGATGTGGTAGTTGTCGTTGTGCTGGTAGTAGTTGTGGATGATAGTTAAGAAGAGGCGCTTAACACCTCCCCCAGGACCACAGACCACCTTAACACCTCCCCCAGGACCACAGACCACCTTAACACCTTCCCCAGGACCTCAGACCACCTTAACACCTTCCCCAGGACCACAGACCACCTTAACACCTTCCCCAGGACCACAGACCACCTTAACACCTTCCCCAGGACCACAGACTACCTTAACACCTCCCCCAGGACCACAGACCACCTTAACACCTTCCCCAGGACCTCAGACCACCTTAACACCTTCCCCAGGACCACAGACCACCTTAACACCTTCCCCAGGACCACAGACCACCTTAACACCTTCCCCAGGACCACAGACTACCTTAACACCTTCCCCAGGACCACAGACCACCTTAACACCTTCCCCAGGACCTCAGACCACCTTAACACCTTCCCCAGGACCACAGACCACCTTAACACCTTCCCCAGGACCACAGACCACCTTAACACCTTCCCCAGGACCACAGACTACCTTAACACCTTCCCCAGGACCACAGACCACCTTAACACCTTCCCCAGGACCTCAGACCACCTTAACACCTTCCCCAGGACCGCAGACCACCTTAACACCTTCCCCAGGACCACAGACCACCTTAACACCTTCCCCAGGACCACAGACTACCTTAACACCTTCCCCAGGACCACAGACCACCTTAACACCTTCCCCAGGACCTCAGACCACCTTAACACCTTCCCCAGGACCACAGACTACCTTAACACCTTCCCCAGGACCACAGACCACCGTAACACCTTCCCCCAGGACCTCAGACCACCTTAACACCTTCCCCAGGACCTCAGACCACCTTAACACCTTCCCCAGGACCTCAAACCACCTTAACACCTTCCCCAGGACCACAGACTACCTTAACACCTTCCCCAGGACCACAGACCACCGTAACACCTTCCCCAGGACCACAGACTACCTTATCACCTTCTCCAGGACCACAGACTACCTTAACACCTTCTCCAGGACCACAGACCACTTAACACCTTCCCCAGGACCACAGACCACCTTAACACCTTCCCCAGGACCACAGACCACCTTAGCACCTTCCCCAGGACCACAGACCACCTCAACACCTTCCCCAGGACCTCAGACCACCTTAACACCTTCCCCAGGACCTCAGACTACCTTAACACCTTCCCCAGGACCTCAGACTACCTTAACACCTTCTCCAGGACCACAGACCATCTTAACACCTTCCCCAGGACCACAGACCACATTAACACCTTCCCCAGGACCACAGACCACCTTAACACCTTCCCCAGGACCACAGGCTACCTTAGCACCTTCCCCAGGACCACAGACCACCTTAACACCTTCCCCAGGACCTCAGACTACCTTAACACCTTCTCCAGGACCACAGACTACCTTAACACCTTCCCCAGGACCACAGACCACCTTAGCACCTTCCCCAGGACCACATACTACCTTAACACCTTCCCCAGGACCACAGACTACCTTAACACCTTCCCCAGGACCACAGACTACCTTAACACCTTCCCCAGGACCACAGACCACCTTAACACCTTCCCCAGGACCACAGACTACCTTAACACCTTCTCCAGGACCACAGACTACCTTAACACCTTCTCCAGGACCACAGACTACCTTAACACCTTCCCCAGGGCCACACACTACCTTAGCACCTTTACTAGGACCTCAGACTACCTTAACACCTTCCCCAGGACCACAGACTACCTTAGCACATTTATTAGGACCTCAGACTACCTTAACACCTTCCCCAGGACCACAGACTACCTTAGCACCTTTATTAGGACCACAGACTACCTTAACACCTTCCCCAGGATCACAGACTACCTTAACCCTTTCCCCAGGACCACAGACTACCTTAACCCTTTCCCCAGGACCACAGACTATCTTAACAGCTTCCCCAGGACCTCAGACCACCTTAACCCTTTCCCCAGGACCACAGACTACCTTAACACCTTTTCTAGGACCACAGACTAACTTAACCCTTTCCCCAGGACCACAGACTACCTTAACACCTTCCCCAGGACCACAGACCACCTTAACACCTTCCCCAGGACCACAGACTACCTTAACACCTTCCCCAGGACCTCAGACCACCTTAACCCTTTCCCCAGGACCACAGACTACCTTAACACCTTCCCCAGGACCACAGACTACCTTAACACCTTCCCCAGGACCACAGACCACCTTAACATCTTCCCCAGGACCACAGACTACCTTAACACCTTCCCCAGGACCACAGACCACCTTAACACCTTCCCCAGGACCACAGACCACCTTAACACCTTCCCCAGGACCACAGACTACCTTAGCACCTATATTAGGACCACAGACTACCTTAACACCTTCCCCAGGATCACAGACTACCTTAACCCTTTCCCCAGGACCACAGACTACCTTAACCCTTTCCCCAGGACCACATACTACCTTAACACCTTCCCCAGGACCACAGACTTCCTTAACACCTTCCCCAGGACCACAGACTACCTTAACACCTTCCCCAGGACCACAGACTACCTAACCCTTTCCCCAGGACCACAGACTACCTTAACCCTTTCCCCAGGACCACAGACTACCTTAACCCTTTCCCCAGGACCACAGACTACCTTAACACCTTCCCCAGGACCACAGACTACCTTAACACCTTCCCCAGGACCACAGACCACATTAACACCTTCCCCAGGACCACAGACCACCTTAACACCTTCCCCAGGACCACAGACCACCTTAACACCTTCCCCAGGACCACAGACCATATTAACACCTTCCCCAGGACCACAGACCACCTTAACACCTTCCCCAGGACCACAGACCACCTTAACACCTTCCCCAGGACCACAGACCACCTTAACACCCTCCCCAGGACCACAGACTACCTTAACACCCTCCCCAGGACCACAGACTACCTTAACACCTTCCCCAGGACCACAGACCACCTTAACACCTTTCCCAGGACCACAGACTACCTTAACACCTTCTCCAGGACCACAGACTATTATAGCACCTTCCCCAAGACCACAGACTACCTTAGCACCTTTATTAGGACCACAGACTACCTTAACATCTTCCCCAGGACCACAGACTACCTTAACACCTTCCCCAGGACCACAGACTACCTTAACATCTTCCCCAGGATCACAGACTACCTTAACCCTTTCCCCAGGACCACAGACTACCTTAACACCTTTTCTAGGACCACAGACTACCTTAACCCTTTCCCCAGGACCACAGACTACCTTAACACCTTTCCTAGGACCACAGACTACCTTAACCCTTTCCCCAGGACCACAGACTACCTTAACACCTTTTCTAGGACCACAGAGTACCTTAACCCTTTCCCCAGGACCACAGACTACCTTAACACCTTTTCTAGGACCACAGATTACCTTAACCCTTTCCCCAGGACCACAGACTACCTTAACATCTTTTCTAGGACCACAGACCACCTTAACACCTTTCCTAGGACCACAGGTTACCATAACACCTTCCCCAGAACAGGAGACCACCTGGGGCCCTAATAGTTTGGTGCTGACAGTCGCTGACTAACGTGATCAAGAAGTTATTTTGGCCAGAGTCTTTACTTCACGCTAGAACAAAATCTCATAAGAGAAAATCACTTCGCTTAATAAGTTTGTTCATCCGTCAGGCACCACAATAGCGTCAGAACGCCATTACTTTATCATAATGGTAGAAGAGTGCCATTACTTCTATAGTAGTAAAGCACCATTAATACATAATTAGTAGAGAACAACAATATGTATAATCAATAGAAGAACACCATTATTAAAAAAGTCGTAGAATAACATCCATATTTTATCAATATTAGAGCACCATTATCAAAAGAGTTGTAGTACACCATTACTCTATTAAAATTACAGGTATATAATCGTTCACAGCAGCTGGTGAACAACTCGAAAGTTACGTTCTCTCTAGGGTATACTTTCTCGGGGTCAACACACAGTTATACCCGGCCGTTAGTATGGTCTAGAGTTCCGCAGATGTGGTAGGTGGTATAGGTTTTACGGACAGTGGCACCTATTATGAGCTGTCCCGGGGAAGGGAGATGTAGCCCCCCAGATGGTGCTTTCAGGTGGTTGAGTTTATTTTATGTGTGTTAAGTATTAGCTTGTGTTGTATGGTGGGGGTGTGGTGGGGGTGTGGTAGTGGTGGTAGCGTGGTAGTGGTATTAGTGGGGTTGATAGTAGTGGTATTGGTAGCTGTGTGGTAGTATAGTAGTGGTGGTGTTGGTGGTGGTAGTGTGGTAGTGGTGGTGGTGCGGTGTTGTTAGGACTTCGCTTTGGAGGGTGAGGCCGATGTTGTGGAAGGTGAGGCAACATTGTGGAGCATGAGGTGAAGGGTGAGGTGGAGAGTGTCACTTGGTGGAGGGCGAGGTGGAGGATGTCACTTGGTGGAGGGTGAGGTGAAGGGTGTCACTTGGTGGAGGGCGAGGTGAAGGGTGTCACTTGGTGGAGGGCGAGGTGGAGGATGTCACTTGGTGGAGGGTGAGGTGAAGGGTGTCACTTGGTGGAGGGCGAGGAGGAGGATGTCACTTGGTGGAGGGTCTCACTTGGTGGAGGGTGAGGTGGAGGGTGTCACTTTGTGAAGGGTGAGGTGGAGGGTCTCACTTGGTGGAGGGTGAGGTGAAGGGTGTCACTTGGTGGAGGGCGAGGTGGAGGATGTCACTTGGTGGAGAGCTAGGTGGAGGGTGTCACTTGGTGGAGGGCGAAGTGGAGGATGTCACTTGGTGGAGGGCGAGGTGGAGGATGTCACTTGGTGGAGGGTGAGGTGAAGGATGTCACTTGGTGGAGGGTGAGGTGGAGGATGTCACTTGGAGGAGGGTGAGGTGGAGGGTGTTACTTGGTGGAGGGCGAGGTGGAGGATGTCACTTGGTGGAGGGTGTCACTTGGTGGAGGGCTAGGTGGAGGGTGTCACTTGGAGGAGGGTGAGGTGAAGGGTGTCACTTGGTGGAGGGCGAGGTTGAGGATGTCACTTGGTGGAGGGCTAGGTGGAGGGTGTCACTTGGTGGAGGGCGAGGTGGAGGGTGTCAATTGGAGGAGGGTGAGGTGAGGGGTGTCACTTGGAGGAGGATGAGGTGAAGGGTGTCACTTGGTGGAGGGCGAGGTGGAGGGTGTCACTTGGAGGAGGGTGAGGTGAGGGGTGTCACTTGGTGGAGGGCGAGGTGGAGGGTGTCACTTGGTGGAGGACGAGGTGGAGGGTGTCACTTGGAGGAGGATGAGGTGGAGGGTGTCACTTGGTGGAGGGTGTCACTTGGTGGAGGGTGCCACTTGGAGGAGGGGGCAGGAGTCACACTCCTGGACAGGTTCCAGCCGCCTCAAGACAGCTGGAAGTTCACTGTCGTCATACATCTGGGGACAAGTTTTGGTGGCCACCATTACCCTCACAATATGGTGTTGTGAACTGTCCTGGTGGTGGTGTGGTGCGCTCACCATCTCGCCCGGGGTGGAGCTGTATGGTGTTGTGAACTGTCCTGGTGATGGTGTGGTGCGCTCACCATCTCTCCCGGGGTGGAGCTGTATGGTGTGAACTGTCCTGGTGATGGTGTGGTGCGCTCACCTTCACTCCCGGGGTGGAGACGCCCGTAAAGGAAGAGAACCTTTTGGTAATATTCGGTCGTTTATGGAAGACCTTTTAATAACGTTCATTCATGTAAGTGCTTTTGTTTTCTTGCCAGTTAAGTCATTCGCGTCATGAATCAGCCGCTCTAGCACCATTTTTCTGCTGATGACATGAGTCGTGTTACTGCGATGGTGTCTGTAAGGCGGTTCCTTCCAAAGACCAAATAGCGAAGCTTATTCCACACACTCCGTGATATTGAACTTTCTGGCGAAGCGTGGTGCGTGCGTCTCTCCCCAACCCTCTGCACTCCGCGACTCTGTCTCCTTTCTCTCTTATCTACTACTAGTTCTTTGATTTCTTCTAGTTCCCCCCTCCCTCCTTCTATCCAACTGACCTCTGGATCCTCCTAGTCTCTCCCCCCCCCCTTCTTTCTCTCTCTATTTTTTTTTCATAACCTCCCTCCCTCCCTCCCCCATACTACCCTCTGGCTCCTCCCTGTCCCACCCCCCCCCCCTCTCTCTCTCTCTCTCTCTCTCTCTCTCTCTCTCTCTCTCCACTCCTTCCTCCCAGCTAACCTCTGGCTTCCTCCAGTCCTTCCCTCTCTCTCTACCACAGCCCCTGTAGCACCTCGCCACTCTCACTGCCTCCCCTCGTTCCACTCTACCTCCTCCATCACACCATGACAGGTCTTTACTGCTCCAGTACTTCCTTCCCTTCCTGCCTTCCCATGTTCCCCCTCTCTACTCTTCCACCTCCTGCTCATCCTCTTCCCTTGTCCATCTTTTTCCTCTTTCCTCCAACTCCTGTATCTCCTCCCTGTCTATTTATCTCCTTTTCTTGCTCTTCTCCTCCCCTCCTCTCCCCTCTCCTCCCCTCGCCTCCTCTCCTCTCCCCTCCCCAGACCAAGGTTTATAATTGCTGTGTAAACTCCACAGAAGTCAACTTAAAAAAACCCACAAGACTAAGGTAAAAGTTGTTGTGTGCAGCACCACCAACCCGTCGAGGTGGAAGACGGTGATCTCAGTGTTGTATCGTTCAAGACGGGGAAGCAGAAGTGGTTCCTGGGGGCGTGTTGCCCCTTCGGTAACGTGAGAGGAGTGAGGGTGGCAGTGGTCAGTGGACACCTTGAACAGTACCTCTTGGTTTCAATATACACAGACGCAGATTAATTGTAAATCTGCATGAACCTAAATATACAAGTGTGGGGCCTAACAATATAGGTGGATAGCCTAATTGCCTGTTTTAGAACTAGTTACGAGCAGTAGCCTTCCTCAACACCTGTAGGGTTCACTATATAAGTTTGGGGACCCAATTAACAGGTGTGTTTCATTATGCAAAAGTTTAGCCAAGACAACATGTTTTAAATATATCAGGGTGATTCAAAAGTCAGGAAACGTAGGAAATAAATCAGAAAACAGAGAAAATCTTTATTTGAAGAATACATTCAAAATGTATCGTTATAAAATTTGCTTGATATGCTCTCCTTTTAATTCCAGGCATTTGTGGACTCTCTTTTTTCCACTCTACCATCATTCTTTCAAGGGCATCGGGCTGAATCTGAGCCTTGTTCAGTAATGCACTGCTTCAGATGCTCTGTGTCCCGGATCTTCAAAGAGTACCCTGTGGCTTTTGTGTGTCCCCATAAGTAAAACTCTAACAGTGGTAGGTCGGGTGACCGGGTAGGCCACTCTATTTGGCCGCGGCTTTTTAATCCAATGCCCAGTAATTAGTTCCTATGTTTCCTGACTTTTGAATCACCCTAGTATCAGACAGGTGTTGACGTACAGTACCAGCACAGATTCCCTGGCAGAGAAGGCTGGATGGTGCCACAGCTGCTGAGAGTGTGGTAAAATTCATGTACGCCAGGCACTAGAGGCCGTATATTATAGAAGCTTATCTACATTGTTCAGTAAATTGTACTATAATTAAGCAGAAAAAATATATTAAAAAAAATGAAAGCTGAAAACTGTCAAGTATATAATATACCTGATATTTTGATTGTCCAAGAATGAAGGTCGATTTAAGTTCCTTTTGTGATTTAACTTTATGACTCTCTACATGTAAACAAACACACACAAATAAGATCCGCTCTACCTATGTTTCTTCGTATTAGACGGGAATAAACGCCGGGGGACTAAAATGTGACGTATGTGTGAATTTTTTCTGTGTGGTCTAAAATTTAGCTCATTAAGTTGGTCTGGAGTATATTAGTCCCATACGTTACTGGCTCAGGTTCATTACCTTGATGGCCGTCAGGTGATGAACAGGTCACGCCCACCACCTCATTATTTACCTACTCTTTCTATTTCCTATTTTGGTTAGAAGAAATTGTGTTGACCAACGTAATTACTGTGTCTGGTTTCTTCCTGGTGTTACGCACAGAAAGTACGCACACACACACAGACACACACAGTACCATAAGATAATAATGTTCTTCGTTTCAATTATCTTCATGGTAAGGAAGGCTTAGTCTTTAATCATCTAATTTCGAGGGTAAAATTACCTCCTCTGCAGCGGTGAATCAGTCTGGAGCAAATTTATATAATAACAGAGTCTGTAAACTTTGTTGGTGAGGCTTCATACTTGTGTGTCTGTGGTGATGACATGTTGAGGAAATACTAATTGTTTCACTAAAAGATCAATATACACCATGTAGATATTCTCATAGCCATAAAAGACATTCATACGCAGGCAACAAAAACGTCCATACAAGCGCACACACACACACACACACACACAAAGGAATATGAAATACACTGTTAATGATACAAGTGACACACACACTGATATGTTGATGTGCTGAGGTTTGTTTGTGTCATAGAGATGAGAAGAGAGCTTACACTAGTTAAGATAAACACATATGTAAGGAAATTGGTATTTATTGCGATTTTTTTTCTCATTTATTGCGAGTAAAAACATGACGACTAGGTTATGATTTTTATTTTTATTGTCCCCTTTTTTTTTCTTCATTCCTTCTGTGATTTATTGTCCAGAATATTTTTTTTTATTTATGTTTTATGGCATCGGTTTGGAAAAATATAGCATATTATATCCCTTCACCCTTTTCAAAACCAACAAAAACTGCTATTATTTGTTATTTTTAGCTATATGACATTTCGGCACCTCGGACAAATATATCTGTGTTGGTATTTTGTTTCAGTTGGGGCGGTGAGAGGTCAAGGGTCGAGGGTCATTCTGAAGAATACCAAAAAAAAAAAAAATGGTTCGCCTTTTCTCAATAACTAAATGTGGCTGATATTAATTTTGTTTGTGGATATTTTCGTATTCTCTCTCTCTCTCTCTCTCTCTCTCTCTCTCTCTCTCTCTCTCTCTCTCTCACAATCCCTCTCTCACAGACTCACTCCCTTTCTCTTTATCTCTCCCTCTCTCCCTCTCTCCCTCCCTCTCTTATTCTCACCAACCTTCCACAAAAGACTCTCTCTGGGGCGTGACTTCATAAAAGTGTTGCAGATCTCTTGAAACTGAATCTCCCAATCACCCCAGACGAAGCCTTTAATGCCATTCCTCCTTGGCTGGATATATCAGTTCCTATTAATTACACTCCTGTTAATAGTAAGCAAATGTTAAACACCGATGTGGTGAGATGTATTACACTAGAAACTATTAGCAGACACATAGAGAGTATTAAACCAAGTGAATGTTATGCTTTTACTGACTGTTCTGTGCAGACAAACACAGGTAGAACAGGCTGTGCATGTGAAATAAATAAAGAAAATGAGACTGGCCAAAGAGGCATGTAAGAAATAAAATTGGGACTGGAACCTTGGACTGTCCAATGTTGTACTTAAAAAAATTCAAGTCGAAATCATGAATTTTGATCTAGAAGAAATGGGAAATATAGAGAGACCTGGCAGTTGTAGCGTTAGTAAATATGACAAATTTTGTGACAAGAGGTACCAGTATGGCCAGCATAAGGACAGAACCATACAATGCGATGTAGTCGTGGCCAGAATTAGGCTAGGATACAGACAAACCTGGCAAGTTAGTGACGCTGTACCCATACCGGAACATTCAGCATGTAAACTTTATGATAAACTTTTAAAGCATACACTTGAACACTATATTGTTGAATGTGATACTGTCAAACACTTCAGGCCACCTGGCTTATTGTATCATGAACTTTGTAATTACTACGGCGACTACAGAGTGCTTTAGGACATTCTTGCTGTCTATCCAAAATTTGCTAGACCCACACTGATTATTCCTCAAATAGAATATGATTTCTACTGTATATGAACCACTGTCCTGCGTGGCAGTGAACAGTGATATCACCCACATGATTATGAGCCTATGTATACTCTTAATGAATATGATCTATTTCTTTGTGTATGAACCTCTGTCCACCGTGGCAGTGAGAAATGATAGCACCCTCAATATTAAGACCTGACATGAATTACTCAGAGTAGGCAAACTGTACTCCAAACTTTGCCAATATATTTCTTAACCGTTAAATACTCTCTCTCTCTCTCTCTCTCTCTCTCTCTCTCTCTCTCTCTCTCTCTCTCTCTCTCTCTTATCTCATCCCTGAACATTCATTTCTTTATTTGCAGGAACATTTTTATATCAGCTATCATGGATGTTATTGACTGGTCGTTATTGACTGGTCGTTATTGACTGGTTGTTATTAACTGGTCTAATTGACTTGATGTTATTGACTGGATGTTATTAACTGGTTTTTAATGGTTGTCACTGGTTGTCATTGACTGGATGTTATTTAATGAGTGTTGTTGACTGGATTGTTATTGACTGGTTGCTATTGAAGATGTTATTGAACAGATTGTTATTGACTTGATGTTATTGAATGGATGTTATTTAATGAATGTTATCGACTGGTTGTTATTGACTGGATGTTACTAACTGGATGTTATTGACTGGGTTATTGACTGATTGTTATTGACTGGATATTACTGACTGGTTGTTATTCACGATGTTACTATACATCTATATCGACCATGTAATTGTGTTTTCATACTTTGTTACCAATCTCTCTCTCTCTCTCTCTCTCTCTCTCTCTCTCTCTCTCTCTGAAGCCAACGTGACCTTCCTCCATGCCAGCTGACCTGACAAGAGTTAGTCCCGGGTATTAATCGACTAAAACTGGCTAACGTGCGTGTGGGCTTTCAGTACTACATCAGATTTTGGGATTAACGAGATTTACAGAAGGGTGGAAGGAAAGCGAACGACGAGGGAGGATGATGGTATTCCCCTGTAGACACTTTAACTGGAAGAGGTTGACGTTGACGATATATAGTGAAAAGAGAAGAGATTTGGTGGGTTATTTTTGGGGAGGTGGAAATTTGGCGGTTTGGGGGATGCAATTTGTTTTTTGAGGGGGAGGTAAATTTGACTTGTTTTTTGTGAGGATAGATATTTGGCTAAAGTTTTATGTACTTATTATACATTTATTTATCATCGCTCTATTGTTAATGATTATATGAAGAAAAAAGTACATAGCAATTTTACAACACATTACATTGTCGTTTATAACTTTAACCATTGATCAATTTTAATCCCTTATAAAATTTAATAACTCACAGATAAGAATCAAGGAAAATGGCCCGAAGTCATTTTATGGCTTTAAATATCCCAAGTCATTTCACTGAGGTTATTAAATAAATGTTATGTGAGAATATTTTGTAACCCTCGATGCCAGAAGGAGTCTCGGCAAATCTAATTAACTATGCATAGAAAATATGTTATCCTGTTTTCAATGGCATATATTATTTTCACACCAAAAGCAAGTTGACGAGTTTGTGATTACATGTTTCATTTTTTATTGCAATGTGGCGGCCATTTTTGGTTTATAATTCTACGTTTTCTATTTCTTCTGTAAAACTTATTCATATGAGTAGAATCTGGGTTTTAGCTATACAGTGTGTGTGTGTGTGTGCGTGTGCGTATGTGTGTGTGTGTGTGACTATTGAGAAAAAACCGTACCTGGGTCTCGGGTGTTGCATCAATAGACAGAGTCGTATTGAATTACAAACACAATGGACCGAAAGTGATGTCATTGTGTAAAATATTTGTAAATTGATTAGTGAACAAAGAGTCCAATTATATAACCAAATTTTTATTAAGCTGTTCTTTTTTAATGATTTGTAAGACATTTTTACAACATATTTGACTTTGATCGCTGTACAGAATTGCATCCTTAAAAATAATTAAACAAAAATTCTACATATTTTTAAGTTCAGGTCCAACACATTAACATAAAATTTGAAATGAAATAAAACAAGAAGAATTACCATAAAACACACTTTACATGGATTCATTAAGCACTAAACTCTGATAGGATTTACACTGTCTGTCCATCTCTGTTGAGTCACAGAATCTCTGGCGTCAACGTATGAATACAGAAACAGTGAGCATCGGAATGGGAGGGATTAAAGAGACCCGGTGTGGAGGTGACGTTGGCTTGGAATGGCTCGACCCCCATCACAGTAGATAGTATCATGAAAGAGACCATGAGGACTAACATTCCATCAAAAATAATGGATGAGTAACAAAGTATTGGATAAATTTCAAGGAATAAAGATAAAACATTCATTTACGTAAACCGGATGCAGGACCTCACGCCCACCACCTCCTGTTTTGTTTATCTCTTCGCTGCTTCAAATGTGATCATCTTCTTCGTCCTCTGTCTTCATCTCCTTATTTCATTTACTTCTTTCAGTCTCTCCTTACATCCATCCGCCTCACATGCCCATACCACCTTAACTGTGTTTGTTTTGTTTCTATATTTTCCGCAATATTTGACACACCAAGAATTCTTTGTGTTTCCAGTTCTTCTTTATCTCATCGAGTGACTTCCATATTATCAGCCTTAAAGTTAACCTAGATTTCTAAACAAAGGCACTGATTTATTTCTCTACAACTTCCTCTCACATATTTTTATTGTTAACTGATGGATATGATAAATTAAATGTTCTTATTGTACTTTGACTTTCCATTATTCTTATTTTTTCATTGGTTTTGTTATTCTAATACAGACAGACAACCTTCCTCAATAAACCCGGTCTACTGAGAACATTACGTCAGTCAATATAAAATCAGTTTCAATCCTGTGTCACTTAGTACAAGATAGTTCTGTCCTGCATTAGCTTATAAGGTCGAGTTTCATGGGAAAGGAGCATTACACGACACCCTTATTGCCCGGTCTACGTAGCATTATTTACTTTACATCAGGGAGGTTCGATTGCAGGGGTAATGGATAGTGGTAATGGCGTCAGCCTGGCCAGGAGCCATCTTGGTAATGTTATCAAGGATCCCTCCGTGTTATCAACCTGCCAAAGTTGGTATCACACCATCATCACCAGGTCACGTGGAGTGTTATCAAGATCTCTCAGGGTGTTATTTTGTTATCTGTTGTGTGTGGACGTCTATTATGTTATGTTCAAACTTTCTTATGCTGTACATCTCCAGCGGTATGTCACCTTCCCTTTTGGAGTCTCTTCCACATTCTCAACGCCCGTCTTCCCACACCCGCCTTTGTGTGTGTATTTGTGGAGGGGGGGGGGGGGGGGTTAAGGCACCTCCTATTGAACATGTTTAAGTTAAAGTGTTTAAGTGGACCAGCTGTTTTCTGTTTACGTAGATCAGCTGATTTATATTAAAATGTATCAGCGATAAATGATCAGTCTAGTCTGAAGTGTATTCAGACTTCCAACAACCTTCTTCTCCTCTTCCCTCTACTCATCTCATTCTTCCTCCTTTTCCGTCTCATTTTCCTTGTTCTTTATTCTCCATCTCTTATTGCTTTCCTTTTCCATTCGCTTATTCCCCCTTTCCTCTTGAATCATTTAGTTTCCGGTAAGTCTTCTCGATCTTCTTCCTCTTAGCCATCTTTTGTTTGTCCTTCCTCTGTTTTGTTCTCCTTCCCCTTTACTCTTCATCCTTTACTTCTCCTAGATATATATTTCTTCCAAGAGAAACTGTTAGAATCTCTCTGAGGGACAGGATTCAGCTCAGGTGTCAAAGTAAACCTCAGGAGGTCAGCCAGAAAAGGTTTTCTGACCACCACGACCTGACACAGTCGTGGCTGGCGATAAACTCCAAGCAAACGACTATTTCCCTAAAAGCTTTTCTGGGTCATTGTGTTCGTGGCCACCACAACACAACGGCAACCTCGAGTCTCTCTCTTTCACTCGCTTGTAGTTGTGATTATTTCATTTGTTACTACGAAGACCCGTGAACTAGTAAACTTTACGACATATAAGAGTAACCAATTTACAGTTGAATACATAGAAAGGAAAGAACTTTTCAATGTGTAAACAGACGAGTAAGTTACCAAGAAAATGCATTAACTGAACTCGTCAGATATGTGTCAAATAGAAATATCTTGTTAAACAGACAGACAGACAGACAGACGAAGCGTTTATAGTACCCTGTGCTCCCTAAGAGTTACAGTAACAACAATAATAATAATATGACTCAGCGGTGCCACTATCATCTCCCGCCACAATGTTCAACTCTCGCAAAGTTCCCAAGTTTTTAGGGACACCAGTCATTTTTATGAGGATGTACCAGAGAAGGTGAGGGAAGGAGTAGGAGGGAGATGTAGAGACAGGAGAGGGAGGGGAAGATGTAGAGACGGAAGAAGGAGAGAAAGGGGAAGATATAGAGAGGAAGAAAAAGAGGGATAGACGTGAGATAGGAAGAGGGATAGAAGTGAGACAAGGAGAGGAAGAGCGATAGAGGTGAGAGAGAAAGAGGGATAGGGATAAGAGAGGAGGAGGGATAGACGTGAGAGAGGAAGAGGGATAGAGGTGAGAGAGGAAGAGGGATAGAAGTGAGACAAGGAGAGGAAGAGCGATAGAGGTGAGAGAGAAAGAGGGATAGGGATAAGAGAGGAAGAGGGATAGACGTGAGAGAGGAAGAGGGATAGAGATGAGAGAAAGAGGGATAGAGGTGAGAGAGAAAGATGGATAGACGTGAGTGAGAAAGAGAGATAGAGGTGAGAGAGAAGGAGGGATAGACGTGAGTGAGAAAGAGGGATAGAGGTGAGAGAGAGTAGGAATTCGAGTGAGGCCAAACTTCCCTATAGTCATTGTAAACTACAGTACTATCCTGGGGGTGATATTGTCCTAGTTCACCTGGCGGTCCCAAAGGTGATGGCAACACTGATCTACTCTCTTCTGGCAACAATGACATACTCACTTCTGGCAACACTGACCTACTCACTTCTGGCAACACTGATCTACTTCTTTTCTGGCAACGCTGACCTACTCACTTCTGGCAACACTGACCTACTCACTTCTGGCAACACTGACTTACTCACTTATGGCAATAATAACATACTCACTTCTAGCAACACCAAACTACTTACTTCTGGCAACGCTGACCTACTCTCTTCTGGCAACAATGACATACTCACTTCTGGCAACACTGACCTACTCACTTCTGGCAACATTGATACTCTCATTTCTGGCAACACTGACCTAAGCCATAATTCCAAAAGTCTCCCTCCCTCCTCCTCTCTACCATCACAAAATAACCTGATACCGTCTGAAGTGTGTGGTCCGTGGGGAGTGTGTGTGGAGGGATATTGGTGCACTGTCCTCACTCTGTCGGCATAGGAAAATAAATCTTGTGTCTTAGTGGTTCTCGACCGTCAAAGAAAATGACAGCAGACGAGGGGGGAAAACTTCAAAGAAAATGGGGGTACATAAAGGGATGTCTTAAAATAAAGCGACGGAACAGTAAGAAATAGTCTTTAAAGAAAATGGTAGAACATGAGGGGAAGATTTAAAAGATGATGAAAGATGAATATATATTAAAGAAAAAATACAGGACTTGGTAAAAATTTCGAACTCAATGGCAGGTAAGGAGAAGACTTCGAAGAAAATGACAGCAAACACGGGCGCGCCCACACACACACACACACACACACACACATAAAGCTTCACCATAAAGTTACACAAAGTCGCTGATTCAGGTCAATAAATTTCATTAACGGTGGAAGTCCACAAATAAAGTCTTAGTAATGTCCGGCCCATAGTGGAGGGCTTGGGGGGGGGGGGCAGGTGGGGGGGTGGGTAGGTAGGGGAGTGGGGGCAGATAGAGGGGGTTGGGTCGGTAGAGGGGTGGGAGCAGATAGAGGGGGTTGGGTCGGTAGAGCGGTGGGGGCAGGGTGTGGGGGGGTAACTCAGATTGAAGGATGGGTCTGGAGGGATTTTGTGAGGTGAGAGTAGGGATTTTGTGAGGTGAGAGTAGGGATTTTGTGAGGTGAGAGTAATGATTTTGTGAGGTGAGAGTAGGGATTTTTTGAGAGGAAAAGGCTGGAGCTTTGTGGAATGAATAAAGTCAGGGGAGAAAAGGGGTAAAAAAATTAAAGGTGAGAAGATAGAAAAGTAAGAGGCGAAGAAAATCGAGGAGAGAAGGAAAAGAGTAAGAGAGGAGGAGAGTAAGGGTGAGGAGAGTGAGAAATAGGGAAGGGGAAAGAGTTGTCAGTGTCTCGTGGTAAGAGTTAGAGGAAGAGGGAGGGGATGAGGGTCGTGACCTGGGGGAGGGGGGGGGGCGGGGAAGTCGGGAAGGAAGTGAGTCTCTACTTGGGAAGGTCTGAGAGGGAGGTGAGAGGTAGTAGGGAGGTGGGAGAGGGAGAGGAGGACTTAATAATTCCAGGAAATCTCTCTTTGTTCTTCTTTTCATTCTTTTTCCTCTGTTCCCAAAAATCCTGGAAGGCTGCACGAAAGAAACTATTTTTTCAGGTAAAGAATTTCAAGTACACTCAAGTAGGGGACAGAAAGTATGGATTGAGATTTATTTTTCCTTTTCGAGTAAAAAAAAGGTAATCCTGGAAACGAGAAGGAAGATCAAAAGGGCATTTTTATACTCTCGTGCAGGGCGGTTAACGGAAAAAAATAATAACACACACACACACACACACACACACACACACCTTCGCCCAACCTTTATGGACCATCCGGGACCTCCTCCACACCTTCGTTTACTCGCCATAAAGATAAACCATCTTCTGTAGTGAGCTGGAGTGGCCATACAGCTAGGTCCATTGGGGAGGAGGAGGTGGCCAGAGGGAGCGTGGAGGTGCCCAGGAGAGGAGCATTGAGATAACCAGGATAGGGGCGTGGTTGCGGCCAGGGGAGGAGTGTGACGGTGGCCAGGGGAGGAGCGTGGACGTGGTCTAGGGGAGGATCGTGGTGATGGCCAAGAGGGAGCATGGGGGTGGCCAGGTCTTGGCCACCAATAATAAAATATATTAAAATTGTTCAATAAGTTTGTGATAGGACGCGGCGGCCATGTTAGGCGGGAGGGTTGAAAGCTTATTAAAGTTTGTGAAATAAAATTATTGGATATTACAACCCGATCCTGCTGACTCTGTCTGATGCTCCCTGTCCGGAGGAAAAGACTCCACAACCACTGAGGCCACAGATCGTGAAGCCACAGCCAGGGAGGCCACAACCACTGAGGCCACAGCCGGGAGGCCACAACCACTGAGGCCACAGATCGTGAAGTCATAGCCGGGGAGGCCACAACCACTGAGGCCACAGATCGTGAAGCCACAGCCGGGAGGCCACAACCACTGAGGCCACAGATCGTGAAGTCATAGCCGGGGAGGCCACAACCACTGAGGCCACAGATAGTGAAGCCACAGCTGGGAAGGCCACAGCCACTCGGGCCACAGATCGTGATGCCACAGCTGGGGAGGCCACAGATCGTGAGGTCACAGCTGGGGAGGCCACACCCCCTGAGGCCACAGATAGTGAAGCCACAGCTGGGAAGGCCACAGCCACTCGGGCCACAGATCGTGATGCCACAGCTGGGGAGGCCACAGCCACTGAGACCACAGAAGGGGAAGCCATAGCCACTGAGGCCACAAATCTTGAAGCTACAACCAGGTTTGCCCTTTTGTCATTTCGAGGGTAATGACAGTACAAGTAAAATATTAAAAAATAAGATGCAACATTGTGAAGAATACTTGTTAATGTACACCCTGTGGGCTAGGCTGTAGATATATCACGAGATGTTTGAGTGCACTAATCTCTCCTTAGATAAGGTGTGCCCTGACTCATACACTCACAAGGAAGAACAATTTTCTCTCATGTAGTAGATCAAGGTCTTGAGGGAGCCTGTGAGAGTGGCCACCAAGACCTTCCCGATAAGCCCGTGAGGAGACGCGGGTGGAGTCAAGTTCGTAAAGTTGAGGCAGATATTCATAAGCTTCCCAGAGATAAGTGTGATCCCTTGACCTATTTACGCCCTCCAGCGGTGCCTCTGTACACGACCTTGTGCAATATTTCTGCAGTGAGTCTTCCCGGGCACCCCGTGGTAGGTGTACGGATCCCTTAGTCCACATAAATGTCTCACTCTGGATTCGTGGTACAGTACTAGGGATCCATCACATCATATGTCCTTCAAAATTCCAAACCGTTACACCTTGCACAACGCGTCTGCCACATCCCGTCACCACACAGCGCCAGACCGTAGTCACACTACCTGGGCATCATCATAGTATCCAATAACATATTTGAGCTTTAGTAGTAAGAAATAAAGGAATATGATAATGTTGCTGGTATATACTTAATCGATACTAAAACTTGAGCTAAGTGATACTCGTTCGTTCCAAGTTGCAAGTTTTGAGGAAAAGTTAGTAAACCTCATCATAGCATCATATTGATTAAGTTAATTTAGTTACATAAAATAATAGTGAGGTTCTTTTGCTAGCAACATAACCACAACATCCTCGGGGTCGGTTTAATATTTTTTTTCTTGTTGTTGGGTACAAACCAACAAACCATTATATTGAAGTGGTTTGTTGTGGGGGGGTTTTGTTGGGACATCAGACAAGTGGCAAAAAAAAAAAAGAAGCCGAAATCACTGTTATTTTCTGTTAATAAATTGTGGACAAAACATCGAATTTCAAGACTGTGTTCATCGTCGGTAGAATTATCTATGACTCAAACATCGGGAGGACAATACTGTACCATGAGGGGTAACGGAGAGGTCAGTAATGGGTCGTTCCTACCGACGATTTGCTGCTAAGGTTCTGGGGTGGGTATCATTAATGAGGTTCCCGGGTGTGGTGTTGGGTAATATTCGAAATAGTGTGATGAACTATGTGAGAGACTTTGTAAAATATAACCAAATCTTCTTCATACACTACTCGAAAATTACACGTTACTTTATTGTGGTCCTCGACTAGTGGTCGTGACCGCCTCACTTCCCTCCTTGTTATCGCTGTTTGCTCCCTGGTGCCATAATCAGCACGGTAGCGCGAAGCAAACTTTGTGGACCTCGCCTTACCAGGTATAGAAACACTGCTGAATAACTTATACGTTAATGTGAAGGGTTAACGAGTGTTGCTCCTACCAGCACCCTAACACTCAGCCTTCGCTCATGTTTGTTACTGATCTGCTCTTCAACACCTGACTTGTTTACATGAGTCTCCCGCCCAAGGAAGAGATCAACAGCGCCGGGTGACCTGAGATACGGGGTGGCGTGGCGTGGCGTGGCGTGGCTGGTAAGGTTATCTGGAACTTCACAGCTACAATAGAAATCAGAACGTTTAACACAAACTTTAACTACTTCCGTCTCATGACAACCACATGCATACTTTGGCTGCAGATAAGCTGATTATCTCTCTCTGACATAAGCAGTCAGTCAGTGAGCCTTGGTGATTATCCTGCGAAAAGAATAGGATGGTTTTGAAGCACAGGGTCACCAGTACTGACACACGCCATAGATTAGACCCAAGACTCCTCAACATAACATTTTGTCAGTGGTACATGAACTTTAGTCTGGGGTCCACGTCGTACAGTATGATGATAATAAAAACTTGGCATTTATTATTACCAAACTGTGTAAAACCAGAATTCGTGTACAGGATATTATTCCCTGTACTGAACAATCACGAAGATATAATAAAAGTGATAAAAAACATAAAATACCTATAAATGTGCATGAAAATAATCCAAGTGGTGACGGCTCCTCACCAAGTAAGTCTGCCGAGTGGAAACTATCGACGGTTTCAACTGCAAAAAAAAAAAGGGAACCTCACAGCTATCATGCATCCCTCAATCCTGTCTGGTACAGTGCAGGATTTACGATGATAACAGACAAAGGAATAAAGAAAATAAAAGACCGAATTTTGCCAACTGAAGTGAAAGGGAGCGAGATGGGGGGAAGGCGAGGCTCACCACTATTGCCGCATCTCCAAACTCACTCTGAGAGAGACAGAAAGAATGATAAACAAGAAGGAAAAAAAAAAAGACGCGGGGGTTATGGAAGGTACAGGTCGCTCGTTCTTCACTCTGATAAAGGAACAATCCATCACAAAATGAAAAGGAGAGGAGGATGAGGAGGGAGAGACGAAAAGGAGGAAAAGAAGGAAAGAGAAGAAAGAAGAATTGAAGGAAGTAAAAGAGGCAGATGGAAGATAAGAAAATGTAAGAGAAGGCAGACGAAAAAAGGGAGGTGTAGCAATGAAGATGAGGAAAGCAACATCTGCCCATAGGGTATTCTCTTCTGGCTGATGATGGCTGGCCTTGAGGGTGGAGATGGGTGGCCTTGAGGGTGGAGGTGGGTGGCCTTGAGGGTGGAGATGGGTGGCCTTGAGGGTGGAGATGGGGACAATGAAGGTGGAGATGGGTGACAGTGAAGGTGAGTGGCCCTGTAGGTGGAGATGGGTGGCCCTGAAGATGGAAATGGGTGGCCCTGAAGGTGGAGATGGGTGGCCTAAAGATGATGGGGACAATGAAGGTGGAAGTGAATGGCCCTGTAGGTGGAGATGGGTGGCCTTGAAGTTGGAAGTGGGTGGCCCTGAAGGTGGAGATGGGTGACCCTGAAGGTGGAGATGGGTGACCTAAAGATGAAGATGGGGACAGTGAAGGTGGAAGTGGGTGGCCCTGAAGGTGGAGATGGGTGACCCTGAAGGTGAAGGTGAGTGGCCCTGTAGGTGGAGATGGGTGGCCCTGAAGTTGGAAGTGGGTGGCCCTGAAGGTGAAGATGGGTGACCTAAAGATGAAGATGGGGACAATGAAGGTGGAAGTGGGTAGCCCTGAAGGTGGAGATGGGTGACAGTGAAGGTGAGTGGCCCTGAAGATGGAGATGGGTGGTCCTGAAAGTGGAGCTTGGTGGCCCTTGGGGTTGATGGGTGGCCCTGGGAGTTGATGGGTGGCTGGGTGGTCCTGAGGGTGGATGGGTGGCCCTGAATCCTCACCAACGTCCAGGATGTCCTCATAATATAAGGAGAGTTATTCTTCTCACTAATACATATATTTCCACACTAAGACTTGCGTGAGTAATTGTCAAATAAATCCTGAGGCGAGTCGGACTGAGTCACGGAGATTCGCAGAGACAACTGAAGATTAATGGTTCCTGCTCTACTGCCCTCCACCCACAGTTTACCACACACACACACACACTCTCTCTTTCTCACACACACACACACACACGCACACACACACACTCTCTCTTTCTCACACGCACACACACTCTCTCTCTCTCTCTCTCTCTCTCTCTCTCTCTCTCTCTCTCTCTCTCTCTCTCTCGTGTCGGAGTGGCAGAGTAATGCAAGATACACGAAATTTCCCTTTGAACATTATATTCTAAGACACAAACTGAAATATGTTTAATAAAGACTAATAAATATTTGGTAAAAAAAACTAATATTACTTAAACACATCGATGAACCAGGCGAGTTCATGGCCAACAAGGTTCACTCCGCATTAGTGTCTCTTCGCCTTAATGTAAACAGTAAGATATCCTGTAGAAATTCGCCACATAATGGATGTTTATGTAGCCAAGGTTTTCCACCTGCAACGTTAACAGGAATTTACCAGCTGGTCTTATCCCAAATACGCCAGAAAACCTTCGCTTAACCTTACAACAGCCTCGGTTATCGCCTCGACAAATTCTCAACCTCACCGACCGCGCTTTTCACTGCGACAAACTACCGACGCTCACTAGATTGGGAAGTACATTACCTAAATTTATGGTAAGTATAAGGGACTTTGTGGGTGTTTATGGAGGCAGTAAGGTCACACTCGCACACCGTTAATTGTCCAACTCAAAATTAACTTTGGTTCTTGTGTTGTCGACCCGGTAGTGTTGATGGTGATGGGCGGCACTGTCAACTGAGGCCCTGCTGCCTCTCTTGACCACCTCTTACACCCCTGATTGTTGTTGATTGTGTTGTAGTGTTGTAAGTGTTGATTGTATTTTGTTCTCTTATTGTTGTTGATTGTGTTGTATCCCCTGATTATTGTTGATTGTGTTGTATCCCCTGATTATTGTTGATTGTGTTGTATCCCCTGATTATTGTTGATTGTGTTGTATCCCCTGATTATTGTTGATTGTGTTGTATCCCCTGATTATTGTTGATTGTGTTGTATCCCCTGATTATTGTTGATTGTGTTGTATCCCCTGATTATTGTTGATTGTGTTGTATCCCCTGATTATTGTTGATTGTGTTATGTTGTTCTAAGTGTTGTTTGTGTTGTATCGTACTAAGATATCTGTAGTTTTGGGTGTTCATTATATGGTGTTATACTGTGATTTTTTATTACAGTAAAATGAGTGTATCACCACCACCATAACACTACAACACGTTTATCACCATAACACAACAACGCTACACTGTCCACCACAGCCTCGACACGACTGACTTGCTCTCAGTCTTCATAAATTTACTAAATTAGGTGACACACAACGTCTCCAGATGGTGTGTGTGTGTGGCTGAAGTCATTGGTCAGAGGAAAAATAATTTTTAACATAACTTCCTCTCCCTGTTTTTATCATTGTCCAATTCTTTCTGACAAGTTCACAAACACACGTAATTTCCTGCAGTACATGGTCTTGGGTGAGGAGGTCATAATACCAACTGGACTTTGCAACATCAGTGAAAAATTTAAGCGGAATCCACCTTTGCTTTCTCTTGTTTACATATTCGTATACCCGTGCACAGTAGAGGCGAGGTAGGGCTATGATTGGTACAACTTACCATGACGTCATGCTACAATTCTCGTCTATTGGTCAATGATGTTTTCCGTAGATGCCAAGACTTTGAAATTAGTAACATAGATTTTTCTTTATCATTCTCCGCACTAAACTATATATAAGTGTTTTTTAGTAGTGAACCCCATGAATACAGATTTGAACTTATATTTGACATTCCGGCACTTGTAGAAAATACCAACATACTGTACTTTGCCTTTGAAGAACAGCCGCTACTTCGTATAATCCTCATTATTCCCCGTCCCTCTAAATGTCAGGCTAAATCTTTAAGCTAACATAATGACTGTACAGTACTCGGATCTCTTCTGTTACACCGTCAGAGGTTAATAATAAGCCACTATTTGAGAGACCCGAGTAATCCGCCGCCCCTGAAACCCTGTAGGAGTAGATTACACTCCTCGGCGCCCACGTCTACACTCTGGCTTACGACCATATCCCCGCCGGCGGTGAGAGAAGCGACGAATGTAATTGGAGATTACTGTGATGCCCATTATTGTCTCCTCTAGGTCTGTAGATCTCTGGTTCCGCTATAAATGCGAGTCTCCCGAAGCTGTTGTGAAGATGGTAATGTGATCAGCTTAATCTTAAACTATGGGTCGTCATTACTTTTTGCAGCTTTGTCCTACAGTAGCGTCACGGCAACATATATTATCAATGTCTAAAGTGGTCTCAGAACAATACATATTAACTATTTTCAGCAGCAGGAAAAAGCAAATGTTAGAAGTACAATATCATTTACCAGCTTGTGTAGTTGTGATAAGTATTTTCTAGTGTCACTATGATTAAGTTTTGGACAGAGTTAATCTACAATTACCTCTATTTGATTACTATCAATAAAATTAATACACGTGTTGTTAATTGCGGGAAAAGTATCCAAATTGTAAAATTATTCTTTTCGTCCCAACATCAACCATTTTGTATTCTCAAACTATCAAAGTTGTTGTTTAACACTGTAAAGTCATCGCCTCAGTGCCCCCCCCCCCCCAAAAAAAAAAAATAATAAAATAAATAAAATAAAATAAAATAATAATCTGAATTTAACTCTTAAGACACAACTCACTGTGCCATCTGCCGATCCCACATAAACCAGCTGCGAGACAGATAGTAATGCTTTCTACCACAGAAGAAACTCCCTGTGAGTTTTATCTTGTAATCCCCAGGTCTTGGGTTCGAGTCCCTGAGAAAGACGCTGTAAAAATGTAAGAATAGGAGGAGGCTACAGGCATCGCCCATCCAAGACGTCCTGATGGGAACGTGAGTGTACACTGTACAGTATATGCTAAGTTTGTTCAAGGTCGGTCAAGTAGTGTAGGAACATCATCATCATAAAAAACAAAACATTCAGGCAGTCGATGGCTAATAGTACGATGCCATCCTCACCCCCCTCCCCACTATCTCCCAATATCTTTCTTCCCGCATCTCCTCTCTCTCTCTCTACACCCCCTCCTGGCCTCCCCTATCCCCTCGGACGTCTCACAGCTACCCTCCCCTCATCCATCACCGACGGCCATCTTAAAACAGTGACAGCAATCACAGAGTTTCCTGCCCACCTCTGATCTCCTTCTCCTCACGTGTCTTATTTTCCTTCTCTCATACATTTATCTCTTATCTCTTCTTCGATCCGCCCGCTCTCGCTGTCTCTCTGTCAGTTAGACTTTGCCTGTCTGTCTTTCAAAATGTCAGGCTGTCGCTCCATAGAATGACACGCCAACCCTGCCTCTCTCCACCCTCCTCGCCCCTAGGGACCATCCCCATTATGATATGGATGGCACACAATGACCTGAGCCGCCCTGTGCTTTGCTCCGACCATAGTAGGGGGGGGGGGGTGGAACCTACACTGTTACAAAGGACACGACCCTCTGCACTGTGGGGTAGTGTGGGGGGGGGGGGTGATCGAGGTGCAGGTTTTCTCGGCCTCTCCTGCGTCACAGAACAAAATATTAAGCACAAACATCAACAAGAAACTTCCACTAATGTAAGAGAGACACTCACGTAGGCACAAGTCTAGCATACTGACGTGAGAGACTAAGTCATAAATATATACACCCAATTTACACGAGAGCTTTGGTGGTCGTGGGTGGTGTACAGGCCGGGGAGACACAGGCCAGGGTGTCCTTCTGCAGGATGTTGGCACCGCCTCAAGGGATCAGTGGAATGTCCCGGGGCAGGTCGCCCAAGACGCCTCTCACTAGTGTGGAAAGTGAGATAAATACTCCGAGAATGTGAGCGTGACGCTGCAGTAAACTCTACTACGCCAGGCTGGTTGACTCGTGTGGCTGAAGACCCGACAACAGCTGAACCTGCAGCAGGGGAAGAGTGGTCAGGTGTCCCCCAGGAAGGGGGGGGGGGGGGATTGGCAGAGTCAAGGAAGAGACAGCGGAGGTACTTTCCTAGGACAGTGCCAGGTAAGTAGAGGATACTTTATGCGATAAGTCGCGCGGATCCGACCTTGACGCCACATAAAGCTACAACACCAGCAAGTTCACCTTTGACCATTGCAGTTTGTCATTCTCGATATTTTGAATTTAGTCGTATTTCGCTGCAGCCAAGTCGTGGCCTCGTAAAGTAATGATAACGATAAAAGATGAACGACAAAAAATAAAGTTACCGCTGTTGCCGTGGTAAAATAATTTGGTAATTAAAACATGTTTTATATCATCTTATTTATACTCTGAAGTGCATTGGTCTATTTAAGTATTAAATTACATTGTTTGTGATTCGAGTGTTCGTCCGCCAACTCTCATTGTCATAACATTTTATTCTTGTTTTTATCCAGTCGTCGACCTCATTTCCCAGTTCTCCATCGTGGAATTCAAGTGTGAATGGCGGTCATTATGACCTCGTTCCGGGAGACGTGTGACCTGTCATGGCCCAGGACGCAGGAAAGCTCCTGGAACAGCCATGACCCGTGACGCCACTCAGGGCGCGCGACAACTGCCATTACTCACCTCGACACTTGACACATAAAATGACTTTACGTCCTTTACCTTACTGAAGAAACACTGTTCAATCCTCCTGCTAGCCTGACCTGACCTAACCTGACCTTACCCAGGACAGTCACTACAGACTGTGAACCCCAGAACGACCCAGGACACTGTAACAACATCGTCCATCCTGAACGTATCTTTCCAGGCAGTGTCAACATTACAACTTGGTAATTGAGAGTGAAAGAGAAGATTAATTTTTGCTAACTATTTTCCTTTTCTTTTTTTCTTAGTTTGTACTTTTCCAGGGCAACACCGAGGCACGAAGGAACACTGCAAACAATCTCCAGCCGTAAATACAGTATATTATCTATTCATCATCCCTAACATTTTATATTCATCTACAATTCTACATCCACATTTTCTTCCTCATTTCTACTCCTCATTTACTCATAATTTCTGAATTACTTTCTTATGCCTCAGTCTTCTACATTCAACAGTTACACTTCTTGTTCTTTTACCCCCATCTTCCCCTTCCTTAGTCATTCTCCTCACTGCCGCCGCTAGAACATAAGTCTCCAGGTCTATTAACTCATTGGCAGTGACCCGGAGTCGCGTAAAAACAGACTATCGCCATAAATCGTGACCGGGATGAACAGGGAACGACCACCGTGTCACATCATGTCAATCTCTTACATTCTACCTAACAAAAAATGGCGCCTCATAAATTCCTTGCCTGGCTGCTCTACAAACACCAATTTTACCTGATGGAGACAAACGCCACCATCCACACCAGTTCCTCGAGGCCCTTTCTTCCCAGTTGTTTTGGAATGATTTTATATTTTTCACTTTCATTTCTCGAATCTTCTTAGTTCCTGTGTTCGGAGAGAGGGAGATTTCTTAGGAATAATATCTGGGAATTTGTTAAATTTTGTGGTATTTTTTACATGTACTTGGTCCCTGCTTTAACTGTCGTATTCGTCCTTCTAACTCTGATGTATTTCCTCACCCTTACATCCGACTTACATAAAGATGATTTTAAGTCAACAGTGGGTGGAAGAGGAGACATGATAAGGATATATGTTGTCGACCTTCGTATTTTTTTTTCAGTTCACTCTCACATGATGAAACTGTAAGCAACGGAAGAAAATGATGGCGGAGTCAGAGTAAGAGAACAGAGGCTGAAAGTTGTCAGATAACGAAGGGATGTTGTCAGGGAGGGAGTGTGAGAAAGTTAGACCCGTACCACCTATAACACCAGGACCCCATAATCTACACTTCCCCGTCATCTTTATAACCTCAACCAAATTCAGTTCCTCCAGCTTTGTGTTTTTGAGTCAATGGAGATATTGGAAAACCCGCCTTTCTGTTATTTACATCCAGTTATAACGAAACAAGACAGTGGAAAATGTTTAATCCCTTGAGTACAATGCTTTTCTCTTGAGTACTATGAATCTGCCCATTGAGTAAGATATTTTTACGTCTGAGTGCGCCGATTTAACCCCTTGAGTACAATACTTACCACCATCATCATAATTTTTACCACACTTACCATATATATCACCACCACATGCATCACCACATTCACCACCACATGCATCACCACATTCACCACTACGCACTATCACCACCTCTACACTCACCACCACCACCACAGTTATCACCACATCTTTCACCACATTTATTGTCACCACCACCACAATTAACATCAACACAACACCACCACCACAGTTATCACCACACTCACCACCACATTTATCACCACACTTGTCACCACTACCACCCCACCACCACAGCTAACGCCAACACAATTAAAATGAGAGTGAGGCGATAAAGTGAGAGTGAAGCGGTAAAGTGAGAGTGAGGCGGTAAAGTGAGAGTGAGGCGGTAAAGTGAGAGTGAGGAGGTAAAGTGAGAGTGAGGCGGTAAAGTGAGAGTGAGGCGGTAAAGTGAGAGTACACATTACCCAGGAGCACCTGCATCATTCACTAAACAACATTCAACATTCACTCACCAACAAACAGCGACTCATTGTTACAATATTTGAAAAACTTTCTTAGCATAAAATATAATTAATTACACCATGATTAAAAACAACTTTTATTCTGTCTATCAGAGCGAACAAATTTTAACCAAAAATTAATCAATGAATATTTTAATATAAATTACGACAAAACTAACTTTGAAATATTATATGACAATAAAAGTTCCATTATGTAATGATTTTGTATTAATAGTCAATATGTAGTTTTTTTTTCTTTTATTCAGTAATGTTTTGTGACAGAAATATACAGTTTGTAAAATATTTCATTCATAATTATGAGAAAATATTTTTTTCTCATAACCTGAACTGCACAGCTTGCCATGGTCAGCCGGGATGATAGAGCTAGCCACCATGGTCAGTCGAGATGGTACAGCTAGCTCCCATGGTCAGCAGGGATGGTACAGCTAAACACTATGGTCAGCCGGGATGATACAGCGAGCCACCATGGTCAGTCGGGATGGTACAGCTGGCCACCATGGTCAGCCGGGATGATACAGCTAGCCACCATGGTCAGTAGGGATGGTACAGCTAGCTCCCATGGTCAGCAGGGATGGTACAGCTGGCCACCATGGTCAGCAGGGATGGTACAGCTAGCCACCATGGTCAGCAGGGATGGTACAGCTAGCCACCATGGTCAGCAGGGATGGTACAGCTAGCCACCATGGTCAGCAGGGATGGTACAGCTGGCCACCATGGTCAGCAGGGATGGTACAGCTGGCCACCATGGTCAGCAGGGATGGTACAGCTGGCCACCATTGTCAGCAGGGATGGTACAGCTGGCCACCATTGTCAGCAGGAATGGTACAGCTGGCCACCATTGTCAACAGGGATGGTACAGCTGGCCACCATTGTCAGCAGGGATGGTACAGCTAGCCACCATGGTCAGCAGGGATGGTACAGCTGGCCACCATTGTCAGCAGGGATGATACAGCTAGCCACCATGGTCAGGGGTGGTGCAGCTAGCCACCATTGTCAGCAGGGATGGTACAGCTAGCCACCATGGTCAGCAGCGATGGTACAGCTGGCCACCATGGTCAGCAGGGATGGTACAGCTGGCCACCATGGTCAGCAGGGATGGTACAGCTGGCCACCATGGTCAGCAGGGATGGTACAGCTAGCCACCATTGTCAGCAGGGATGGTACAGCTAGCCACCATAGTCAGCAGGGATGGTACAGCTAGCCACCATTGTCAGCAGGGATGGTACAGCTGGCCACCATTGTCAGCAGGGATGGTACAGCTGGCCACCATTGTCAGCGGGGATGGTACAGCTAGCCACCATGGTCAGCAGGGATGGTACAGCTGGCCACCATTGTCAGCAGGGATGGTACAGCTGGCCACCATGGTCAGCAGGGATGGTACAGCTAGCCACCATGGTCAGGGGTGGTGCAACTAGCTACCATTGTCAGCGGGGATGGTACAGCTGGCCACCATGGTCAGGGGTGGTGCAGCTAGCCACCATTGTCAGCAGGGATGGTACAGCTGGCCACCATTGTCAGCAGGGATGGTACAGCTAGCCACCATTGTCAGCAGGGATGGTACAGCTGGCCACCATGGTCAGCAGGGATGGTACAGCTAGCCACCATGGTCAGCAGGGATGGTACAGCTAGCCACCATGGTCAGCAGGGATGGTACAGCTGGCCACCATGGTCAGCAGGGATGGTACAGCTGGCCACCATGGTCAGCAGGGATGGTACAGCTAGCCACCATGGTCAGGGGTGGTGCAGCTAGCTACCATTGTCAGCGGGGATGGTACAGCTGGCCACCATGGTCAGGGGTGGTGCAGCTAGCCACCATTGTCAGCAGGGATGGTACAGCTGGCCACCATTGTCAGCAGGGATGGTACAGCTAGCCACCATTGTCAGCAGGGATGGTACAGCTGGCCACCATGGTCAGCAGGGATGGTACAGCTGGCCACCATGGTCAGCAGGGATGGTACAGCTAGCCACCATGGTCAGCAGGGATGGTACAGCTGGCCACCATGGTCAGCAGGGATGGTACAGCTGGCCACCATGGTCAGCAGGGATGGTACAGCTGGCCACCATTGTCAGCAGGGATGGTACAGCTGGCCACCATGGTCAGCAGGGATGGTACAGCTGGCCACCATGGTCAGCAGGGATGGTACAGCTGGCCACCATGGTCAGCAGGGATGGTACAGCTAGCCACCATGGTCAGCAGGGATGGTACAGCTGGCCACCATTGTCAGCAGGGATGGTACAGCTGGCCACCATGGTCAGCAGGGATGGTACAGCTAGCCACCATTGTCAGCAGGGATGGTACAGCTAGCCACCATTGTCAGCAGGGATGGTACAGCTGGCCACCATTGTCAGCAGGGATGGTACAGCTGGCCACCATGGTCAGGGGTGGTGCAGCTAGCCACCATTGTCAGCAAGGATGGTACAGCTGGCCACCATGGTCAGCAGAAATGGTACAGCTGGCCACCATGGTCAGGGGTGGTACAGCTGGCCACCATTGTCAGCAAGGATGGTACAGCTGGCCACCATGGTCAGGGGTGGTGCAGCTAGCCACCATGGTCAGGGGTGGTGCAGCTAGCCACCATTGTCAGCAAGGATGGTACAGCTGGCCACCATGGTCAGGGGTGGTACAGCTGGCCACCATGGTCGGCAGGGATGGTACAGCTGGCCACCATTGTCAGCAAGGTTGGTACAGCTGGCCACCATGGTCAACAGGGATGGTACAGCTAGCCACCATGGTCAGCAGGGATGGTACAGCTGGCCAACATGGTCAGCAGGGATGGTACAGCTAGCCACCATGGTCAGCAGGGATGGTACAGCTAGCCACCATGGTCAGCAGGGATGGTACAGCTGGCCACCATGGTCAGCAGGGATGATACAGCTAGCCACCATGGTCAGCAGAGATGGTACAGCTAGCCACCATTGTCAGCAGGGATGGTGCAGCTGGCCACCATGGTCAGCAGGGATGGTACAGCTAGCCACCATGGCCAGCAGAGATGGTACAGCTAGCCACCATGGTCGGCAGGGATGGTACAGCTGGCCACCATGGTCAGCAGGGATGGTACAGCTAGCCACCATGGTCAGCAGGGATGGTACAGCTAGCCACCATGGTCAGCAGGGATGGTACAGCTAGCCACCATGGTCAGCAGGGATGGTACAGCTAGCCACCATGGTCAGCAGGGATGGTACAGCTGGCCACCATGGTCAGCAAGGATGGTACAGCTAGCCACCATGGTCAGCAAGGATGGTACAGCTAGCCACCATGGTCAGCAAGGATGGTACAGCTGGCCACCATGGTCAGCAGGGATGGTACAGCTGGCCACCATGGTCAGCAAGGATGGTACAGCTAGCCACCATGGTCAGCAGGGATGGTACAGCTAGCCACCATGGTCAGCAGGGATGGTACAGCTGGCCACCATGGTCAGCAAGGATGGTACAGCTAGCCACCATGGCCAGCAGAGATGGTACAGCTAGCCACCATGGTCAGCAGGGATGGTACAGCTAGCCACCATGGTCAGCAGGGATGGTACAGCTAGCCACCATGGTCGGCAGGGATGGTACAGCTAGCCACCATGGTCAGCAGGGATGGTACAGCTGGCCACCATGGTCAGCAGGGATGGTACAGCTAGCCACCATTGTCAGCAGGGATGGTAAGGCTAGCCACCATGGTCGGCAGGGATGGTACAGCTAGCCACCATGTTCAGCAGGGATGGTACAGCTAGCTATCATGGTCAGCAGGGATGGTACAGCTAGCCACCATGGTCAGCAGGGATGGTACAGCTAGCCACCATTGTCAGCAGGGATGGTACAGTTAGCCACCATGGTCAGCAGGGATGGTACAGCTAGCCACCATTGTCAGCAGGGATGGTACAGCTAGCCACCATGGTCAGGGGTGGTGCAGCTAGCCACCATTGTCAGCAAGGATGGTACAGCTGGCCACCATGGTCAGCAGGGATGGTACAGCTGGCCACCATGGTCAGCAGGGATGGTACAGCTGGCCACCATTGTCAGCAGTGATGGTACAGCTGGCCACCATGGTCAGCAGGGATGGTACAGCTGGCCACCATTGTGAGCAGGGATGGTACAGCTGGCCACCATGGTCGGCAGGGATGGCACAGCTGGCCACCATGGTCAGCAAGGATGGTACAGCTAGCCACCATGGTCAGCAGGGATGGTACAGCTAGCCACCATGGTCAGCAGGGATGGTACAGCTAGCCACCATGGTCGGCAGGGATGGTACAGCTAGCCACCATGGTCAGCAGGGATGGTACAGCTGGCCACCATGGTCAGCAAGGATGGTACAGCTAGCCACCATGGTCAGCAGGGATGGTACAGCTAGCCACCATGGTCAGCAAGGATGGTACAGCTGGCCACCATGGTCAGCAGGGATGGTACAGCTAGCCACCATTGTCAGCAGGGATGGTACAGTTAGCCACCATGGTCAGCAGGGATGGTACAGCTAGCCACCATTGTCAGCAGGGATGGTACAGCTAGCCACCATGGTCAGGGGTGGTGCAGCTAGCCACCATTGTCAGCAAGGATGGTACAGCTGGCCACCATGGTCAGCAGGGATGGTACAGCTGGCCACCATGGTCAGCAGGGATGGTACAGCTGGCCACCATTGTCAGCAGTGATGGTACAGCTGGCCACCATGGTCGGCAGGGATGGTACAGCTGGCCACCATTGTGAGCAGGGATGGTACAGCTGGCCACCATGGTCGGCAGGGATGGTACAGCTGGCCACCATTGTGAGCAGGGATGGTACAGCTGGCCACCATGGTCGGCAGGGATGGTACAGCTGGCCACCATTGTCAGCAGTGATGGTACAGCTGGCCACCATGGTCGGCAGGGATGGTACAGCTGGCCACCATTGTGAGCAGGGATGGTACAGCTGGCCACCATGGTCGGCAGGGATGGTACAGCTGGCCACCATGGTCGGCAGGGATGGTACAGCTGGCCACCATTGTGAGCAGGGATGGTACAGCTGGCCACCATGGTCGGCAGGGATGGTACAGCTGGCCACCATGGTCGGCAGGGATGGTACAGCTGGCCACCATGGTCGGCAGGGATGGTACAGCTGGCCACCATGGTCAGCCTAAGACATAAACTGAGGGAGTCATGTGTGTCGGATTCCCTGTAAGCAATTAATATTTAGAAGAAAAGAGAGAGAGAGAGAGAGAGAGAGAGAGAGAGAGAGATAAAAGCTCTGTTAAGTCATTGCTCATCTTATTCTCCCTCAGACACACAGGCCGGGACACCATCTCCACCAGGCTGGTGATGGACAGGTAGACCTTCAGTGTTGCCACACAATCTTCATTACCAACACAACTGCCGCAGTGAACCTCTGTTACTCCGCCTCCTGATGCCCGCCACACAGTCCCCACTACTGACCAAGGTACTGAGGGTCTCAACAACACCTATACCAGGACGCCTAATGCCACCACCACCAACCAACACCAAACTCTTGTCCTGACGCTTCCCAGAGCCTCCCCACTACTGACGAAGGTGCTGAAGGTCGTAACAACACTAGTAAAACAGGTGCCACCACCATGAACATCCACAAAAATCTTACTCTGGTGCAGGTCAGTGATCCGTAGCCCCTGACAAAGGCTGGCGACAGTGGCAGTAAGGCTCGTAACAGCACATGCTGGAGCACCGTCGCCAAACTACTCCATATAACATGATCCTCAGGTACCCACTGCCACCGATAGAGACGACACTCACCTCCATTTAACCCACAGCTTAATTTCCTCTAAGTCCTAAGCTGAAGCTGTGTAGATGTAACAAATAAATTAAATTTCAAACATTTCCTATATATAACAAAAATGTATATTTTCATAGTTATATAACCTTTCACATTATTCAATAAACTAAGTTAACAAGCATCAGTCACTGAGGCGAGACAAGCAACAGTCACTGAGGCAAGACAAGCAACAGTCACTGAGGCGAGACAAGCAACAGTCACTGAGGCGAGACAAGCAACAGTCACTGAGGCGAGACAAGCAACAGTCACTGAGGCGAGACAAGCAACAGTCACTGAGGCGAGACAAGCAACAGTCACTGAGGCGAGACAAGCAACAGTCACTGAGGCGAGACAAGCAACAGTCACTGAGGCGAGACAAGCAACAGTCACTGGGGCGAGACAAGCAACAGTCACTGAGGCGAGACAAGCAACAGTCACTGGGGCGAGACAAGCAACAGTCACTGAGGCGAGACAAGCAACAGTCACTGAGGCGAGACAAGCAACAGTCACTGGGGCGAGACAAGCAACAGTCACTGAGGCGAGATAAGCAACAGTCACTGGGCGAGACAAGCAACAGTCACTGAGGCGAGACAAGCAACAGTCACTGAGGCGAGACAAGCAACAGTCACTGGGGCGAGACAAGCAACAGTCACTGAGGCGAGACAAGCAACAGTCACTGAGGCGAGACAAGCAACAGTCACTGAGGCGAGACAAGCAACAGTCACTGAGGCGAGACAAGCAACAGTCACTGAGGCGAGACAAGCAACAGTCACTGAGGCGAGACAAGCAACAGTCACTGGGGCGAGACAAGCAACAGTCACTGAGGCGAGACAAGCAACAGTCACTGAGGCGAGACAAGCAACAGTCACTGAGGCGAGACAAGCAACAGTCACTGAGGCGAGACAAGCAACAGTCACTGAGGCGAGATAAGCAACAGTCACTGGGGCGAGACAAGCAACAGTCACTGAGGCGAGACAAGCAACAGTCACTGGGGCGAGACAAGCAACAGTCACTGAGGCGAGATAAGCAACAGTCACTGGGGCGAGACAAGCAACAGTCACTGAGGCGAGACAAGCAACAGTCACTGAGGCGAGACAAGCAACAGTCACTGGGGCGAGACAAGCAACAGTCACTGAGGCGAGACAAGCAACAGTCACTGAGGCGAGACAAGCAACAGTCACTGAGGCGAGACAAGCAACAGTCACTGAGGCGAGACAAGCAACAGTCACTGAGGCGAGACAAGCAACAGTCACTGAGGCGAGACAAGCAACAGTCACTGGGGCGAGACAAGCAACAGTCACTGAGGCGAGACAAGCAACAGTCACTGAGGCGAGACAAGCAACAGTCACTGGGGCGAGACAAGCAACAGTCACTGAGGCGAGACAAGCAACAGTCACTGAGGCGAGACAAGCAACAGTCACTGAGGCGAGACAAGCAACAGTCACTGAGGCGAGACAAGCAACAGTCACTGAGGCGAGACAAGCAACAGTCACTGGGGCGAGACAAGCAACAGTCACTGAGGCGAGACAAGCAACAGTCACTGAGGCGAGACAAGCAACAGTCACTGAGGCGAGACAAGCAACAGTCACTGGGGCGAGACAAGCAACAGTCACTGAGGCGAGACAAGCAACAGTCACTGAGGCGAGACAAGCAACAGTCACTGAGGCAAGACAAGCAACAGTCACTGAGGCGAGACAAGCAACAGTCACTGAGGCGAGACAAGCAACAGTCACTGAGGCGAGACAAGCAACAGTCACTGGGGCGAGACAAGCAACAGTCACTGAGGCGAGACAAGCAACAGTCACTGAGGCGAGACAAGCAACAGTCACTGAGGCGAGACAGCACAGTCACTGAGGCGAGACAAGCAACAGTCACTGAGGCGAGACAAGCAACAGTCACTGAGGCGAGACAAGCAACAGTCACTGAGGCGAGACAAGCAACAGTCACTGAGGCGAGACAAGCAACAGTCACTGAGGCGAGACAAGCAACAGTCACTGAGGCGAGACAAGCAACAGTCACTGAGGCGAGACAAGCAACAGTCACTGAGGCGAGACAAGCAACAGTCACTGAGGCGAGACAAGCAACAGTCACTGAGGCGAGACAAGCAACAGTCACTGGGGCGAGATAAGCAACAGTCACTGGGGCGAGACAAGCAACAGTCACTGAGGCGAGACAAGCAACAGTCACTGA
The DNA here is from genome assembly GCA_958450375.1 of Homarus gammarus. Lineage (NCBI taxonomy): Eukaryota > Metazoa > Arthropoda > Malacostraca > Decapoda > Nephropidae > Homarus > Homarus gammarus. The sequence goes on from CAUDMG010002538.1 coordinate 2,572,623, forward strand.
GGCGAGACAAGCAACAGTCACTGAGGCGAGACAAGCAACAGTCACTGAGGCGAGACAAGCAACAGTCACTGGGCGAGATAAGCAACAGTCACTGGGGCGAGACAAGCAACAGTCACTGGGCGAGACAAGCAACAGTCACTGAGGCGAGACAAGCAACAGTCACTGGGGCGAGATAAGCAACAGTCACTGGGCGAGACAAGCAACAGTCACTGAGGCGAGACAAGCAACAGTCACTGAGGCGAGACAAGCAACAGTCACTGAGGCGAGACAAGCAACAGTCACTGAGGCGAGACAAGCAACAGTCACTGAGGCGAGACAAGCAACAGTCACTGAGGCGAGACAAGCAACAGTCACTGAGGCGAGACAAGCAACAGTCACTGAGGCGAGACAAGCAACAGTCACTGAGGCGAGACAAGCAACAGTCACTGGGGCGAGATAAGCAACAGTCACTGGGGCGAGACAAGCAACAGTCACTGAGGCGAGACAAGCAACAGTCACTGGGGCGAGACAAGCAACAGTCACTGAGGCGAGACAAGCAACAGTCACTGAGGCGAGACAAGCAACAGTCACTGGGGCGAGATAAGCAACAGTCACTGGGGCGAGACAAGCAACAGTCACTGGGGCGAGACAAGCAACAGTCACTGAGGCGAGACAAGCAACAGTCACTGGGGCGAGATAAGCAACAGTCACTGGGGCGAGACAAGCAACAGTCACTGAGGCGAGACAAGCAACAGTCACTGAGGCGAGACAAGCAACAGTCACTGAGGCGAGACAAGCAACAGTCACTGAGGCGAGATATTACCATTTACGGGAAATTAATGATCTTAATAACGTCTTTAATCTACGTTCATTTGGAGATTTAATGAACTCCGACGGTGAACTAACGGGACCAGTTAATTGTAGTATAACTTCCCTGATACAATATGAGGGCAATTTGTTCATAAAACAGAGGTAATGTGTAGGTGATAAACTCTTGAACCACGCACACACACACACACACACACACACACACACACACACATACACATATACACACGCGACAAAACCATCTGTTAACCAAGATAATTAAACGATGCCTGAGAACTAATAACAGTGACTGCATTCATTGACTTATTTGTCGAATATAATTACTGAGCTAAATTATTGGAGGTAATCTCGTTATTTAACATACACATAGAAAGGAATTAGTAACACGCATTAATTTCCTCATCCTGTACCGCTGACTAATGTACGCTTGATGTCATGTTATCTTTCCTTAACAATACATTATTTTATTGAAGAATCTATTTAAAACTCACAGTAATGTCGTCAATTCTATTTGAACTTCTCTGAGGTCTCATGATATTCTTTGTTTTCGTGCTTCAGCTGACAGGATTATTAAGTTCAATTATGTTAAAAGCGTCACACTTTCAAGGGATTTTAGCTGTACAAAATAAGTTAGAATGTCGGGCTTCAAGTGTCGCCCTGCCAGACTAGACCTCCCCAGGCAATAGATATCGTGTAATTCAGTTAAGTCACCCAGAGGACGACACCAACAATTTGTTCATAAAACAGAGGTAGTGTGTAGGTGATATAATCTTGAACCACACACACACACACACACATCCTTGACCACTGAAGGGTCAAGACGTACCTGGCGCTCCTCTCGGAGCAGCCAGGTCAACTGTTATGTTGGCCCATACCAACTCCCTCCCCTGAACCCTCCTCCCCACGGGAATATCAACATGTTCTCGCCAGAAGTTACTATTTCATTTAGGAAAGGAATGTAACCAGTGTTAAACAGAGGTGAACAGTGGTGAACAGTGCTTAAGTCAGTGAGAACAACTCAACAGTAACAGTAGTACCCAAGTTAACCTTCACACAGTGAGGTCCCAGGTACCCAGTGATAACGGCCCTTGAGACCCAACAACCAGCGATGTGTTAATCCGTCTACGATAGGAAGGCCTGGAACCACACCTCACTCATATAACACCATCTGTGAGGGAGTTACTACACCACGTGAGGCCCCTCATAACACCATATGTGAAGGAGTTACTACACCACGTGAGGCCCCTCATAACACCATCTGTGAGGGAATTACTACACCACGTGAGGCCCCTCATAACACCATCTGTGAGGGAATTACTACACCAAGTGAGGCCCCTCATAACACCATCTGTGAGGGAATTACTACACCACGTGAGGCCCCTCATAACACCATATGTGAAGGAGTTACTACACCACGTGAGGCCCCTCATAACACCATCTGTGAGGGAATTACTACACCACGTGAGGCCCCTCATAACACCATCTGTGAGGGAATTACTACACCACGTGAGGCCCCTCATAACACCATCTGTGAGGGAATTACTACACCACGTGAGGCCCCTCATAACACCATCTGTGAGGGAATTACTACACCACGTGAGGCCCCTCATAACACCATATGTGAGGGAACTACTACACCACATGAGGTCCCTCCTAACACCATCTGGGAGGGAATTACTACACTACGTGTTTGCTGTTCAACACCTACAATAATCTGTATGTTCACTGTATGTTCCTTTACCTTTCTCTAATGAAGGCTTTTGTTAAACCACTAATGTATGTAATAAGTCATTTATGTCCAATGTATATTTTCAGCCTTCGGGCTGCAGAACTTTTTCAATAAACCGTCAATTATTATTATTATTATTACATACACACATCCTGTCTACTAAGCTCATGAACGGAAATCTCTACATTATCATGACTATTTATTGAAATTTTATTGTTACATCGACGATTGAGACACGTTGATATGTACAGGTTCAGTGGGCGGGGCGAGTAATAACTAACTGCTTGTTGGAGTTATATCAATTTGTTTACGCTATTTATGATTTATAATTGAACTAAATACACATCAATACACAAAGTCTATATATTTTTATTCCATTTAAAGTAAATATTTAATACCTGTTATTATTCTACATTTATTCATCATGTGTCGCCTCTACCCCTGCCAGTATCAAGAGTTCTGATTGGCTGCGATTTCAGACCAAACAAAAATATACATGAGTAAGCACACTATTGGCTGTGAGTATATAGAAGTATGGGTATGTAGTTACTAGGTGTGGGTATATAGTTACTGGGTATGGGTATATAGTTATTGGGTGTGTAGTTACTAGGTATGGGTATATAGTTACTGGGTATGGGTATATAGTTACTGGGTATATAGTTACTGGGTATGGGTATATAGTTACTAGGTATGGGTATATAGTTACTGGGTATGTGTATATAGTTACTGGGTATGTAGTTACTGGGTATGGGTATATAATTACTGGGTATGGGTATATAGTTACTGGGTATGTAGTTACTGGGTATGGGTATATAGTTACTGGGTATGTAGTTACTAGGTATGGGTATATAGTTACTGGGTATGGGTATATAGTTACGGGGTATGGGTATATAGTTACTGGTATGTAGTTACTGGGTATCGGTATATAGTTACCGGGTTTGGGTATATAGTTACTGGGTATGGGTATATAGTTACTGGGTATGTAGTTACTAGGTATGGGTATATAGTTACTGGATATGGGTATATAGTTACTGGGTATGTAGTTACTGGGTATGGGTATATAGTTACTGGGTATGTAGTTACTAGGTATGGGTATATAGTTACTGGGTATGGGTATATACTGTAGTTACTGGGTATGGGTATACAGTTACTGGGTATATAGTTACTGGGTATGGGTATATAGTTACTGGGTATGGGTATATAGTTACTGGGTATGGGTATATAGTTACTAGGTATGGGTATATAGTTACTGGGTATGGGTATATAGTTACTGGGTATGTAGTTACTGGGTATGGGTATATAGTTACTGGGTATGTAGTTACTGGGTGTGGGTATATAGTTACTGGGTATGGGTATATAGTTACTGGGCATGTAGTTACTGGGTATGGGTATATAGTTACTGGTTATGTAGTTACTGGGTATGGGTATATAGTTACTGGGTATGTAGTTACTGGGTATGGGTATATAGTTATTGGGCATGTAGTTACTAGGTATGGGTATATAGTTACTGGGTATGTAGTTACTGGGTATGGGTATATAGCTACTGGGTATGGGTAAATAGTTACTGGGTATGGGTATATAGTTACTGGATATGTAGTTACTGGGTATGGGTATATAGTTACTGAGTATGTAGTTACTAGGTATGGGATTATAGTTATTGGGTATGGGTATATAGTTACTAGGTATGGGTATATAGTTACTGGGTATGTAGTTACTAGGTATGGGATTATAGTTACTGGGTATGGGTATATAGTTACTAGGTATGGGTATGTAGTTACTGGGTATGGGTATATAGTTACTAGGTATGGGTATATAGTTACTAGGTATGGGATTATAGTTACTAGGTATGGGATTATAGTTACAGGGTATGTAGTTACTAGGTATGGGATTATAGTTACTGGGTATGGGTATATAGTTACTAGGTATGGGTATATAGTTACTGGGTATGGGTATATAGTTACTAGGTATGGGATTATAGTTACTAGGTATGGGTATATAGTTACAGGGTATGTAGTTACTAGGTATGGGATTATAGTTACTGGGTATGGGTATATAGTTACTAGGTATGGGTATATAGTTACTGGGTATGGGTATATAGCTACTAGGTATGGGATTATAGTTACTAGGTATGGGTATATAGTTACTGGGTATGTAGTTACTGGGTATGGGTATATAGTTACTGGGTATGTGTATATAGTTACTAGGTATGGGTATATAGTTACTGGGTATGGGTATATAGTTACTAGGTATGAGTATATACTATATAGTTATTAGGTACGGGTATATAGTTACTAGGTATGGGTATGTAGTTACTAGGTATGGGTATTTAGTTACTGGGTATGGGTATATAGTTACTGGGTATGTAGTTACTGGGTATGGGTATATAGTTACTAGGTATGGGAATATAGTTACTAGGTATAGGTATGTAGTTACTATATATGGGTATATAGTTACTGGGTATGTAGTTACTGGGTATGGGTATATAGTTACTAGATATGGTATATAGTTACTAGGTATGGGTATACAGCTACTAGGTATGGGTGTATAGCCACTGGGTATAGGTATATATCGGTACCGGGTATGGGTATCTACTGTATAGTTACTGAGTATAAGCAGATGAGGTAATTTTTACATATACCAGACGAAGTAAACAGTTTTAGTGATACAACAAACTTTTTCTATGTTTTTTGTCTTGTTACAAAATTTAACTACGTTTAAACTTTCTTTGTGAGGGATATAACAGTGACGCGACAACAATAATAAGAACAACAATAATAATATTAGTAAAAATAATAATAATAATAATAATAATTATAATAATAATAATAATAAAAACAAAAGTGATAACGACAACAACAATGCTAGTAATAAAAATAACAATACTGTAATTACTGAACAACAAACATTACAACAAACTTGAACAGACTGTATACAAAACACCACCAAAGTTAGCTAAACTGTACATAAGTTAGTCTCCACACAACTTTAGGAGATATTTTAAACAAAGTTGACGAATTTATACGATAAAACAAAATTAATGACGAAGTTAATCCAAATAAGTGTCAAATATATTAACATTAAAGATGAGACAACTTTAACTTCCTCCCTCAAGCTATGTAAGGCAGCCACTCCAGTACACACATACACTCTCTCTCTCTCTCTTCATGGACTTCAAGGGTGTGTCCTCCTCTTGCTGGCCTGGGAGTTATAACAGAGTTATAACACATGTAATGCTGTGTTAAATTTGTGCACGTTTGACACACTTATACTTTTACTGACAGTCTATACAGTGAGGATGTTGTTAATATTTATGACCATCATGGATTTGAAAAAAAAAAACATACGGGAAGGAATAATCTCTTCTTAACAACACTGTATCTTGTCCAGGTGCTGCACTGTCACAGGTGAGTGGCGAATGAATAGTGAATGATAAGTTAATTGGTTTTACTACCTCTTCCTCAGAGTAAACAGCCAGCACCACCACACACCAAGATCCTAATTCCTCTGGGGAGAAGACTGGAGAGAGCAAGAGAGGGTGAGACACAGGGGAGAGGGTGAGACACAGGGGAGAGGGTGAGACACAGGGGAGAGGTTTAGATGACACATGTAAGGGAGAGTGAGACAGGAGTACAGTACACAGACCTTCACTAATAACACCACACCACTCAATACTTCCTTATTTATATCTGTTATATTATTGTTTGATCAGCAACTTAGCCCACCAAAACAATACTCCGCAGGGGGGGGGGGGGGGGAAGGGGTGGTGGAAGGGTAGGTAGAGTTGTGAGAGGGGGTATAGGGGAAGGGGGGGGGGGGGTCCAGGATTCCCTCTAAAACTCTGGTTGTAAATATATTCATCCATCATGGTCAGATAGCGTTGTTGGCCAGGTACTGTTACCAAGCTGCTTCTATCATCCGAAGATCACCATCATTGCCACTATTAGCGTCACCATTACTATCGCACTATCATTAATCACCACCATCAACACTACCATCACCAATGCCATCACACCACTACCATTACCATCACTACTAACATCACCAACATTCCCAACACTATCATCACCACCATTCCCACCGCTGTTATCACAATCATCATCATCACGAGTACAATCAACATCACTACTACTACTATCACCATCATCACCACTCCCACCACCATCACTGAAACGACCATCAAAAACAATACAAACCATCACCAACAAAAACTCTGTTACAGCTTCAATTTTGACTCTTGCATGAACACTGTGACTCCTTCCCTCCCTCCCTCCCTGCCTCCCTCCCTTCCTCTCATAAATGAAAACTAAACTTGGCCCCTTCCCTCCTACACGCCCCCGTGACTCTTACATCTCCACTTTCTCAACCTGACTCCTCACTTTCCTACACTCTTGTCCTTTACTGATTTCCTTTCCACTCTGGCTCTCACCCTCTCACTGAGCTGTGATCCCGGAGGCTGTGTGGTCCTGGAGGCTGTGTGGTCCTGGAGGCGGTGTGGTCCTGGAAGTTGTGTGATCCTGGAGGCTGTGTGGTCCTGGAGGCTGTGTGGTCCTGGAAGCTGTGTGGTCTTGGAAGCTAGTATGCAGTGGAGCGCCAAGTCCAGTATATATAACATGCTGAGGTCGTCCCACTTTACCGCCTCTCATTTATATCGTGGCTTTATTAGAGAGAGAGAGAGAGAGAGAGAGAGAGAGAGAGAGAGAGAGAGAGAGTATAACGATAACGTGTAGCAAACAGTGAGAAATGGAAGAAAGACATGGAAGAGAAATAGAGAAAGAAGGAAGGAGAGGGGGGAAGGAATAGAACGGAAATAGAGGGTGAGAAACAAGGGAAGTTTAAAGAAGGGAATTGGATGGATGAAAAGGAAGAGAGGGAGAGCAAGGAGAGGAGAAGAAGGGGGTGGTAAGGGAAAAGCGAAACAAAGAAAGAGGAAGGAAGAGGAGGAAGAGGGTAGAGGGTCAAGGACGGAGGGAGAGGAGAGCAATTTAACCGTCTTGAATAACTCGACGGTCCCTCCCTGTTCCCCTTCCTCCCTCCCTGCCACCCTCCCTCCCTCCCTCCCTCCCTCCCTCCCTCCCTCCCTACCCTCTCTACCCTCCCTTCTTGCCCTCTCTACCCTCCCTCCCTCCTTACCCTCTCTACCCTCCCTTCCTCCTTACCCTCTCTACCCTCCCTCTCTCCTTACCCTCTCTACCCTCCCTCCTTGCCCTCTCTACCCTCCCTCTCTCCTTACCCTCTCTACCCTCCCTCCTTGCCCTCTCTACCCTCCCTTCCTCCTTACCCTCTCTACCCTCCCTCCCTCCTTACCCTCTCTACCCTCCCTCCTTGCCCTCTCTACCCTCCCTCTCTCCTTGCCCTCTCTACCCTCCCTCTCTCCTTGCCCTCTCTACCCTCCCTCCCTCCTTACCCTCTCTACCCTCCCTCCTTGCCCTCTCTACCCTCCCTCCCTCCTTACCCTCTCTACCCTCCCTCCCTCCTTACCCTCTCTACCCTCCCTCCCTCCTTACCCTCTCTACCCTCCCTCTCTCCTTACCCTCTCTACCCTCCCTCTCCCCTTGCCCTCTCTACTCTCCCTCCTCTCTTCTTTCATCTCTCCCACCTCTATACCTCTCTTCCCCGGTTCTTCTCTTCTTTCTTCGCTTCTCTCCCTCCTGCCTGTCTCTTTTCCAACTCGCCCTCCCCTCCTTCCTTTTTACTCTGCCTTCCCTCTTCCCCTTTTCTCTCCTTAGTTCTATACTTCTTCATTATCATCCTCATTTTCTCCCTCTTACCTCTCCCGCCTCCTTTCTGTTCATTTATATCTCCCCTCCCTCCCTTCCTCTCACCTTCTTTCCCCTCTCTTCCTTTCTCTCCCTGTCACCTCCCCTTCCTTCCCATCTACCCTCTCCATTCGTCTCCTATCTCTTTACCTTCATCTCCTCTCTTCACTACCTTTCTACTCATCCCCTCCGTTCCTCCCTACCTTCCTTTTAATTCTTCTCTCTTCTTCTCTTTCCCTTCCCTTCTCTCTTCTCTCCCCTCCCTCCTCCCCTCCCTCTTCCCTTCCCCTTCAGCCCTCCCCTCTCTCTCCTCCCCTCCCTCTAACCATCCCTTCCCCTCCCCTTTAAGCCCCCCGTCTCCCCCACCAGCACGTCGTCCCGGTAAGAGCCAACTTAGATAAATGTGTCGAGGCAGAACCAAAAAATCCTTGGATGGACGAAGGCAAATTGTTGCATAATTTTGGTAAAAGCGTCGCCATAAATCAACTATTTTGGAGAGTTCGACATTTCTTACGTCGTGTTTTTTATATTATTGTTATTATATATCAGTATTATTATTTTGTTTTATCTTCTTGGTTATGATAAATCGTTACCTGGATAATTAAATGTGTGTGTGTGTGTGTGTGTGTGTGTGTGTGTGGTTAATATTTGTATTTTGCCACTTGCAGCGGCTAGTTTATTGTGCACCCCATATTCATCCTATGAGCGGAAGCGCAAAGGGATTACAGAGTACAGTTCACAAAAGGTCAGTATAACTAACCCCCGTGGTCAGGATATTAAGACATTGAATGTTACAGAGTATTTCAAATAAATTCTTTGTTTAGTTCTGTACATAAAGGGTAACTTATTCGCAACTGCGTGAGTACAGGAGTGTGAGGCAGTATGTCTGGCCGCACACTTTGTTATTCACAGTTGCGTGAGAGGTATTCAAGCAGATTGCGTGTTTAGTTTTATACTTGGGAACTGATGTAGCTACTAAGTGCAAAAAAGTGGATACAACCTTAATATGTCGGCTATCTTGCCATTAGAGATAAAGTGTTGTGCCACTTCACACACAGTGTGCTTGGACCTGTCCCTAAAAGGTTCTACCTTCACACAGTCAAGGACGTAGTGTTCGAGTGTGTGGCCATATGTTTGGCCACACACTTTACATTTAGTTGTTCACATCTGCTTAAGGAATATACTGCCAGCGGTACTTATATCCTAACCTGAGTCTAACGGTTACAACATCTTGTCATCTAGTGATCTTGTTACTTGCTCCAAATACATGTTTCATTTGATACATCTCATCATGGTAAGCAATGGATTAACTAGTGCCTGTTTGCACTTGTCTGCTTGCGTCAAATTCATCATTAAGTTTCTTCCTAATTCTAGTTTTAATGGTTCTTTTTGACAGAAACAGATTGTATTCAACAGTGACTTTGTTAGACACGAGTTTTGCGAGGGCATCAACTCTGTCATGTTCTTTGAGGCCTGTGTGTGTGTGGGTGTGGGTTTGTTGTGTGTTGTTGTAAGTTTTAGTTATTGTATTAAATACAGTTTATAATGGATTATTCTCTTATTTTCAGGCGGTGGTTGACCAGCTGTCATTCTCAGTATTGACTCACCATTTATTCTTCCTGGCCAGATTGAGGTATGTGTTGAAAGTTGTCAGTAGCCAAGAACACATTTAACACATCTTGAATTAGTCATTTAATATGGCTTGTAATAGATGTTTAATGTGAATTTCAGTACACTCATTATGGCTTGCAAAACATTTAATATGGCTTGCAATACACTTAACATGGCTTGCAATACATTAAATATGGCTTGCAATAAACACATTTGATATGACTAACAGTAGAGACCTTTAATATCGCTCTTAATAGAGTGGTTTTTCCCTTGACCTCAACGTAACGGAAATTTACACAACTTTATATTGATTGGACAGTTTTCATCATGCCATGTTTGCAAGAAAATGTTCAGTGCATGTGAGTTGTGAATAATATGAGCGAGAGTGTGAGTTTTGGGCCGTAATTTTGTTATATTTCACGTTGAAGAATATGAAAGAATGCCTGAGGACCCTTCTCGTTTATCTCCTACAGAATATGTAAAGTTCTATAAAAATTAGGGACAATGAAAAGTAAGATATACCAGGTACTCGAGAAAGTGTTTGAAAACTCTTACATACGTCATAACTGCTTGAGAAATGTCTTATAATTAAGAAAACATTCATGGAGGAGATTTTAAACCAGGTCAGTGTAGCGTAATAACTCTAAAGTAAAAAGGCAATTTAATTTAATAAGTGTGATTTATGGCCACGGAGGCTCTTATAATTTAATGTGACGAAACTCCATCTGGACAGCGAGTAAACCTAATTATTCAGGTGACTACAGAAAAGACACAAGTTTATGTGGTGTGAGGTTGTGTGCCGCAGGAGTCTGTATTATCTCAGCTGGTACATAGTTTTAATAATTATTCAGGAAACATTACTGGTGTTATTCAGGCCTGGTTGTCATCTCTGACACACACACATAGACACACACAAACACTAACACTTCTGCACCATCCTCGACACCGGTTCCTACTACCACCTGAGATCCCTCGCCCGAGAATTACTGTTCGACACCACAACCGCATCCAGCCCATACGAGCACGAACTGATCGCTATAAGAACAGCCCAGTCCCAACCATTGTAAAAATTATCAATAACTTGTAATCAACCAGTGTATTCACTCCCAGTCAATCTTACTTTTTGCACTGTCACTATGTTGAAATGCCCTGTAGTTTGAGCTTCTCCCCACCTAGTTATTATATATTATATTTGTATCACTTATGTTACTTGTATATTATTTGTAAATCAAGAGACCCATTCCCCAATTATGTAACAGTATATTATCAGCCTTCCGGCTGCCATGCTCTTTCAATAAACCGTTAATATTATTATTATTTTTATTATTATTATTATTATTATTATTATTATTTATTTTTTTATTATTATTATTATTATTATTATTATTATTACACACAAACACACACAAACACACACACAAACATACACACACACAAACACTAACACACACAAACACACAAACACACACACACACACAAACACACACACACACAAACACTAACACACACAAACATACACACACACAAACACTAACACACACAAACACTAACACACACAAACACACACAAACACACACACACAAACATACACACACACAAACACTAACACACACACACACACACACACAAACACTAACACACACAAACACACAAACACACACACACACACAAACACACACACACACACACAAACGCTAACACACACAAACACACACACACACAAACACTAACACACACAAACACACACACACACAAACACAAACACACACACACACACAAACACACACACACACATACACACACACAAGTTACAGAGACAAAGTCTGTTTATGAAAATCCAATTAAAAAAAATCAGGATGTCGCTTCAGGCGAACCAAATACTTGTGTCTTCTTGTTAAAAACTGAACATATTAGTTTGTCTTTGCTATTTCCAAGAGAGCCAGCCCCCCCCCCCCCACCACACACACACACTGAGGATAATACTGCTGTTATACCGATGGTCGAGCCTTAGTTTAATGTTCTCGTCACTTTGACCACCGTCGTTTTGTCGTGTCTTAATCAACCCACTATACCATCCTGACCTAAATAATAACTTCATAATATCAAGAACAACACCTGCACGGTAAATTTACCTGTTAATGAAGTACCTTACCACCATACCAGCAGCAATACTTCACCTGTCTGTTCCAGGGTCTCACAGGTTCTTTACGTCACAACCAAAAATGAGCAGAAAACTTAAGTGTGCTTTTAAAACACTTAAGGGCTCAGTTGCCAGTTATGTCTTCAAATTGGGGTTAGCTTCGTCTCGTGTAAGTCTTGAAAGAGCCCATTTTTTGTCTTGTGAGTTCGTTCATATATGTACATATATATAATTTTTGAGAGAGAGAGAGAGAGAGAGAGAGAGAGAGAGACTTCCCTGGGTGTATAAAGCAGAGACACAAGCCGCCTCCCACACACACACACACACACACACACACACACATGTCACCTGTAATTACCAAGAGGTAATCATTCTCGTCCCCTCTCAAGAAAACAACGTTCTCCTTGTCTAGCAGTTTATACAGACTGTTCCCCAGAACACTTTACATTACTTGGAAATAAATGTGAAACAGTTCGTATGTAGGAGTGTTTGTTTTAGGTACGACGGGATCCTTAACTGTACTTAACCTAACATAAACTTACCGAAACAAACTTAACCTTACCAAACCTAACCTAACCTTACTTTACCTAACCTTACCTAACCTATCTTAACCTTACCTTACCTAACCTAACTTAACCATATTTAACCTAACTTAACCTTACCTAACCAATATTTACCATACCCTAACCTAACCTAACCTTATGATAATAATAACTACCAACTAATGTTACTCCTTTACGAATAGAAATAACATTAACATCCTTACTTCCGAGAATAAACTTATACTAAATAAAAGGAGGAAGAAGACGCCTTAAGACTATACTTATCTTGGGAGTAAGTAGAGAACTCACTAGTGTCTTAAATAACACAAATAACCCTATTAATACCTTCTCCTCAACCATCGAGACTGAAAAAAGTAACCCGAAGGAACATCAACAATACTCTTAAAACTCTTTACCAACGACGACATTACGTAGAAGATACATTGGGTCAGTCTGTGAGGTGCCTGTGGTAGATAACAATGATGATGTGTATGATGAGAAGGACTAGAGAATATATTTAGCGCTCTAACTTCCCCTTCGTCTCCCCTTTCCCACCTCTTCCCCTTCACCCTCCTCTACCCCCCCCCCCCTCCGTTTCCCCTCCCCTCCGTCTCCCCTTCTCCCTGTGGCTCCCGTTTCCCCCTGTGGCCCTCCTCCCCTTCTCATTCCCCCTCCTCTTCCCCTTCCTTTTCCGTTTCCCCTCCCCTCCACTTCCCCTCCCCTCCACTTCCCCTCCCATCCTCTTCCCCTCCCATCCTTTTCCCCTCCCTTTCCCCTACTCTTCTCCTTCCCCTTCCCTTCCTCTTCCTCCTCCGTCACCCCCTCCGACTCCCCCTCCCCTCCTCTTCCTCCTCCGTCTCTCCTACATCTCCCTCTCCCCTCCGTCTCCCCTCCATCTCCCTCTCCCCTCCTTTTCCCTTTCCGTCTCCCCTTCCATCCCCCCTCCCCCCTCTCCCCCGCCCCCCCCCACTCCCCAAACCACCCAAAATAACAGGCGCCGATTAAAAACTGCGATACACAATTCCTCGTGAAAAGCATATTCAGAATTTATAGTTTAACTTTATTTTGGCAGATTTGCATTGCATGTCGCCTGCCAACTGAGCCGAGTTTTGTGTGTAGTTTGTAACTGCTATTCGAATAAAGTTGTACAGGTGTATGTCAGTCGGTGGAGCTTTGTGTTTGGATATTATTAAATTCATGTCCTAAAAACGGTGATGTACACAGACATGTTACTCTAAAACAAGCGGTCTGGTTAAACGTCACTTTCTTTACATATGGATAATTTGTTTAACCACAACTAATAACCAAATTGTATTCCCTGATATTCTTGCTTTCAATAGAACGTTGATTTACATGTTAACTATTCCCTTCTTTCGGCCAGCAACGTTCACAGTAAACAGTTGTCATGTTTTTTATCTTACATCGTTCTTGATAACTCCACAAAGAATATAAATACAATACAATATATTACAATACAATACAATTAAATACAATACAATATAATACAGTACAATACAATACAATACAATACAATAATCTCGAAAATTAGTTTATGTTTTCTATAATATTGAAGTATGTTTCGCTCTCTTTTCTATCCAGACGAGACTTTTAATGGCTTCTGTTTCTGCTTTCACATCTTGTCAATTTTTCAGGTTATCTTTTTTCATTGGTTACACAAAGATAATTAATTTTTATTTTCAAATATGAACAATATGTGATCATGTCTGCTACACACCTGTCCTTGCTCTTAATTAACTACTTTCAACTTCCTTGCTAAGGATCAACTTCCTCGTTAACGGTTAACTTCCTCGTTAAGAGTTAACTTCCTTGTCAAGTCTGTCAACAAGACCGAACCAAACAACGACTCAGCGATCTAAAGGTCATTATAGTTATCACTCCAGTAAACACGGTTATATCTACCTGCGTCAAGAGATCCTGTAATAGCTACTCTCCTTTACCTTAGTTCAACCTCAGCACGTCAGTAGGTACAGGGTGCTTCTCCATACTCAACTCAAACAGCCGTCATGACATAAATTACATTGATCTATTCTTTGTACAACACCCATTACTTCTCTCAGCGTAAGAACAATACAGAACTTGTAGGTGAATAACACAATGACAGATTGAAATGAAAGGTAAACGTTGACCTGTACTACACAAGGCTACACAAACATCATGGCCAATGCTTCTTCAGTAGTAATTGTTGCAGGTTGGTAAATTGGTACATGTTAGTTTGTCATGGGGCCCTTCAAAGTGGTGTAAATGGTCCTGTTGTCAAACTTTCTCCTTCATGGGTAATTAATTCTAACAGTTCATCTCTCACACAGTAGTTGAGGGTATATAAGCATCCTGCATAATGTTACAGTAAAATTTTATATAACAGAATAAGTCGTTAATCTATACCAGTAAAAGCTCTCTTAAAAGGCTGACTTTATACGCCAGACTTTAATACCCATATTTTATTAACCAGTGTTAGTGTTTTAGTGGTTGGCCGAAAGTTATTGATAAAACTCAGCTTATTTTCAATAGAAGTTTCAAAACACAATATACTACGATATATAAGTTTCATAATAAGAGATTTAACATTTGAACTCCTTAATTTTATGCAGAAAAACACACAGACATGGCCAATTTGGGGTAAAAATCCATCCCCAAAATATGAAACACACAGTCATGGTACCACAGACCTGCCACACAACACCCACGTATAGCACATTCAGCATCATGTTTATTTTCTGATACCAATGTCTCAGAAATACAAAACAATAAGATAAATATTCCAAACACACAACTCCGAGTCTCATAAAAGTTTGGCGGTCTGGTCTCATGTTGGTCTCAAGTTTTCTTTTAAGTAGTTTGCACATGGACGCGGCTTATACTCACCAGCTTAAAAAAGGGACTAAAAATATCCTCTTTGTAATGACCCAAACAATAATTAGCAATAGTTAGGGATATGAATTAAAACAATCAACATGGACTAAAAATCCTATATAACAGAACTGCTACATTTCCATAATGAATTGTAAACTAATTGGATGGAAGCTAACAGTATATTTTGGGTTTACCTGGAGTATACTGAAAGTGGTATATCCATTAGTTTACTTTTCTTTACTCATTTATTTACTCATCCACAGTACAATTAATTTATTTTAGTGTCAGAAAAGTGAGTGAGTGAGTGAGTGAGTGAGTGAGTGAGTGAGTGAGTCTCTGTCTGTCTGTCTGTCTGTCAGTATTGGTGTTACGAGTAAATGAAATATTTTAACTAAGTTTTTGTAAATGTGTCACTTGGTAGTGCTTCATCCTCCTTCAACCTCCTCCCTCCTCCTCTCCCTCTTCCTTCCTTCCCCTTCCCCCGTCTCCATCCTATCTTTTTCTACCTCCATCCACCCCCCACCCTTCCTCTTCCTTCCTCCCGACCACTCCTCTCCTCCACTACACTCCACTACACTCCACTACACTCTTTTAATTCCCCGTAATCCCTGACACCTTTGCACAACATAAAAATATTGTAGTGTCTGCTAGGGATAGATTGGCAAGGGAAAAATATACTCATCTCAGTTTTTTTTCCTGTATACCTAAAGCAGTCAATTAATTCTTTTTTGGGAAATTTCTAGAAAAAAAAATAGATTACACTGGATGGATCATATGGGAACACTCTCTGTCTGCCATTACTGTCAACCAAGTCAGTTTTACGACGTTGGTTCAGAACATCAAGTGATTCTAGATTAAGATTATGTAGTGTAACGTCGATTTAATAAGGAAAAATAGTGAAAATGATATTAATAATATCAGTATGGATTGAGTGAGGGAGGGGGGAGGGGAGGGGAGGGAAGGGGAGGGGAGGAGAGGGAAGGGGAGGAGAGGGGAGGGGAGGGAAGGGGAGGAGAGGGGAGGGGAGGCAGTGAGCTGTATTATTCTACCTTGTGTGTTTGTATGTTTTTCTTTTCCGTGTGACGAAAGATGGAATAAGAAAAAAAAAGAGCAGATACTGAGGATGAGACTGAAGGTGGAGGATGACACTGAAGGTGGAGGACGACACTGAAGGTGGTGGATGACACTGAAGGTGGAGGATGACACTGAAGGTGGAGGATGACACTGAAGGTGGAGGATGACACTGAAGGTGGTGGATGACACTGAAGGTGGTGGATGAGACTGAAGGTGGAGGATGAGACTGAAGGTGGAGGATGACACTGAAGGTGGAGGACGACACTGAAGGTGGTGGATGACACTGAAGGTGGAGGATGACACTGAAGGTGGAGGATGACACTGAAGGTGGAGGATGACACTGAAGGTGGTGGATGACATTAAAGGTGGAGGATGACACTGAAGGTGGAAGATGACATTGAAGGTGGAGGATGACACTGAAGGTGGAGGATGACACTGAAGGTGGTGGATGACATTAAAGGTGGAGGATGACACTGAAGGTGGAGGATGACACTGAAGGTGGAGGATGACACTGAAGGTGGAGGATGACATTGAAGGTGGAGAATATGAAAGAATATGTGTTGCAGGAGACATAAAGAAACATTATTGTGTTGTTTACTGTGGGAGAAGAAACACACAGTAAAGAAGAAGACAGGGAGCGGAAGGGGAGGTCCTGGGCATAAGGTCGTGAGGACTGAGGATGTGGAAGCCAATGAGACGACGAGAATAGGTCAGAAGATTGACCGAAGTGACCAGGTGGATGGCAGGACAAAGTTTGTGGCACTCTTGGTGAAGCTAAAAGTGGCAGGACACAGAAGGATTCCTACAAACCAGGGTGATGACAAGGAACGTGGAAGGGATAAACATTAGATCTTTTCGTTCTAAAGATGTATGAGACGCTTAAGAAAATAGAGAAAATAGAGGAATTAATACTGAGGAGGAAGAAGATAATAGAAAAAGAAGAAGAAGAAGAAGAAAGTGAGAGTTTTCTGGACTCAAAGCTGGTGTAATTAGGAAGACAAAGAGACGAAAAATTGACCATGATACTGCCACAGCAAACGTTCTAAATCTCCACGTTTAGGATCTCAGCCAGACCCAGATTCAATGCTTAGTCTGTGAGAGCAGTGAGTCTGGCCAAAGTTTGCTGGATGTTGAAGTACGTGTGAAGACAACTGATGCTGGAGTGCCAAAATCCTTCGTCAGGTGATGGCACAGAAAATACTGAACAAAAGTTTGATTTACAACACTGACTAGACTGTAAATTCCTGCAATGTCCTCAATGTTGAGAGAGCTTGGCAGATCTGTTAGTATACAAAAGTGAAGCCCAAGATTGCAAGATATAAACTCTCAGAGGCAGGAATCAGTACTGAGGGATCCAACACTCAAGCGACACACCCAACAGACGATACAAGACGAGGTGGGACTGTGTTGAATACCAAGTAAGACCTTAATGACATTCAAGTATCCCTGGAAGACAGATTTCGAGGTTCACTCTTTATGTTTATTATATTTAAGGATAAGAAAGAGGCCACAACTATTTCTGTACGTGTCACGTTTGCGTGTGTGTGTTTGTGTGTGGTGACGCCAAACAGTCAACACAACTTTCACCCTCACTTGCCACCACCTATGTGTAAGGTAACTCCCGCTAAAGAGAGAGGGAGAGGGAGAGAGAGAGAGAGAGCTACACTCACGAGATGTTTATATTGTTGACACACACACACACAGGGGCGCCTCCTGCATGGCCGCCACTTGAACCTCCACCATCATGAATCAACGTAATTAAAAGCAATACTGGGGAAGCGGTCCTTAATTTGTTTACGCTAAGAGAAAGAGAATTCAGGATAATTACAAGAGGAGAGGCGAGGACTAAACAGTGTCTTCTTCCCGCCTTTGTTAATGTTTTCCCTGTTATTTTATCTAAGATACTTTAACATCCAGTAAAACTAAAATTATATAACAAATGATATTTTTTTTTATTCTGTGAAATGACAAAGAATATAATTATTTACTCAACTCCTTAAGAAAATAAACACAGGTTCACAGCAGTCCGCTTTAAGGCACACACACCAACACATCGCAGGTCCAGTACGGTGAAATTTTGTTCCTGGGACTTTCAGACACCTTAGATAACTACCTTCAGTATCCTCCTATTGCTTTTTACACTGTTTATCATTACATTTATAGAGTAAACTTCTATCAACACAAGAGACACCACCTTGTCAGTTTAGAGACACAAGATTCAGCGTTCAAGATACAGGTAATAAATTATTCAGTGAGTGAACACGTCGAACACGTCTCACCTTCGACCATCATACAAGTCATTCTACATCAGTACATCAACTTCTTATTGGCAGGACGATTCCACATTAACTAGACAATACATGATAGTGGTCTGTTAATATATTTCATGGTCATGGTATAACTATGTAGTGCCTCGGTACACACTACCTACAGAAACAGTGCCACGGTACACACTACTTACAGAAACGGTGCCACGTATACACTACCTACATAAACAGTGCCACGGTGCACACTACCTACATAAACAGTGCCACGGTACACACTACCTACATAAACAGTGTCACGGTACACACTACCTACATAAACAGTTCTACGGTATACACTGCCTACATAAGCAGTGCCACGGTATACACTACCTACATAAACAGTGCCACGGTATACACTACCTACAGAAACAGTGCCACGGTATACACTACCTACATAAACAGTGCCACGGTATACACTACCTACATAAACAGTGCCACGGTACACACTACCTACATAAACAGTGCCACGGTACACACTACCTACATAAACAGTGCCACGGTACACACTACCTACATAAACAGTGCCACGGTATACACTGCCTTCATAAGCAATGCCACGGAACACACTACCTACAGAAACAGTGCCACGATATACACTGCCTACATAAGCAGTGCCACGGTATACACTAACTACATAAACAAACAGACCCAAGGTAAATACAATAATAGTCACAACACAAAAACCTCATCACGTTACTAATACCAAGATACGACCCGAATTGGCCGTCCACACAATGCACGAACCTTCACTAAAGTCAAATGATCCGAGATTATGACTTGCAGCTCAAGTAAAGATACAACAACAATTATATTATAGACTGTTGTTATCAGACGGCACTAATGCCCTCCCAGCACCAAAGTCCTGCTGCTCAAGGATTCTTAAGTTAATATTTTCCTCAGACTGAGCATAAAATAATTCTTCAAGATACGACAGCCTGTCACGGAAACTTCAGCATTATTTTATATACTATTTCCTGCCTGAGTCTTTAGATACCAGTTAAATTTTTCTTGTGTTTTGAAGAAAAACATTTTTATCTGTGAATGTTAAGGCATGTGCTCTCAGGATGGGAAATCTGTAAACAAATATTATTAAGTTACCTTAGCAAGTGTTGTCACTTTATTACGCCATATATGTGTAAAACTTACATTATTTTCGCTTGATTTTGTCTTATAGCTTCAGGGACGGGGGGATAGAGAGTGGGAGGGAGAGATGGAGGAAAAGAGAGTTGGGTGGATGGATGGAGGGAGGTAGGGAGGGATGGAGGGAGGGTGGAGGGAGGGAGGGATGGAGGGAGGGAGGGAGAGATGGAGGAAAAGAGAGTTGGGTGGATGGATGGAGGGAGGTAGAGAGGGATGGAGGGAGGGAGAGATGGAGGAAAAGAGAGTTGGGTGGATGGATGGAGGGAGGTAGGGAGGGATGGAGGGAGGGTGGAGGGAGGGAGGGATGGAGGGAGGGAGGGAGAGATGGAGGAAAAGAGAGTTGGGTGGATGGATGGAGGGAGGTAGAGAGGGATGGAGGGAGGGATGGAGGGAGGGAGGGATGGAGGGAGGGAGGGAGAGATGGAGGAAAAGAGAGTTGGGTGGATGGATGGAGGGAGGTAGGGAGGGATGGAGTGAGGGTGGAGGGATGGAGGGAGGGAGGGAGAGATGGAGGAAAAGAGAGTTGGTTGGATGGATGGAGGGAGGTAGGGAGGGATGGATGGAGGGTGGAGGGAGGGAGGGTGGAGGGAAAGAGGGAGGGATGGAGGGAGGGAGGGAAGGTGGAGGGAGTGACTGTGATTTATCTCATCAACAAAAATATAAATATAATATTAAAAAATTGTATCACACTGTTCACGTGGCCATCACGTGCACAATGTACTAGACATAAGTTTGTAATAAAAGTGCTATAAATTTTCTTGTAACTTGTTAAGAGTCAAAACTCATCAAGGAAATCAAGAAATATTAGAGCTTATAATATCACGAACTAATACTTCTGTACCTCCGACATCAATCACCATATGGCGTTAGTGTCGTTATGTCAGACATCACGGATGACAACAAGAAATAACTTCACTCACAGCCTTCATGTGAGTCTTTAGTCACTGTTAACGCCGCGGGACTATGAGGTAATCTGTGTCTTATGCCTTCAACCACAGGTGTGAGGCACTACCACGACACTCATGACCACAGGTGTGAGGCACTACCACAACACTCATGACCACAGGTGTGAGGCACTACCACAACACTCATGACCACAGGTGTGAGGCACTACCACAACACTCATGACTACAGGTGTGAGGCACTACCACGACACTCATGACCACAGGTGTGAGGCACTACCACGACACTCATGACCACAGGTGTGAGGCACTACCACAACACTCATGACCACAGGTGTGAGGCACTACCACAACACTCATGACTACAGGTGTGAGGCACTACCACAACACTCATGACTACAGGTGTGAGGCACTACCACAACACTCATGACTACAGGTGTGAGGCACTACCACAACACTCATGACTACAGGTGTGAGGCACTACCACAACACTCATGACTACAGGTGTGAGGCACTACCACAACACTCATGACTACAGGTGTGAGGCACTACCACAACACTCATGACCACAGGTGTGAGGCACTACCACAACACTCATGACCACAGGTGTGAGGCACTACCACAACACTCATGACCACAGGTGTGAGGCACTACCACAACACTCATGACCACAGGTGTGAGGCACTACCACAACACTCAAGGCCACAGGTGTGAGGCACTACCACGACACTCATGACCACAGGTGTGAGGCACTACCACAACACTCATGACCACAGGTGTGAGGCACTACCACGACACTCAGGACCACAGGTGTGAGGCACTACCACAACACTCATGACTACAGGTGTGAGGCACTACCACAACACTCATGACCACAGGTGTGAGGCACTACCACAACACTCATGACTACAGGTGTGAGGCACTACCACAACACTCATGACTACAGGTGTGAGGCACTACCACAACACTCATGACCACAGGTGTGAGGCACTACCACAACAATCATGACCACAGGTGTGAGGCACTACCACGACACTCATGACCACAGGTGTGAGGCACTACCACAACACTCATGACTACAGGTGTGAGGCACTACCACAACACTCATGACCACAGGTGTGAGGCACTACCACAACACTCATGACTACAGGTGTGAGGCACAACCACAACACTCATGACCACAGGTGTGAGGCACTACCACAACACTCATGACTACAGGTGTGAGGCACTACCACAACACTCATGACCACAGGTGTGAGGCACTACCACAACACTCATGACCACAGGTGTGAGGCACTACCACAACAATCATGACCACAGGTGTGAGGCACTACCACAACACTCATGACCACAGGTGTGCGGCACTACTACGACACTCATGACCACAGGTGTGAGGCACTACCACAACACTCACGACCACAGGTGTGAGGCACTACCACGACACTCATGACCACAGGTGTGAGGCACTACCACAACACTCATGACCACAGGTGTGAGGCACTACCACGACACTCATGGCCACAGGTGTGATGCACTACCACGACACTCATGACCACAGGTGTGAGGCACTACCACAACACTCATGACCACAGGTGTGAGGCACTACCACAACACTCATGACCACAGGTGTGAGGCACTACCACAACACTCATGACTACAGGTGTGAGGCACTACCACGACACTCATGACCACAGGTGTGAGGCACTACTACGACACTCATGATCACAGGTGTGAGGCACTACCACAACACTCATAACCACAGGTGTGAGGCACTACCACGACACTCATGACCACAGGTGTGAGGCACTACCACAACACTCATGACCACAGGTGTGAGGCACTACCACGACACTCATGACCACAGGTGTGAGGCACTACCACGACACTCATGACCACTGGTGTGAGGCACTACCACAACACTCATGACCACAGGTGTGATTCACTACCACAACACTCATGACCACAGGTGTGGGGCACTACCACGACACTCATGACTACAGGTGTGAGGCACTACCACGACACTCATGGCCACAGGTGTAAGGCACTACCACGACACTCATGACCACAGGTGTGAGGCACTACCACAACACTCATGACCACAGGTGTGAGGCACTACCACGACACTCATGACCACAGGTGTGAAGCACTACCACAACACTCATGACCACAGGTGTGAGGCACTACCACGACACTCATGGCCACAGGTGTAAGGCACTACCACAACACTCATGGCCACAGGTGTGAAGCACTACCACGACACTCATGACCACAGGTGTGAGGCACTACCACGACACTCATGGCCACAGGTGTGAGGCACTACCACAACACTCATGACCACAGGTGTGAGGCACTACCACAACACTCATGACCACAGGTGTGAGGCACTACCACAGCACTCATGGCCACAGGTGTGAGGCACTACCACGACACTCATGGCCACAGGTGTGAAGCACTACCACAACACTCATGGCCACAGGTGTGAGGCACTACCACGACACTCAAGACCACAGGTGTGAGGCACTACCACGACACTCATGGCCACAGGTGTGAAGCACTACCACAACACTCATGACCACAGGTGTGAAGCACTACCACGACACTCATGACCACAGGTGTGTGACTGGAGGTATATGGTGAGGGACAACTGTCACGTTGGTGTCATTATTCTATCAAGTCGACAAAGCGGCTGATGAATTTAATATTTCATTATATTTATTGTACTGATGTTATTGTACACAAAGGCAACCATTACTCTACGGATTAAGGGGGAAATTGTGTGTTTACTGTTTTCTCACTTTCATTTCATCTTCGTTCAAATTCGTAAATAAAGAAAGATTAATGACCTAACTTTTCCGTCATTTGTCAAAAAAAACACGAACAAAGTTAAGGAAGACGACTGGCTCAGGGAGTGATCAATTAATACTTTGTCCCAATAAAAGTCGAAGAAGCTGGAACTGTCTCTTCAGTGTTCAGTCACCTTGGGAGATAGCCAGCCACCTTAGCCGTCCCTCGCTGCTTAATATTAGCAAGTCTCAAATAATATTAATAAAAGTAACAATAAATAATAATATATACATATATATATATATATATATATATATATATATATATATATATATATATATATATATATATATATATATATATATATACACACTATATATATATATATATCTATATATACAGTATATATATATATATATATATATATATATATATATATATATATATATATATATATATATATATAATTATGGTTTGTCTTATATCGTACTTCTTTATATTTATCTTTCTTTCTATTAAATTTTCTAGCATACATTTTCATTTCATTTCATCTTCATTAATGTGTTTCTTTCTATTCCTGTCATAACTTTGCTTGTTCCATGTTCTGTCATGTCCTCATAAATCTTAGTTTCTTCGCTAGTAAGATCACAGAGACCACGAGAAGCACAGGGTGAGATAACTAAGTTTTCCACAACAGTTCACTCACAGTATCGCCACAATATTAGCGTCGCTGGCGTGAAATATTGAGGTGAACAAATAATGTCGCGCCAGACGGCGTAACTGGGCGTGATGTAGCCAACTCCGCCCAGCTGGTGACGGGTCTGGCTCGGCTCTCATTTATTGGGCTTCAACTCTTATAACTTTTGGCAATTCAGCGATTTCAGCAACTTTGTTAAGACTTTACTGTGATTCAGAACACTGATATACTGTTATATATTACACGCTGGCGCTCATATCAATCGTCACTAAACTAGCAAGACTCAGGTACATATAAATACTCCGATATTATCATTAGTTAGGCACCATTTGAAGTATAAACATTTCACGCCCCAAACAACTACTACATCATTCTTGGTAACATATTCCACACACGTGCTCTCTGGTGGCAGCTGATGTTCTTTTAACATTATCGTGTTTACAAACTTCAAGTGGCCGCCAAAATCTCATGATCGGAGCAATTTGTGAGACTTAGACGATGACGACGAGTTTAGGAAACACCTGATGACCAGCTGACTGATTCCTGTGTTGTCTGTGGGCGATAGTTCTGTGGTTATTGTCTGTGGGCGGTGGTTCTGTGGTTATTGTCTGTGGGCGATGGTTGTGTGGTTTGTGGGCGGTGGTTCTGTGGTTATTGTCTGTGGGCGGTGGTTCTGTGGTTATTGTCTGTGGGCGGTGGTTCTGTGGTTATTGTCTGTGGGCGGTGGTTGTGTGGTTGTTGTTTGTGGGCGGTGGTTGTGTGGTTGTTGTCTGTGGGCGGTGGTTGTGTGGCTGTTGTCTGTGGGT
Source organism: Homarus gammarus (assembly GCA_958450375.1). NCBI lineage: Eukaryota > Metazoa > Arthropoda > Malacostraca > Decapoda > Nephropidae > Homarus > Homarus gammarus. Next base: position 2,597,788 of record CAUDMG010002538.1, read on the forward strand.
GGTGGTTGTGTGGTTGTTGTCTGTGGGCGGTGGTTGTGTGGTTGTTGTCTGTGGGCGGTGGTTGTGTGGTTGTTGTCTGTGGGCGGTGGTTGTGTGGTTGTTGTCTGTGGGCGGTGGTTGTGTGGTTGTTGTCTGTGGGCGGTGGTTGTGTGGTTATTGTCTGTGGGCGGTGGTTGTGTGGTTGTTGTCTGTGGGTGGTGGTTGTGTGGTTGTTGTCTATGGGCGGTGGTTGTGTGGTTATTGTCTGTGGGCGGTGGTTGTGTGCTTATTGTCTGTGGGCGGTGGTTGTGTGGTTATTGTCTGTGGGCGTGGTTCTGTGGACGGTGGTTGTGTGGTTATTGTCTGTGGGCGGTGGTTGTGTGGTTATTGTCTGTGGGTGGTGGTTGTGTGGTTATTGTCTGTGGGCGGTGGTTGTGTGGTTATTGTCTGTGGGCGGTGGTTGTGTGGTTATTGTCTGTGGGCGGTGGTTCTGTGGACGGTGGTTGTGTGGTTGTTGTCTGTGGGCGGTGGTTGTGTGGTTATTGTCTGTGGGCGGTGGTTGTGTGGTTGTTGTCTGTGGGTGGTGGTTGTGTGGTTGTTGTCTATGGGCGGTGGTTGTGTGGTTATTGTCTGTGGGCGGTGGTTGTGTGGTTATTGTCTGTGGGCGGTGGTTGTGTGGTTATTGTCTGTGGGCGTGGTTCTGTGGACGGTGGTTCTGTGGTTATTGTCTGTGGGCGGTGGTTGTGTGTTTATTGTCTGTGGGTGGTGGTTGTGTGGTTATTGTCTGTGGGCGGTGGTTGTGTGGTTATTGTCTGTGGGCGGTGGTTGTGTGGTTATTGTCTGTGGGCGGTGGTTTTGTGGACGGTGGTTGTGTGGTTATTGTCTGTGGGCGGTGGTTGTGTGGTTATTGTCTGTGGGCGGTGGTTGTGTGGTTATTGTCTGTGGACGGTGGTTCTGTGGTGACTGTCTGTGGGCGGTGGTTCTGTGGTGACTGTCTGTGTGTCTCAACTTACACTAAACTGTTGCTGTTCACCATTGTGAACGGCATCAATGGTTATCAACGGAAGACATTAGTTTGTATTCTAAATGTAAATCTTTATAAAATTATCGTTGATGGTCGCCAGGTGTGAGGAACTAAGGGGTGAGGTCACAGGTACACTATTAAGACAATGGGACCATCGGTGTCGGTGAGAGACTTGCTGAGGTAACATAAAATCTGTCGTACACTCTGAGAACTTAACACCTCCGGCGGGATCAATAAAGACACTGGGAAGGTCACCTTTTTGTACCCTGACCCAGTACTTCATGAGAGACTGGACAAGTATAGGGCAGACTAAAAAATAATGAATTGTAATCCACGAGAAGTAATATTTGATTCTAGTCTCTCTGGGTAACAAAAAAGCATAGAGGCTCAATTTACACCATAAGAAACGCAATAACTTTTACATAGACTAAATAAAGTAATAGTAATTCAAAACATAAATTTAGGCCAACTTTGAGGAAGTGTGTAAGTAAAGTGGAGGATCACTTGGTCGACCAGGAAACTGTTGCTAACTTTACTGTAAAATAACAAGTTTAAGCTGATATTAGCGGGGAGAAAACTTGGCTGAAGTGGCGCTTAGTTGGCGATTGGTGAGTGAGAGCTACTCTGGTACTGGATGTTTAGCTGTGGTATTATGGTATTAGATGTTTAGCTGTGGTACTGTGGTATAAGATGTTTAGCTGTGGTACTGTTGTAAAGATGTTTATCTGTGGTATTGTGGTATAAAATGTTTACCTATGGTACTGTGGTATAAGATGTTTAGCTGTGACACTTAGTATAAAATGTTTGCCTGTGGTACTGTGGTATAAGATATTTAGCTGTGGTTCAGAGTACGAGAGGCGCAAAAGGCGTTGTTGACAGGAATACAAAGTGATAAATTTTTATTCCACCAAAACGATCATAAAGTTGTCTACGTTACACATACTGTAGAAGGTGTTTTGTTGTCACGGAGGAAGGAGGTGACTAAGACATACTGTACACCTCGCTCTAGGCTTATCCTTCATCATCAACAGGTCAAGGAACACCTAAAAATACATTGAATTCGCTGTCCCTTTCATGTTTTTTCTTCTAGCATTTTATATTATGTTAACAAGTGACGAAGGGATAAGGGAGTGTGTTCATCACTGTCTATTTGTCGAGCTATGTATCTGTCTGTTTGTTTGTCTGTAGGTCTGTCTCACCTTACCTAGCAGAGATACAAAGGATAATAAAAGTTTGTGTCACGGGGGAGAGTCACACCACAAACAACCACATACATATGTTGGCGCCAATCCATGTTGGTCTAGATGTATCATCACTCTCCTCTTCCCACCTTCATCTTGCTCTCCCACGCAACCATCAACCCTCTCCCCTTATCCCTTCTTTATTCTCTCTCTTCACCCTCCATTAACTCTCCACAAGGACCTCCTTCTTTAATGGATAAAGTCTAATGTGAACTCCCCTGTTGCTGCTCCTCCTTCACCCATCTCATCCCCGTCCCCTTCACTCCTTATTTGCCTTCTCACTCGTCCTACTTCTACCGTCCTCACCCATTCCTCAGCCCCCAATACACTTTTCCTGACCTACTATATCCTCCTTCTTCTCCTCCTCTGCCGGCCGTCAAAAGTGAGGACCTCCACCTCCGGGCTGTCATCCACCTCTCACACTGATCAACATGATTTTATCGCCAGATTCGTGGCTGAGACACACACTAAAGCTTCCAATAGATTTTTTACGAGGAACTTTGAGTTGGTTAAGTTGGAAGAAGATTAAAAATAAAGGGTAAGTCGAAATATAAAAGTGTAAAGAAGGACAAGTTAAGGTCGGGGGTGGCTGTCACGTCCAGAGGAAGTTTGTGAAACTTTGAACGAAGGAAAATTTTATTTTTACTTTTGACTTAAAGAACCTTTTAACGTGTATCTTCGAGGCTGAGTTTGTTTATGTGACGATTATGTTAAGATCAGTTTACAATTCTGCTTTCATGAATATAAATCTTATATGCTATAGGTTTAATCTACGTATGTGTGTGCGTAGGCCTCAACATAACATGGCCTACTTATGACCACAGCCTCACCACAACAAAGGCCACTTGAGGCTACAGCCTTAACACAACAAGGGTCACATGTCACATTTTGGGGGCTATGGTTATACCTACTGGGGTTTGTTATTGTTTGTCCGTCTTCACTGTTGCAAGATAACACGTGGCTTCTCCTGGCTGTGTGGGAGGGCAGACTGAGCATCAAAAGGACCAACAAGTACCATTTGTGCCTTCAGCTTAACCTTTTCCTTCGTCTGTATACACACGGGCAAGGACTCCTCCACGGTGATGTGTTGTGACGAGTCAACATCATTTGTCTTGGACCAGATTCTTTACTATATCTTCTGCAATCGTCTATGTGGTTACTGTAACAAACTTCGAAAAGCATTAAAACTATAATTGCCTTATTTTTGGTTCTTACCTCACCAACTTTTGCATTAATATTGATTTTGTTTTATTATTTTGTCCTTAGTCAACTACAACTTCAGTACTACACAGACAGACAGACAGACAGACACAGACACACACCAATCATCATAACCTCCCCCACTCCATCTGTCGACGAGATAAAAAGAAATGATGATTAAATTTATGAATAACCAAAACTTACCTATGTGAATAATCGTCAAGTCTAATCTCAGAACTGATATTATTTTCTCTTCAATGAATCAGCTATCTCTACTTTACGTAATACTATAACACGAATTTCAAGCAATAAATTAATTACTGCAACACTCCAGGTTAAAGAGACTTACAAACGGAGGTGAGGAAATAGCAACAAAAATAAATAAATAAATAAAATTAATTTCCCTACCTGTCAACAGTGAGAACACAGAAACAAAGTCGACCTTCCCATCACTCGATACTGTTACAACTGGTATTATTCTTGGCTGACATTTCACCTAAAGATTTACCAACACATACTAAGCTTGAGTACCGATGACTTCTCAGGTGTACGGGACGCGCTCATTATGTTACGTTACCTGGTGTAGTTTACATGCTTTTCGTCTCGCCTCAGTCCACCATTTCCTTCTCACCTCTCCTCATTAAACACCTTTCTCTTCTCTCCCTCAACCCTCTCCTCCTCAAACACCTCTCCTCCACCCTCTCCTCCTCAAACACCTCTCCCTCCCCCCTCTCCTTCACAAACACCTCTCCCTCCTCCCTCTCCTCCTCAAACACCTCTCCCTCCATCCTCTCCTCCTCAAACACCTCTCCCTCTACCCTCTCCTCCTCAAACACCTCTCCCTCTACCCTCTCCTCCTCAAACACCTCTCCCTCCTCCCTCTCCTCCTCAAACACCTCTCCCTCCTCCCTCTCCTCCTCAAACACCTCTCCCTCCTCCCTCTCCTCCTCAAACACCACTCCCTCTACCCTCTCCTCCTCAAACACCTCTCCCTCCACCCTCTCCTCCTCAAACACCTCTCCCTCCACCCTCTCCTCCTCAAACACCTCTCCTTCTACCCCCTCCTCCTCAAACACCTCTCCCTCCACCCTCTCCTCCTCAAACACCTCTCCCTCCACCCTCTCCTCCTCAAACACCTCTCCCTCTACCCTCTCCTCCTCAAACACCTCTCCCTCCATCCTCTCCTCCTCAAACACTTCTCCCTCCATCCACTCCTCCTCAAACACCTCTCCCTCCACCCTCTCCTCCTCAAACACCTCTCCCTCCTCCCTCTCCTCCTCAAACACCTCTTCCTCCATCCACTCCTCCTCAAACACCTCTCCCTCCACCCTCTCCTCCTCAAACACCTCTCCCTCCACCCTCTCCTCCTCAAACACCTCTCCCTCCACCCTCTCCTCAAACACCTCTCCCTCCACCCTCTCCTCCTCAAACACCTCTCCCTCCATCCTCTCCTCCTCAAACACCTCTCCCTCCTCCCTCTCCTCCTCAAACACCTCTCCCGTCACCCTCTCCTCCCCAAACACCTCTCCCTCCACCCTCTCCTCCTCAAACACCTCTCCCTCCACCCTCTCCTCCTCAAACACCTCTCCCTCCACCCTCTCCTCCTCAAACACCTCTCCCTCCATCCTCTCCTCCTCAAACACCTCTCCCTCCATCCTCTCCTCCTTAAACACCTCTCCCTCCACCCTCTCCACCTCAAACACCTCTCCCTCCATCCTCTCCTCCTCAAACACCTCTCCCTCTACCCTCTCCTCCTCAAACACCTCTCCCTCCACCCTCTCCTCCTCAAACACCTCTCCCTCTACCCTCTCCTCCTCAAACACCTCTCCCTCTACCCTCTCCTCCTCAAACACCTCTCCCTCCTCCCTCTCCTCCTCAAACACCTCTCCCTCCTCCCTCTCCTCCTCAAACACCTCTCCCTGCACCCTCTCCTCCTCAAACACCTCTCCCTCTACCCTCTCCTCCTCAAACACCTCTCCCTCCACCCTCTCCTCCTCAAACACCTCTCCTTCCATCCTCTCCTCCTCAAACACCTCTCCCTCCACCCTCTCCTCCTCAAACACATCTCCCTCCATCCTCTCCTCCTCAAACACCTCTCCCTCCACCCTCTCCTCCTCACACACCTATCCCTCCACCTTCTCCTCCTCAAACACCTCACCCTCCATCCTCTCCTCCTCAAACACCTCTCCCTCTACCCTCTCCTCCTGAAACATCTCTCCCTCCACCCTCTCCTCCTCAAACACCTCTCCCTCCACCCTATCCTCCTCAAACACCTCTCCCTCCATCCTCTCCTCCTCAAACACCTCTCCCTCCACCGTCTCCTCCTCAAACACCTCTCCCTCTACCCTCTCCTCCTCAAACACCTCTCCCTCCACCCTCTCCTCCTCAAACACCTCTCCCTCCATCCTTTCCTCCTCAAACATCTCTCCCTCCACCCTCTCCTCCTCAAACACCTCTCCCTCCACCCTCTCCTCCTCAAACACCTCTCCCTCCACCCTCTCCTCCTCAAACACCTCTCCCTCCACCCCTCCTCCTCAAACACCTCTCCCTCCACCCTCTCCTCCTCAAACACCTCTCCCTCCACCCTCTCCTCCTCAAACACCTCTCCCTCCATCCTCTCCTCCTCAAACACCTCTCCCACCACCCTCTCCTCCTCAAACACCTCTCCCTCCACCCTCTCCTCCTCAAACACCTCTCCCTCCACCCTCTCCTCCTCAAACACCTATCCCTCCACCCTCTCCTCCTCAAACACCTCTCCCTCTACCCTCTCCTCCTCAAACACCTCTCCCTCCATTCTCTCCTCCTCAAACACCTCTCCCTCCACCCTCTCCTCCTCAAACACCTCTCCCTCCACCCTCTCCTCCTCAAACACCTCTCCCTCTACCCTCTCCTCCTCAAACACCTCTCCCTCCATCCTCTCCTCCTCAAACACCTCTCCCTCTACCCTCTCCTCCTCAAACACCTCTCCCTCCACCCGCTCCTCCCCAAACACCTCTCCCTCTACCCTCTCCTCCTCAAACACCTCTCCCTCTACCCTCTCCTCCTCAAACACCTCTCCCTCCACCCTCTCCTCCTCAAACACCTCTCCCTCTACCCTCTCCTCCTCAAACACCTCTCCCTCTACCCTCTCCTCCTCAAACACCTCTCCCTCCTCCCTCTCCTCCTCAAACACCTCTCCCTCCTCCCTCTCCTCCTCAAACACCTCTCCCTCCACCCTCTCCTCCTCAAACACCTCTCCCTCTACCCTCTCCTCCTCAAACACCTCTCCCTCCACCCTCTCCTCCTCAAACACCTCTCCCTCCATCCTCTCCTCCTCAAACACCTCTCCCTCCACCCTCTCCTCCTCAAACACCTCTCCCTCCATCCTCTCCTCCTCAAACACCTCTCCCTCCACCCTCTCCTCCTCAAACACATCTCCCTCCATCCTCTCCTCCTCAAACACCTCTCCCTCCACCCTCTCCTCCTCAAACACCTCTCCCTCCACCCTCTCCTCCTCAAACACCTCTCCCTCCATCCTCTCCTCCTCAAACACCTCTCCCGCCACCCTCTCCTCCTCAAACACCTCTCCCTCTACCCTCTCCTCCTCAAACACCTCTCCCTCTACCCTCTCCTCCTCACACACCTCTCCCTCCACCCTCTCCTCCTCAAACACCTCTCCCTCCATCCTCTCCTCCTCAAACACCTCTCCCTCCACCCTCTCCTCCTCAAACACCTCTCCCTCCATCCTCTCCTCCTCAAACACCTCTCCCTCCATCCTCTCCTCCTCAAGCACCTCTCCCTCCACCCTCTCCTCCTCAAACACCTCTCCCTCCATCCTCTCCTCCTCAAACACCTCTCCCTCCACCCTCTCCTCCTCAAACGCCTCTCCCTCCACCCTCTCCTCCTCACACACCTCTCCCTCCACCCTCTCCTCCTCAAACACCTCTCCCTCCATCCTCTCCTCCTCAAACACCTCTCCCTCCACCCTCTCCTCCTCAAACACCTCTCCCTCCACCCTCTCCTCCTCAAACACCTCTCCCTCCGCCCTCTCCTCCTCAAACACCTCTCCCTCCATCCTCTCCTCCTCAAACACCTCTCCCTCCACCCTCTCCTCCTCAAACACCTCTCCCTCCATCCTCTCCTCCTCAAACACCTCTCCCTCCATCCTCTCCTCCTCAAACACCTCTCCCTCCATCCTCTCCTCCTCAAACACCTCTCCCTCCATCCTCTCCTCCTCAAACATCTCTCCCTCTACCCCATTACCTCTTCTTATCGTTTGAATGTCTCTATATATCCAGAGGTGTTCGCCATTTGTGTAGGAACCTGGGAGGAAAATGGCATGAGAATGTGTGTGTGTGTGTGTGTGTGTGTATGTGCTTGAGTGTGTGTGTGTGTGTGTGTGTGCGTGCGTATGCGTATGTGTGTGCGTCTGTATGTGTAAATATATAAATGGTGTTTGTCTTTCTCTCCTAAGATCCAGGCACTCTTACACTGCCTCTCTCTCTCACACACACACACACACACACACACACACACACCTCATCTGCAAATTTGGTAAGAAGCTTCTACACCATCCCCGACACCGGCTCCTACTACCACCCGAGGTCCCTTGTCCGAGAATTGCTGTTCGACACCACAACCGCATCCAGCCCATACGTGCACGAACTGATCGCTATAAGAACAGCCCAGTCCCAACCATTGTAAAAATTATCAATAACTTGTAATACTGTAACACTGTCACTATGTTGAATTGAACTGTAGTTTGAGCTTTTCCCCATCTAAGTTATTATATGTCTTATTTGTATCACTTATGTTACTTGTATATTATTTGTAATTCGTAACCCACTCCCCAAATATGTAACTGTATATTTTCAGCCTTCTGGCTGCCAAGCTCCTTCAATAAACCGTTAATTATTATTATTATTACACACACACACACACACACTCTACGGACTTTCTTACCCACATATCACTTACTACCTAGCCACTGTTTCTCATGACAGAATCCGGACTTCACTGATTCACTGACGTGCATACATTTTAGATACTGACACAGTAAGCTTTTTTGTGAGACTTGCGGTGAAAACATTTGGTGTTCGTGATATATTGATGTTGAAATGATGTTTATTCCAAAAGTTGAGAACGAAATATCAAAGTCAGACGGCCATCATTACAGTGTGTTACGGGTAGACGGTGTGTGGGGAATGGACCAGCTGATCACCCTGTATACCTTAGGTTAGTGGCACTTAATTACTGTATTAATATATGAAGCAAAAAAATAACATCTATTGAATGACAGATTTTATTAGTAATCATACTATTTATAATATTTTACGGCCACTGAAGTTTAATTGATTATGTTTTTATTTACGTCGAACCTAATTCATTGAAAATATGTTTAAGAAAAAAATATATTTCTAATCTTTCCTTCCCATCCACCAGTTCGAAAAAAGTGAGATTTTTTTTCGATATTTTCATGATCACTACAAAAACAAAAACGGATTATCCTCAATTGTACATCAAAGTCAATTAAAACTGACCCAGATCGTGAAGCGAACAGAAATGAATCTTGTCATTAACTGAACATGGCTAATAACCTCACTGTAAAAATTGTGACGATAAACAAGAGTGGATGGTATTGGGTCCATTGACTCTCTCTCTCTCTCTCTCTCTCTCTCTCTCTCTCTCCCTTGATCAGTCATGTGTTTGAGGGTGTGTTGTATTTATGTGGGCGGCCATGCAAAAATTTAATTGTCCCCCATCATCCATACGTCCACAGCTCATTGACCTTCCTCTTACACATTCGTACGGTAAATAACATCACGTAACATTGGAAACAACAACTAACTAATCTAGCTATGTAGGGTGGTAGTCATAGGGATCTCAGTGTTATACCGTGTGCTGACTGGCTTTTGCACGTGTGACGTCAGTGGGAATGCGTATGTTGATTGATCTTTCCCTCCCGTGATGTTACAGTTAGTGAACTGATTGGTCTTCCCCTGTAGTGACGTCAAAGTTAAATATTGTGAGCTGATTGGTCTTCCCCTGTAGTGACGTCAAAGTTAAATATTGTGAGCTGATTGGTCTTCCCCTGTAGTGACGTCAAATTTAAATATTGTGAACTGATTGGCCCTTCTCTGTAGTGACGTCAAATTTAAATATTGTGAACTAATTGGCCTTTCTCTGTAGTGAGGTCAAAGTTAAATATTGTGAACTGATTGGCCTTCCCCTGTAGTGAGGTCAAAGTTAAATATTGTGAACTGATTGGCCTTCCCCTGTAGTGAGGTCAAAGTTAAATATTGTGAACTGATTGGCCTTTCTCTGTAGTGACGTCAAAGTTAAATATTGTGAACTGATTGGCCTTTCTCTGTAGTGACGTCAAATTTAAATATTGTGAACTGATTGGCCTTTCTCTGTAGTGAGGTCAAAGTTAAATATTGTGAACTAATTGGCCTTTCTCTGTAGTGATGTCAAAGTTAAATATTGTGAACTGATTGGCCGTTCTCTGTAGTGACGTCAAAGTTAAATATTGTGAACTGATTGGCCTTTCTCTGTAGTGATGTCAAAGTTAAATATTGTGAACTGATTGGCCTTCCCCTGGTTTGTTTATTTTAGTGTGGCGTGTGCCAGGACTCGTGCCACTCACCCAACCAATTTAGCAACATCCATGAGTGAACTAACGTGCCCTGGCATAGTCACCATTTAATGAGGTGAAAAATCCTTGTTTCAGAATTATCAAAGAGGAAAGCCAAAAGAAAATTAGAAAAAAACGAGGGAAAGAGGAGAAAAAATTAAATAAAGATGATATGGAAGGGCATTATATAAGAGGGGCGGGGGGAGAGGCAGGACAAAGGTAAGGAGCGACGCGCCACTGTGTCTCCCTCAGGTTGCCAAGTTGCCTCTGGTCCAACAACTGACTCAGCAGCGTTTTCCTCCCTTCACCCCTCACCCTCACCCTCCTCCTCCTCCTCCTGCCGCTGCTACAACTGTTGCCGCCGTCGCCGCCGTTGCTGCTGCTGCTGCCGCTGCTGCTGCCGCTGCTGCTGCTGCTGCTGCTGCTGCTGCTGCTGACGCCGCCTCCGTCGCCGTCGCCGTCGCAGCATCCGCAGCCGCCGCCGCCGCCGCTGCTGCTGCTGCTGCTGCTGCTCAAGACCCGCTTGAATGGTCACTCGAGAAGGCAAGATAACTCTGCCTCTTGGTACAATGGTGGGGTAAATTGGAGTGTTTTCTCGAGTAAAGTAATCACAGGAACTCTTCTGGCTGAGTGGGTGAGTGTAATGAATGGCATGAATGTAACAGTGGCTGGAAGAGGTGGGTGTGATACACGAGGGTGGTGCTGGGTGGTAGGTTGTGTCAGGTGAGGGTGGTAGGGTGTGGCAGATGAGGTTGGTGCTGGGTGTTAGGGTGTGGCAAGTGAGGGTTGGGCTGGGTGGTAGGGTGTTGGCAGATGAGGGTGGTAGGGTGTGGCAGGTGAGGGTTGTAGGGTGTGGCAAATGAGGGTGGTGCTGGGTGGTAGGGTGTGGCAGGTGAGGGTGGTAGGGTGTGGCAAACCAAAATTCTAGCCAGATGGATGATGTCATTTACCTGCGAGTTTCCAGGATGAACAGTGACAAAAGAAGGTGTTTTACCGGTGCTGTGTGCCTGGGAGGGAGGGTGATAATATCTAGTACCGTACTGACTGCCTGGGAGGATGAAATAACGGCCCCTCTCTTACTGGCAGTGAGTTAAGGGACCCAGCCTGAGTGTATTAGCGTGATGGACGTTCCATTGATATCAAATTTTGGAGATGTGAAGGAAACATGAAGACTAGTCATTCCCAAAGAAGACATAATGGTACGTTTACATAACGACTCCTTGATGCTGTAGATATGACAGACCGTTAAAGATCCTGTCAACAAGGTTCTCGTGAGTCCTTCCTCAATTAGATAGTGACTGTCTTTATGCAGGTGAATCACCCCACCCACCCTGTACTCCTGGCCCAGCCCTCAGCGATTATCATTTGTTTCGACGTATTAATGTCCCCTGCGTGACACGAGATTCTCTGTTGATGACGAACTGTGAGCTGTCACGGAGGTCTTGATACCGAGGCAGCCACAAGATTTCTATTTTGTTGGTACTAACAGTAGAGAAGGTATATGAAGCGAATACGCTGAGAAAATGGGAGAATATGTTGACATATAATGTATGTAGTTCCTCGTGTCTACTCGACGTACCACATGTCTCATCTAGCTGACTGTAACAGTTTTCACGACCCGTGCTTTCATATCATCAACAAACACCACTATCATCCACCATCCAAGCACACTGTGTGTGAAATGGCACAACAATTTATCTCTTATGGCAAGATAGCCGACATAATAAGAGTTTATCCACTTTTTTGCACTCAGTAACTATATCATTTCCCAGTGTAGAACCAAACACACAATGTGCTTGAATACTTCTCACGCAAATGTGAATAACAAAGTGTGCGGCCAGACATATTGCCTCACACTGCTGTACTCCCGCAGTTGTGAATAAGTTAGTAGTCACCCTCTACTGTATGTGTAGAACTAAACAAACAATGTATTTGAACTTCTCTATAATATCCAGTGCCATGATATTTTGACCACTGGTGTCTGTTATACACACCCTTAGTGACCTCTACTCTGTAATCCTTTTGCGCTACCTCTCACAGGATAAGTACGAGGTGCACAATAAACTAGCCGCTGTACATGGAAAAATTCAAATTTAGCTAACATATCAAACATCATTTACACCTCGACATACAGTTACCAAGTGCTTGAAAAAAATAGGCATAAACGAACTGTTACCAGGTACCAGCATCAAGTGCAACTAAGTAACCATATTTTGTGGACCAGCCACCATGACAAGATACCAAGTAACAGCATTCATTTGAGCTGTATCAACATGTAGGTAAATATATATACCTGGCGAACACACTTTATACCATATAAAGTATGTTCTCCACGCTACCCTGACCCTCCCCAGGATACTCACGCACGTACGCCACCACCAACATGCACAGATTCGAAAAAAAAACTTCCCGTGTTGACATTGTGGAAAGCGGAGCCTTCATGTATATGAAAAGACACAGTGGCGTCCGCTGGAAACAAGACAACCACTCCACATGTTCATTATTTTACGTCGTGTGACCGAGGGTGATGAAGGGTTCGGGAGATGAGTTTGTGTCGAGATGATGAAGATAATGATGGTGATGCTGATGAATGATGGTGGACTTTGTGAGGGAGTTGATGACATCACCCTTCTTGATAGACGTATAAAATGAAGGTTTTTAGTATCCTCTTAGTCGGCCTGGTGACACCGTGGCCCAGCAGCGAGGGAGGGAGAAGTTGAGGTGACACCGGGGCCCAGCAGTGAGGGAGGGAGAAGTTGAGGTGACACCGTGGCCCAGCAGTGAGGGAGGGAGAAGTTGAGGTGAGGGCAAGTATGAAGAGAGGGAGAGAATACGGAATACACGACCTACAGGGTAAAGATTTAGGAGGGAGGGAATAGTTGAAAGTGGACAAACAATGAAAAAATAATTGGGTAGGGTGGGAAGAAGAAGAAGAAGAAGAAGAAGTAGTGGACGGGGCCAGATAAAGGAAACCAGTGAAGGTGGAGGATGTGGAAAACTCTGTGAGATGGGTAGAGAAAAGTGGAAGTGGATGGGAACATAATGCCCAACCCCCAGGAGGAAGGAGAGGCAAGAAAATAATCCAGATCTAGGCAACATGGATTACACAGTGTCAACTAACCCTAATCCCCGCACTTCTCTTCCCGGTCCACTACAATCGTCTCCCCACACTCCTTCTTCGTGTCCCTCACTCCCTGTTCCTTCACTCAACCCTTGCCCCTTTACCAGGACTTCTACCCCCACCCGCCACACACTCCCCCCTTTCCCCACAACCCCTACCCTCTCTTCCAATACCAGGCCGCACCTCTCTGCTCCTTCCCTACCGCAACATCTATCCTAGTCACTATTCTCCTGCCCCTTTTTCCTATCTATTCCACGCCTCATAGCCTGACCCCAGCACCAACTCCGTCACCTTACACCTCCCCTGGTACACGCCCTCCGGTACACCCCCCCCCCGGTACACCCCCCGGTACACCCCCTGGTACACCTCCCCCCCCTTGGTATTCCTACTCTCTACCCCTGGCCTGTTCTAACTCACTTCCACTAAGCACCTTGTATATGCCTTGACCCATATCCCCGACCCCGGCCGATATCCTCACAAACCTGCTCTATCCCCCAAACCAACTCTGTCTACCTCCATCGCTGTCCCCCCCAAAACAAGATCCACTCCATATAATATATCAACTAACGGAATAACCCACACGATCTCGTTCTCCAACATTGTTATCCTGATGCTTTATAATACCGCCTCCTCCAACACTGTCTCTCTGACGTGTGTGGTGGTGACAGGTGGCCGTGTTTAGTACCCCCTTTAGTGATCATCATCCTTCATTCAACAGTACTTCCTCTATATACTTAACCACACAAATGTAAGATGGTAAAGATTGTGACGACTTGATGAGGGTGACAGTAACAGAAGGGATGAGAGAGAACCAGGGAGACGCTGGGTAGACAGGGAGACTGGTGAGGGGGTAAGAGGGTGAAGGGGGTTACGAGTCATGTTGGAGGGGAAACAGTGACAAAGGAGAGAGGCTGGGGGTGGTGGGAGGAGGGAAGGAGGATCGACGGAAGGGAGCAGGAGGGAGGGAGAGGAAGATAAAGTAGGGAAGGGGGGTGGGGGAATTAGCTAGGGCAGGATCCACCTTCCGGTGCACCGCCATCAAGGACAAACCTATTCCCTCTCCTCCTCTCCTCTTCTCTCACTTAATCTCCTTTACTTCCACTCCCTTGCCTCCTCTCCCTTACTCGCACACCCTCCTCTTCCCTCCCTTCCCCTACCGGGTTAGGGTTAGGTTAGAGTAGAGCCTACCTTAACCTCTTTACCTCCTTCCCCCTTACCTCATATTCCTTACTTCCACATCCTCAACTTCCTCCTCTTCCCTCCCTTTCCCTCGCCTCCCTTCCCCTTATCTCATCTCCCTTACTTTCTCACCCTCAACTTCCTCCCTTCCTTCCCCCCCTTGCCTCATCTCCCTTACTTGCACACCCTCAGCTTCCCTGCTTCCCTCCCCTCCCTCCCTTCCCCACCCTTAACCTCCTTTACATCCTCTCCCTTACCCCCTCTTCCTCACTCTCACACCCTCCCCTTCCACCCTTTCCTTCCCCTCTCCTCTCCCCTCTCTTCCACCCTCTCTTCTCCTAACCTCCTTTTATCTTCCCCTTCCCTCCTCTCCCTTACTTGCACACCCTCAATTTCCTCCTCTCCCCTCCCGTCTGTGCTGAATTGCAATATATGATCATCAATGTTGTATGGAAAAGCAAGGCAGACACCTCCAGCAGACACCTGAGGGAGGCAAGGGACCTTCAATATGGTACTACAGGACAGAGTAACGAAAGAGATGCTATAAACATTTTAGAATAAGAAATATGAGATACCTTGGTCATTTGATTAGAGATGAAGACATAATGGTAGAGATCTTCGGAGGTTAAACTGAGGGTTAAGGAAGCCAGGGAAATTCAGAGACTTGGTTGGGTGAATGAAATTTTAAAGCTGTGGTCCCCGGAGAGATACAATATCTGGGAGGTTTGGTAAAGAAAGCCTCAATACGTTGTAAGTGGTGGGTCATGGTCGCCAACCCTCAGACAAGATGGCGGTAATTTGATTAATTAGACCATCAAGGAGTATAAATATGTACCTTCTTTGGACCCTAATTCTATAAAACCTACAGTATGTTATAACTTAAACCCAGGTATAAACCCACATATGAATAAACACATAAAAATACCAAAAAAATATACAAAACTATACTGTACTGTATTGTATAGAAAATCACTATAACTCAGGACCATAGGAAGCTTTTAAAGTGTATGTTATGTGAGTATATACTGTGAATTATATACTTGTTCTGTTTTGGTTTTTTATTCACCAACATCATTATTATATATCAAGTCAAACGTTAGTCAATAAAGTTGTTTTCAATACCCCCTTTCTTCTTTCCTCGTCCTCTTCTTCATTTTCTTCCTCCTCCTGCTCCTCTTTTTCTTCTTCATCCTCCTCATCCTCCTCTTCTTCATCCTCCTTATCCTCCTCTTCTTCATCCTCCTCATCCTCCTCTTATTCATCTTTTTCCTCCTCCTGCTCTTCTTCTTCTTCTTCTTTATCTTCTTCCTCCTCCTGCTCCTCTTTTTCTTCTTCATCCTCCTCATCCTCCTCTTCTTCATCCTCCTTATCCTCCTCTTCTTCATCCTCCTCATCCTCCTCTTCTTCATCTTTTTCCTCCTCCTGCTCTTCTTCTTCTTCTTCATCTTCTTCATCCTCCTCATCCTCTTTTTCTTCTTCATCCTCCTCATCCTCCTCTTCTTCATCCTCCTCATCTTCTTCATCCTCCTCATCCTCCTCTTCTTCATCTTCTTCCTCCTCCTGCTCTTCTTCTTCTTCTTCTTCATCTTCTTCCTCCTCCTGCTCCTCTTTTTCTTCTTCATCCTCCTCATCCTCCTCTTCTTCATCTTTTTCCTCCTCCTGCTCTTCTTCTTCTTCTTCTTCTTCTTCCATCATCATCGTATTGCTTCACCTTCCCTTATATTCACACCTCAACCTCACCTCTCTCGTTATTACCTACTCCCCCTGTTGACCGCTCCATTAACTCTTCATCAGATTCCTTCTATTAATCTTCTCCTCTGCTTAGATTCCCATTCATCATCCCTCAATTTTATTTCTATTTTTTTAGCTTCACCTCTCGTGGGTTTGATGAGTTGGTTCAGTAAATAGAGCAGTGAGACCCTCCTTTATTGATTTACTGTATATTGACAGAGGAGTAAGTTGTACAGGGTCATGTGTACCTCGGTGTGTGTGTGTGTGTGTGTGTGTGTGTGTGTGTGTGTGTGTGTGTGTGTGTGTGTGTGTGTGTGTGTGTGTGTGCGGTAGTTTGAGACATTACCGGAAACTGAAATCTTCGTAAGTATTAATAACTGCACGCCTGTAGTAATAGTCTTTTATCCACCTCTTTCTTCCCTCAGAGAGAGAGAGAGAGAGAGAGAGAGAGAGAGAGAGAGAGAGACTCAGCGTGGATGTGTATATAAGTCTATGTGTGTGACCAGGTTTCACAAATATGTTCCACAGTTGTACCCAAAACGTGTAGCTGAAGTGCCACTCCCGGCACGCACGCACACACACACACACACACACACACACCATGAAAGTATTTTCCTTGATATTCAAATCCAACAGGAGAACAGAGGAGCACAAGCTGGGGTGTGACAGCGGCCTTGTTATAATGTGTTGCCTTGTGCGTGACCTGACTACGTCACTGAGCTTCTGTGTGTGTGTCTATTGTGGGCGTGTACACTGTGATACTGTGCGTGCGGGCATGCGTGCGTGCGTGCGTGCGTGCGTGCGTGCGTGTGTATACTTACTGATAAATACTTTTAAAATTTGAAAATAATATTCAATTTGCATCTGAAGAACTTGTCTAATTTTGGTGATTTCTTTCCTAAAACTTTTGATCCCAAATCATCTTTGATCCTCTTCTCACTTCTGGCTCTCAAGTTGTACTAGCGAGGGAGAGAAGGATGATGGTCCATAAACCTCGTGGCCTCCCTGGGTGTAGTTTACCAGGAAGACAGGGCTCATACGGACAACCAAGGCCTGTGTGTCTGCCTTCTATATCAAGAGGGTTATGTACAATGACCGTGAAACAGCCAGGTTGTGTGTTTGTTCAGCTATGGGTCAGACTCACAACCAGCCTAAATTTTGTATTGTCGAAAAGTTTAAATTCATCTGTATAAATCACCACACAACTTTTATAAACACATTTGTTATTATGTTAAATATTATATCCCCACTATATCCTGTATTAATGTAAACCATAAAGTTAGCCCAACATGAGACAATTTACAGAGATAAAGTTTATTTACTTTCTCTCTCTGTGTGTGTGTCTCTCCTTCCATCTCCACATTTCTTTGCCTTTCGTCTCGTTCTGTTTATCATCTTCACCTCATTTCTTTTTCATTTTCATCTTCTCTTTCATCTCCCTTCTTTTCCACATCTTTCCCTTCTCCTCTTCCTCATCACCATTCACCCTCCACTCTGTCTTCTCGTCTCGTCATCTGTTACAAATAATAATGGTGTACAGTATAGTGTGACGTCATCAGCAGTAGACACAACCAACAAAAATAAACAAAGCGAATATTGTAGCTACGTTATACTTACATGTTATTTATTTCGCAACTTTAGACTTCGTAGATTTATATAAGAATAAAACAAATATATTACAAGTAATTAATTGCTTAACTTAATTCGTACGAAAACCTAATGAATAATTTAATATGCTTTATAAATATTGTTTATTGATGTTTGATAATAGAGTAACCTTTTAATTATATAAATCATGAGATTTACAATAATCATGTACTCTGTCAGTCAGGAAATAATCCTACACAATCGCCAGGATTGGGAGAACTAAACCTTTTCACGGAATTTCCATTAGCGAAGCGTTCGGTTATTCTGGTCGAACAATTCACCAAACTCCATGACAAGTTTAATATACATATATTGAAAGATCACAAATCCGGCAGACGGGTGACATGAACAGTACGGAAATAACAGTCTATGGTTTTAAAATAGTTAATAAACTCATTCAATTACTAAGTGAGTCTCGCGTCATGAGTGGTGAGGCTGTCCAGCTCTTACTGGAGTCAAGCCACACCTGGGTCGTGTTGTGTCAGGGCGCCGTATGTTGTGTTGTCATGATGTACGGTTTTGTGACCCTTGGCGAATTTTGATACATAATGTTCCAAGTGCCAGTCAATTTAATGTGATTGAAGTGTCCTTAAGAATGGTAAAAATGGTCGAAGGAGTTTACACAATCCTTTTGGTAAGGTGGGAGTCAAATTCACTATAGCGTCCAGCGTTTCAGGATCATCACATCTCATGCCACTGAACAAGTTTATGTTGTTATGGCGGTAATATCATGTACAGTCTCGTTCAAGATTCTTCGAACACTGCTGGAGACAGCTGGCAACTCAAGGCCATTTGTTTACTATAGTACGGAGCATAATATAATACGAAACAATAAAGCCCAGCCAAAAATTAAGCAACGGGGAACTAAGTAACCAATCACCGATAACCTTTTACATTCAATCATAATTTTCACTACGTACTATAGTAAACAAACGGCCTTGAGTTGCCAGCTGTCTCCAGCAGTGTTCGAATAATCTTGAGCGAGACTGTACAGTAGCTAAAATAAAGTATCTGACAGAGTGGGTCCGATGACTTCTAAAATTATTCGTACAACTCGTAATGTCTCGGGAGGGTTGGCATGCGTGTCTTCACCGACCGCCATTCAGTATCCAACACGGGGGGGGGGGGGGGGAGGGGGGGCTGTGAGTTGACATGTAAGGAATAAAATAAACGGTTAAATGATTGCTATCACATAGTATAAGGAGACAACACACATATCCCAACACCTATCGTCTATGGTCTCATATTGTTTCACACACAGTATGCACAGATACGTTTTTTAGCTAATGCACGTTGCCGTCCACCTGTGCTTCTCAGGTGAAGGCGGATACTCAGTAGTAGAGGAGCACTGCTGTACGGAAGTATGTCACAAGGAACTTGTTGTGTATATCAAATTCGCATAAAAGAATGTTGTTTCATTGACTCAATAATACTGTGTTTGAAGTGATTAGATAGATCTTACTCTCTCCTATTATAATGTGTCTCATATGTGTGTCTGCACTGTTGACCCGACTCCCAGCTCCTGCGGGTGTTGCGAGCAAGAGATCCTGCAGGTCATCCCTAAGGACTCCCGGGTATACAAAGCGTCATGGTCCTGCAGCTGCATTTCTCTCGGACTCCTGCCCAGCTGCCTGAAGGTCATGTAATATACATATTCTGTCAACGTTATTTGTCCTTCTATTTCGGGAACATTGTGTCACTACAACACGTTTGATCCTTGTATTGGTATGTCTCTTTTTCTTGAGACAATTCTTGCTTTTTGGGTCATAAAGTACATTGAAGGCCCGCTCACACAGTCACGCTGAAGCCGGAACGAGCATATACTGTACTAACGTAAATTGTCCGAACGAGCGAGTCAAGTTAACAACACATATCTCACATTATATTCGAATTACATTTAATTCGAATCTTTCAAATTTTATCCTCGAGGGAAGACAGTTTACCATTCCCTGGAAAGACAGCGAGTCGTGTAACAGTCATTAGCTAAGCTGAGAAAATCATAACACCCACCGCGGCGTCACATATCGTCTGTCTTCGGACAATTTATGCCAGAATATATCTGGTTCTAGCCTTGGTGTGAACAGGCCATATGGCAACGAGCGGTGTTATAAAGAAGCACCAGACGAGTCTTTATCTACTACTACACAACAGGTCAGTGACTATAACCGAGTCACTTTTACTACAACAACCTTAAGATCTTTCACCATGGTGGAGGTCAACACGTGCCACATTCTGTCTGGCGGCCAAAAATCTGTACGTGGAATATTCAAGATAATATTTGGAGCAATAACTGCCAGGGGGTTGGAGTTGGTAGGGGCGGGGAGCAGGACGCGGGGTCGGGGAGCCATTATGTAAGTCTCTCTCACTATATCAACATTCTACACATCTGCCTCAACATTAATGACCAGCTAAAACTATTAACGGAGTTATCCTCTCTCAGCTCACGAGGACCACAACTCATAAAATTAAACCACTCCCCACGTCCAATTAACGCAGCATCTCGTCTCCTACCCCAGATAATACAACACCTCCCCCACTCCCGTTATTAATGCACTACCTCCCCTTCTACTCCCCAGGTGACTGAATAGCTAGGTCTCCACACAGAGGTACCTGGTCCTCCTAGTCACTTGTGGTGTTTACGTAAGACTCACTGGTGGGCGGCGCAGGTCGCCCGGATCATCTATGTTAATGAAGGTGCAACTGTCCTCCTCCTCCTCCTCCCAGTAACTCGCTCCTTCACACTACTCGCCGCCTCTCTCAGCTCAACGTGCACGAAATATATTGTCTTCTTCCTCCTGACGGTGGAGGAACATAAGCTCGCTTCCCGACCATCAACTGGAGCTGAGTTAGCCCAAGAAAGCGGCCTGTCTCCTCTGAATATATTGTTTAGCTTCTATTACACACACACACACACACACACACACACACGAGGATTATTCTGACCAAAAACGCAGAGAGAAAAAAGTGCACTTGAGAGTAATTAGGAGCGGGACAAACGCCAGCCTCATATTTCACGGTTCATATCGCAGCCACAAAATTTCACCTCCATTTTGCCTCGACCACTCAAGGTACAAGGGGGATATATTGCGAGTGGCTGGCCGCGCTATTTAACCCCAACTTGTGCTGCTTAAATCACATTATATTACTTACATAATAGAGCCAGTTAACATCTCTGTATGTAGTACACGAGGCAGCCACTAGTGGACTCTTTCAATTTACTGATACACAGTCTGTTTGTCATGGGTTGCGTTAGGCTTACCCACGCAACCAACTCCAAAGTTTGTTTTACCAGAGATAAGACGCCCGGCGAGGCATAACTGGGACATGTATTTTTCAATTAGTATATGTTAGCCAGCCTTTAGGGGGGTGGGCAGTGAAACAGTGTTGTACTGTTCATCGCTTCACATCCAAAAACCTCATTTTAAGTAGTATCCCCTGAGCCATGGGTTAGCTAAGCCTTCGTCTCCTTCCTCTCCCTCCTGAAAGGGGGCGGGACACCACACCACACAGAGTCCTCCACCGCCACTCCGTCCTGTGAACCGTCGTCGACACGAGACTAAGCGTGTTAACCTAGGTTGTTATCCCCGTGGAAATATCACGTGTGGATGCCTGGTTGCGACAAGAGCAATCCAGGCTGGCCTATCAAACCTACAGTAAATGGTTAATTAATTCACGCTTACAGAGTTCTCCTGCACGACACCCGTCTACAGTGACCGTGATCGACACGAGACTAGTGTGTTAACCTAGGTTTGCTATCCCCGTGGAAATATCACGTGTGGAAGCCTGGTTGCGACAAAAGCAATCCAGGCTGGTCTATTGCACCTAAATGGTTAATTCAAGTCACGCTTACCAGTTCTCCTTGCCGCGACAACCGTCTACCGTGACTGTCAGTGACGCGAGACTATGTGTGGTAACCCAAGAGTACTTTTTGTTGCTGTGGCCCGTGGAAAGAAGTTCTTGTGCGGAAGCCTGGTTGCAACAAAAGCAATCCAGGCTGGCAGTAAATGTATCACTTGAAGAATTAAGGCTCTGTTAAAGTCATACCCATAGTGGAGTAATCACATGTGCCCCAAGTTAAAATTCTCTTTTAGAGGATTAATTTTATTACAGCGTGAATGTGAGCGAATCATATATCCATGCAAATTGTAAATCATTGTATGGAAGCTTGACAAATAAATGTAAGTGCAATTATCTGCCCGTATCTGTGATCCTACCTTATTATTACTAAAGGTAATGACTGATTGGTTATGACAAAGTATAACCAATAACTTAGATAGATGTTGAAAATTAAATGAATTCATTAAATCATCATTTATCAAGTATAAATCATGGAATGTCGAGTGGTGGAGTGAACTTCTACGTAGATACGCCATAATCTCCTGTAAGTAACCAGTGTGAAGGTATCGAACTCTACGGTAAGAAATAAGAAATACGACATATTATTATCTTTATATAATATAATCCACTCATACTACCACTGATACATACGAAAGCCATGACACTGTTATTATTACAAATTACTGCACCATCCATAATCGTCATATCTTGAGCACCAAGCACTTCACTTTAACCTAAACTAACCAAGTAGTTCAGCATTAATCATAATTTGTTGAGCAATAGTTGACCATCACGTTTTCACCAAGAGTGTCCTTGGTGATGACCGCACCATGCAGCAGGAGAGGCACCAACACCCTGGACGAGAACATAAACTCTTTAATGTGGTGATGAGAGCGTCAGTGTTTTGTTGTGCCACATAAGCTGGAGTCATTAACTGCTGAACCAAGACCTTCCTAGAGGCCGCTTCTGTAACACAATCTCCCTCACCCGTGTTAACAATAACAATTTAGTGATCAGTGTTCACAATAATAGTTCACTGTTAAGTGTTGACAGCAACAGTTCAGTGTTCACAATAACAGTTCAGTGTTCACAATAACATTTCAGTGTTTACAATAACAGTTCGGTGTTCACAATAACAGTTCAGTGTTCACAATAACAGTTCGGTGTTTACAATAAGTTCAGTGTTCACAATAACAGTTCAATGTTCACAATAACATTTCAGTGTTCACAATAACAGTTCGGTGTTCACAATAACAGTTCAGTGTTCACATAACAGTTCAGTGTTCACAATAACAGTTCAGTGCTCACAATAACAGTTTAGTGTTCACAATGACAATTTAGCGTTCACAGAACAGTTCAGTGTTCACTATTCACAATAACAGTTTAATGTTCAATTGTTCACAATAACGGTTTAATGGTCAATTGTTCACAATGACAGTTTAATGTTCAGTGTTCACAATTTACAACACAAATAACCAAAACGTTACATGTAGAAAAAACTGTGCTTCACTTAGAAATTTACGTCCACGCATAGAGGTGAACCATGTCTCTAATATTTTGTAATAATCTGGAAAATTTCTGATAATAAAGAGTAAAAGTTATACTAATATGTTATAATTATTAAGGTAAAAATTGTAAAAGTTGGGAGGAACGTGAGATCGACAGTCACGTAAGTCACAAGTCTCACCCCGTATGTTTCTCAGCTTGGTGTTACAGCGAGTTCCTTTTCTTTTTTATTATTTACCTATTCTTATTTTTCTACGCTCCACAGTTGAGTGATATCAAAGGTCCTCACCTCAACCTCACAGTGATAGAAGATGCTCTGCTAGTTTCATCATTAGGATACAAGACAGAAAGACGTTTAGCTCTGGTCACAACATTAAGAAGTTGTGTCCGTAGTTTGCCTTCTGTCAGGCACAGATGTCCTCCGAGAGGCCAGGTCTTGTAAGGGCAAATAAAAGAGAATAGAATAGTTTATGTTTGAGATGGTGGAAGACGTGTCGTTTTTAGAGGGACAATTCACGTGAGAAGGTAGAGTTGTAAAGTTCAGCGGTAGAGGCAAGGAAGGAATAAAACACTCACAATGGCGCTGCACATCCCTACTAGCCCGGTGCTGCTCTCAGTCCTGCTAAAAAGAAAAAATCCGATTTACATCAAATGGAAATATAGTATAAAGGATACAGCTGACAATAGCGTTTATAACTCACCTTCTAACTGCTTGAGTGGTAATTACGTCATGACTATTGCTGTAGTGTTCATCTCTGTTCATAGATGACGCCACCTTACAATCAGTGACTCCAAACAATTGTTACTACAACTTCCTTACACCAATACACGTGATCATTGATGTAGAGACGTGACTACCCAACCCTTTTGGAAATAAACACTTTGTCAGCACCGAAGTTAATAATAACACCCTCACCGTAAACACAAACACTCAATCTTGTTACAGTCAGTCACGGAATCAATATATCTAACCACACAAGCAGTTATATAAAACCTTAACGTCAAGAGGAACGAACACTAACCAAGCGAATGAAAACAACCATTAAAATCCAGCAAACGTCAAACTAACAAACTTAGAAACAACAAACACAAGTAACAACAAATCAACACTTATGATGACAAAATATATATATATTACCATCAACAAACACAACAACAAAGAACAAACGAAAATGTATGAGAACAAACACCTAAAACAAACCATCGTGTGTATAAACAACAACTTCATAGCACAACACAAAATTTATAACAACACAAAAACACACAACACTCACAGGAACATAACACTCACAGGAACATAACACTCACAACACTCACAACAACACAACACTCACAGGAACATAACACTCACAGGAACATAACACTCACAACAACACACAACAACACAACTCACAACAACACTCAACAACTCAACACAGCAATCACAACAATACACCACAACACAACACTCACAACACAGCACGAACAACAACCCAAGACGCGCATCACTAATGAAGGGGGAGAGAGACTAAGGCCATCTTCAGAGCTTAACAAATAAAATCATTACGAGGATTTGTCTTAGACCGCCGGAGGACGATGATGAGGGATGAACGATTTGTGTATCTCAGGGAAATTTAATGCGATTATATCTGTTGAATTTATTATTATTATTATTATTGTTGTTGTTGTTGTTGTTGTTGTTGTTGTTTATGTTTTACTGACCTTGTGTTTTCCTTCTTGTATCATACCTTTGCTTTTTCACGTACAGTACAAGTCAACTCCTCGGTGTGGGAAAACGAGACAAGTTGTTAGTGTCAGCAGGGTTACTCAATTACTATTTATGAAGGTCTTGTCACACAAACTTCCTCGATGGCAAAGGTCCGGATGAAAGGAGAACTTACTTGAAAATGTCCAGTTTCTTCTTGAAAGCTCAAACTGCTGATATCAGATCACACACTGTGCTGTTTCCTCCTTGCTGCTTGACATGAGATGTGATGTTTGTTAAATATTCTTCACTTTCCATTTTCTTGTCATCTTGCATTAGCACTCGTTTGGTCTTTGATGAAGTCTTTTATGTCTTTCCTAATAGCCCAAGACAGCTTCAGAGTCAAGCCCTTACTGAGCCATCTCACGTTATTGTGCAGGCGTAAATCATCATAGCTGCTGGCACTGACCTCTGCCAGAGAACCACGCAGCGGGCGATGCTGTAGTGATGATGTTGTGGCCGCAGGAAGTTAACTAGTTTATCATCAACTTCTCCATGTTCACAGTATACAGTAGTCTTCTGCCAGACTGTCACACAGGACGGATTGGTGAATTATGCAGTGGTGTGATAGCATGGCAGGGTGAACCTCTTTCAGACGTCCAGCTAGTCCCCTCCCACTTCCTATCATGGATGGAGCTCATAATGGATGGTGCTCATCTGTAGTAAGTAAAAGTTCTGGCTTCAGATCTATCCTCCTTTTTGTTATCGATAATCACGTTTATGGGGTCATAGATGTCCTCTCCCTGTGTTCGCGCTTCCAGGTTTATCCCACCCAACAGGTTATTCAGTTCGGTAAATAACACGGAAGCAATGTTAAGTACGCCACGTGACCAGCCACATAGTTTTAGATTGTCTGACGAGCGAATTTTCTCACTATCGCTTTGGTTGCGCATGCTGAGTAGAACGTTTCTTCTCACGCGTAGGTGGTAGGTGGAGGAGCACCTTTCCCCTTTTATGGTGCAATTGCATCTAACGACCCGGATCAACTTCGTGTGACATTGCACAGGGCTCCATAGTTCCTCAAAATATGATGAATGGTATCCATAATGAACATATTATGTTACACCAATTTGGGTTATGTGATTTAGTGAATGATTCACGAAGATAACTTATAACAATTTAATATGCACAAAAACTTAACATAATTATATATTAGGTTGTGAAATGTTGAGAATTATTTTCATAATGAAGAACATATATCAATCTAGATTTAGTAAAGTTTCATAGCCGTGTATGTTCGGTTTTTACTTGATCAATTTGACAGCCTTTCTTGAGGTGATATGGATTCCCTGTAGTGTGTATCCAGTTTCTTGATATAAATGTCAATTAGCAACAAAACGTCTATGAACTGAGTGTGGGATAATTAAAATATTGTTTGAATTTGTCATTGTCATGGGAAAGATCCTGTACTAGATGATGTTACTCGCCTATTTTCGTCTTACGTGTTTCGTGTACTCATTTGCTCTTCTTCTTGGTTAGTCCCAGTGTCAGCAGTAGGATTTTTCCATCTGAATCATCATCATCACTTCACGGAACTCAACTGACCATCACTCTGAGAGCTTGAAGTACGTGTCTTCTGGTGTGAGGACGACATAGCATATACAGTACTCGTATAGCTAGCGTAGTGTGCGTTGAGCGACTCACGTAAATTCTGGAGTGAGACAGGTACTGGAGGAGAAAGTTTGTCGGTACGTTGTCAGTTCTTTGTTTTTCTCTTGGTAGCTTCAGCGTTTGTTGTTGTTGTTGTTGTGATAAAAAAGGTCGACATTTTTATTAGTCTTAAGTTTCAAAAGTGATACAGGTGAGTGATATTACTTCGTTTTTCAGTGTAATAAGACAACATGAGACCACTTTCTTGTTTTAAGTGAGAAAATATAACATATCGCCGCACGAGTGGTCTTAATCGCCAAGAGATTGACCAAAAATAGTTGCAGTATAAGTGCGAAAGAGTAACTGTTTTAAGTGCTAGGAGGCAACACTTCACATTTAAAGTGACACATTGTAACAGTCGACCAAAACAAGTTGCCTCAAGCGTGCTAAAGAATAACTCATTTAAAGTGACAGAAGACAATGGATCGTGAAAAGAGCTTTATTTCTGAACTGCTAAGACTCAAACAGGTCACCAGAGTGGCTGTGTTCTGGATGCTACAAGATCAGCAGAGTGCTTGAGGTGTGTGGGAAGTAGAGTGTTTAAGACCTTGACACAGTGGTACAGTGGCAGAGGTAGGTACACAAACCCTGACAAATCACGCAGAGACCTGCACCTTAGCCCCGAGGTACCACGTGGAAACGAACCAAGGTGGTACAGCTGTACCCGTCCAAGGGCACACCCCACTCCCAAGAAACTAAATATCTTCGTTCTGAGGAAGTTTCTTGACCCCTCGGGATGAAGGGGGTTACGAAGATCGTCCGCAGACCGGTAAACGGTGGCCTCATGGTCATCTTTTCCGAATAGGGACAGGCCGAGCAAGTGGTGGGCATCCACTTCATCAACGACGTCCAAATTAGTATCGAAGTCCATGAAGACGACAATCTGGTGATAGGAGTGATCTCCCTCGCTGAAACTGAACATCTAGAAAACGGCGAGCTGGCCGAACTACTCCGGAACCAGCTCATTGTTAAGAAGAAGCTAACCAGTATAGCGGCCCTGGTCGGCTAACCCAAGATCCTACCCAAAGAAGTACGACTGGGATGGTCCATCCCAGTTAAACCGTTTGTTGCCAAGCCTACAAGGTGCTACAAATGTCAACGATACGGACACCCAGCCAAGAAGTGCCGGGCTCAGGAGGTATGAGCACAGTGCAGAACAACCGGGTACCAGCACACCACATGTCCCAGCAAGACAAAGAAATGTGCAGCTTGTGGCGTCCCACACTCCTCCTCCAACCGGGAGTGTCACAAATGGAGGAAGGAGTGTAGGATAGCCAAGCTGCGATACGAGGAAAAACTAAGCTTTAAGGAGGCTATCCTTGCAGAAGAAATTTGGGGGGGCAACAAGATCCAATGTGGACCGTCTCGAAGAAGAAAAAGAACAAAAGGAAGAGAACGAGAACTTAAGAACAACAAGACTATGTTCATACCTATGGTGTTGGCGGCCACTAAGACAAAACAACCAACCAGCGGCAGAGAGTCACGGGAAAAAGTCGAATATCGCAAACAATAAAGGCGAATCGCTGCCCGTTCTTGGTAAGGCCACTGAAAGTCCTCTGTCCAACTGTCATGCATCACTTCCCGCCCTACGCCAGTGCCTGCCAGCGACACTCAACCCTCGTCACCTGAGAGAGAGAGAAGAGAGATAAGGAAGGAATTTTTATCTCTGAAGACTTCCGACCCAATGGAGGAAACTTTCAGTGGCTGGGTCTGGTCGAAGCTGGACTTGATCGCTCGTAGAAAGTTGTCTTTAAGGGTCTCCTGTCTCTAGCGTGATATTTGAAGGTAATTCTGAATTACTGTGGTTTTTATATATTTTTTTGTTTGATTGCATTTTCAGAAAGGGTTCCAGCTCTCCGTAGTTTCTGGAGAATTCTATTTTACTGTAGTTTTAATATGACGTATGATTCACCTTAACTTTAAATTGAGGAGAGTTGACTTCAGGATGGGAGGTTACTTCAAGCAGCCCTGACGTAAAGTGGTATTAAGAGGACATGCGGAGAGATGATTGAGAAGATTTTTGGGGTGCAAATTATGCTTAACTTTTGACTTTATTTTTAATTATGATCTATAATAGCATAACTGTCAAATTTCATAAAGACTGGTTTGTAATTACAGACGCTTGGGGGCTAAAATGCAAACAAACAGCTCAAATTTTAGTCAAACAAGAAACAAAAACAGAATGGTAAAAGACATACAGACAAACAAAACCGACAACTTTAACCATGTAACCCAATCATCGTAGACACAATAACCTGCAGGAGACTTGAGTGACTCGTAGATGCATATTCAATTCTCACGCCGTGGGTCTCATAGTGTGAAGCGGAGAGTAACACCAACCCTTTCTTTCGCTTCGGGTGGGGGGGGGGGGAATAGGAAGTGGGCAGGGGGGAGAGGGACGAGGAAGCAGAAAGAAAGGGGGAACGGGGGGAAACGGGATGTAGGAATGGGGTAAGGGGATTGGAGCAGGGGACAGAGAAGAGTAGACAGTGAAGTAGGAGGAAGGGGATGGAGGCATTGAAAGTAGGAGGTAGGAGTGGGAGGTGTGCATTTGGAGTAGGAGTGGGGAAGGAGGGAAAGAGGGAGGGAAGAGAAGTATATTGTATAAGGAATTTTTATTCAGTAACTCTGGGACCTGAACAAAGATTCTCAGAAACACTTATTTTATAATTATTTACCTTTGATGAGGAGGGGAGAGAGCATTTAGCAAACCACTCAAGGGAAGAACATCGGATAATATGGCGTCGTATTTACAAGTATATCGCCACTCTCCTATAGCTATTCGTCGTGTTTTATCTCGTATTGTCAGTTAAGGGGAACTGTATATCACTGAGCTGTCTTATCACCTCCATACATCACTAATCACCGCCTTTATTTACATATGATGTCAACGTTCACGAATTTTAGAACTTTTACATTCCTATACAAGAATGGCGTCTCCGCTAACAAGTGAGCTTTGTTCAGGCTTCACCGCCACCACGGATGTCAGTACGACCTTCACGCCAGGAGACCCACGCCGCTGGCCACACACACACACGTGCTGAACTGCAGTAGTCCACACATGTTAAGCCAACAAAATTAATAGACAATTTTTAAATAATAACTCAACAATTATCATACATTACTACATTACCAAGATAATACTACAAAAATCTTTTAACATATCATTCCAAGTATCATAGGATAACTGGTATCATAGTATTATGTCATTTTGTACTGTTAACAATAGTGTCAACATTGTAGAGTATTATTGAGGCTCATAGATCTCCTCTCAGTTCAGTTCTACATCAACTTCAGGTGAGATTATTCTACCTGACATTTATACCAATTAATCTAGCACGCGAAGTTGATATTCTTGAAGTGATGTTCATCGATTCTTCCTCACTTTATAATAATCAGTGTAACCTTTGACTGGTCTCACAGGAAAATAGGAAGGAGGCATCACATGATGATTTGGCACTCTAGTTTATTTCACTTGATAATTAATTCGGACAAGATACGTTAGGTTAGGTTAAATAAGATAAGGTTACCTTACCTTACCTTACCTTACCTCACCTTACCTCACCTTACCTTACCTTCACCTTACCTCACCTCACCTCACCTCACCTTACCTGGACTTGCATCCCTCGAGCACATGTTCCCCTTTATAGCTCAACAAAAAACGTAACCTCAGTCGTTTGTGTAGGTTTTTTCCGCCTTGTTTTTATCCTCGGGAGAAGAGCGTTCAGAATAAAAGGAGAAACGAAAGAGACAAAGGAGAGATGTAATTGAGAACGAGGAAGATGAGGAAGATGATGATAATGTCTAAGATGGAAAGACGGAAATAGAAAGATGATCAGAAAGTGATGAAAGAGAAAACGACGAAGAAAAAATCAGAAAAGTGTGATAAAGTAAAACACATTAAAACGGGCAAAATATGGTACAGTGAAACCTCTACATAAGGGACTTCTCTCTCCATATAATCCGTTGGATGGAGGTTTCACATCTAATGAACCTTCGATATAGCGGACTTTCATATCTATAGAATTCGTTAGATGGAGGGTTTCCTCTCCATACATAGTCGTCCGTTAAATAGAGGTTTCAATGTAAAACGGTAAATACACTAACTAATCAAACAGAAAAAATAGCGTCAGGAAATATGATAAAAGACAAAGATGAGAGAGCAATGAAAGATGAGGGAAGGGAAGGAGACAGATGAAGGAATAAGGAATACAGATGGAAGAAGAGGGAATACAGATGAAGGAATAAGGAATATAGATGAAAGAAGAAGGAACACAGATCAGTAAAGAAGGCACATACACAACTGTAGGCGGGCCATAACAGAACCTTCAACTCTACTACAACAAAATATCTCCATCACAACACAAACTAAACCAAAACAAACCTCGACTTCCACTCACTCGTCTCTAAAAAGATCTCGTCCCATATCCTCCACTAAGAGTTTATAACTGGACAGCAGTATATAAATATATCGCTACCAGCAACTCGTTAACCTCACCATTATCAGGCACCCAGGGTCTCTGAATCAATATTAGTAGACATGGTTTGTTAAATTCCAAATCCATGGAATGATTTTCAATTCCCTGTCATTCTGGTGGTTTATGACTTATATTGATACAAATTTGAATAGTTCGCTCTAGTGAACATCCTAATTGAATCCTCATCCGAACTTTGAGTCATGAATTCGTTACCGAAGATCTGAGTGAACTCACCTGTGTCCTTGAGTAAATTAATACCTAATTATTTCCACGAAGGTAAGTATGACTCGTGGGGTAGAAATCGTTGACCGGAAACAAGGTCTCAAGAAATTTGTTAATTTGTTTAATAATAGTTACTGATGTATAATTTGTTTACACAGGAGGTATTATAGTTCATAAACTCGAGGGAATGGGGAGGAGAAGAAGGGGGAGGGCGAGGAGAAGGAGGAGAACGAGGAGAAGGAGGAGGACGAGGAGAAGGAGGAAGGCGGAGATGAGGAAAAAACGAAGGATGGGGTAGAGGAGGAGGAGGTAGTAGGAGGGGTTCGTGGTGGGGGGAGGTAGGAGCCAAAAATACTGGCCATCATCCAATTTGTTTTTTATATGCAAAGGTTTAATACAAGACGCCCCACCTAGGCAGTCTACCACATTTGAAGTTCTCTCTGTTGAGTCGTGATATATCGGCCATCTTCGACCCCTCCACTGATCACCTTACGTAACTCAAGAGATTATAACCTACGTAGAGACTCTCGTAATCTGGTCACCACTTCTCTATCTCTCTCCTTCTCTTTATCCTGTCTCTATGTGCATCAACTGGCCACAGAAGACTATTGTCAGCACTGTCTTGGCTGATCAACTGGAAAGTCACACCGAAGAATTATTGACCTCTTGCTTCCTGACTTCCATGCTTAGGAGTATATATATAGTCTTCCTCGTCTCTCTCTCTCGCTCATCAACAGTCTTACATGGTCTTTGTTTTATATTAATATATTTAATTTAATTTGTTTTTTCCTCGCATCATATACTTCATCTCCTGTCTCTAATAATAAATATACAGCAGTAATAATAATAATAATAATAATAATAACCCTACAGTCTAATGTAACAGTTCAAGGATAATGACCAGTTAATGACCAGTTAATGACCAGTTAAGTACAAAACGCTACAGTATTAACGTTGGTATAATTATATATGAATAAAAATTATAATATTTATCAACAATTTCTATAAAATTCATATCCGCTGAAAATTATATTTCATTTATACGTGATAATTACCATTACTATTCAGCCCAGGTTGTTAGACAGAAATAAGTGTAGTAATTAAGCCGCTCATTACCTATTTTGTAATGGTGAGTTTGTTTTAAATTTACCTGAGTTTACCCCACACCGTAATTTATATATTCCATGTAAGTTTTTATATCCTGTGTACTTATATATGAATGCAAACAACATAACAAACTGTGACGTGTAAACCAGTATATACAAACAGACGAGAATGATAATTTATCACTGAATAACATGACACTAGACTCACCTAGCGACAGTACACGTCAAACAAGAAAATATATATATATACACATTGAGACACACACACACACACACACACACACGAAAAATTGCAGTGAACATCTGAACAACACGGAACTAGGAGAACATGACAGTAAACATCTGAACAATACGGAGCAAGAAGAACATGACAGTGAACATCTTGATAATGTGGAACAAGGAGAACATGACAGTGAACATCTGAACAACAAAGAACAAGGAGAACATGACAGTGAACATCTGAACAACACGGAACAAGGAGAACATGACAATGAACATCTGAACAACACGGAGCAAGGAGAACACAACATGAACACCCGTAATCTTGAGGCACCAAACCATCAGTACACTACAGGGAAGATCTCGTTCCACGTCACAAGCTTCACGCTCCGGCAGACTGGCCGCCCTGACTCACGCCCAACTTAACACCCCGGATAAAAACATAAATTAAAAAGTTAAATTGGAAGGAAGCGAAGCAGTTATATTGAGAGAGAGAAACTATGTATGTATGTATGTATGTATGTATGTATATGTGTGTGTGTGTGTGTGTGTGTGTGTGTGAACTCTTATAGGCTTGTTGAAACTGTTTAGCTGTCATTATATACTCACATACAAATAGTGCAGCAGCTGAACGGTGAGGCTGTTGGTGTCCTGGCACGGCCTCCGGGTACCTGATTCTATCATTTTGAACATGTCTTCACTGCTAATAACCTGGGTCCTCACCTGTCGTTAATCTTATGCATTAGGTTGGGTCAGGTCACTCAGGTGTGATCTGAGTACGACTCCCTGTCTCCTCTACCGAAGAATTATTCCGATGTATATATTGATAGAAAACCCGACACAAGTGGTAAAAAAGACAAAGGTGGTGACAAAAACAAAGGTGATGATAAGGGTATATCATTAAAGGAATAACAACTAATAGGTCTGAAAATATCCCTGTAAGATAGTAGTGTAGTTACGATGTCTTGAGAGAGCTGCAGCAGGAGTGAAACGTCTCGTATATACCCTTGCCCGCCTGGCTGTGAACTCTCCTGATGAATATATACAGGACTGGATCTTGGTGGACTACTGATGGTGGACTCAGCGATGGGTACGGTGGTGTGGTGTTTACAGCACTGACCTGCCAACCCTGTGATCTAGGATTCGATTTCTCTCTCATCGGAAGGTTGTATTTATTACCTTCCTTTGAGGTTGGGTGTGTGTGTGTGTGTTGGCTTCTTTCCATGAAGAGGACGAAGTCTGAGGCGCGGGGATTATATTCTGAAGAGTTTCGTCACAACACATTTTGACATTTTGACAAGTTGGAGAATCTCACTTGAACCAGGAGACTTGTTAGCGTTTAAAATATTGTGTTTTTTTTTTTTTTTTCATCCCTTGTATCAGTTTTTGGGCAAAGTTTGGAAAAATTGTATTAGCCTTCTGAGAATCTGAAACCACTGATCAGTAGATGAGGTGATTATGTGAAGAAGATGAATGTTTACTGAATATGGATATAAATATGAACACATGGAGGTGAACCAGAATGATAGAAAATTATAAAATACAAGTTTTTTAAGAGCTCTTGAAGGTAATAATTCCTTTTCCGTAGTAGCAGGTGACTTATTCCGATAAGTGATTATGAAGTCTTAACAAAAACAGCTCAGGGGGAAACTTGATAAAAAAAGCGCCGAGGATCACACCGGACCCTGGCGTCTCCTGTTCCTCTTCTGTTGTGTCACATAACATAGTGTTTTGGTGTTACTGGTTAAGTCTACTGCAATGAATGTTAGCGTTTCTTGACACAGTATCTGGGAATAAGAAAGGTAACCATAAAGTCAAGGATGTCATCCCTAAAAATGGTTCAAATAATGTGTAATGTTCCTCCAGCGCCACAGTCACTTACTGGCTGTGATACGACAAGATCACAAGACTGAGGAGGCAAAGTTTATCTTTTAAAAACTCGAGAGACCCCCCCCCCTCCCCCCCACCCCCCCCCCTTCCTAACTCGTGACTACACTCAGCAACCTGGACCAGGAAGTTGAGGTCTGCAACAGCATGTCTGAACAGCTTCAAAATTTTGTCTGTATCGTATATGACAAACTACGATACAGTACATCGATGTGAAGATGCCCTGGATTGACATGTTTTCACGACAGTATCAGCCAAAATCTAGAAGTTTATTTTCAATATTTTGACGAAACGAACAACAGTCTACCGCCACAAGGTAAAGCTGCTCTTGAAATACGTTATAAATTACAGTTATGGGTATTAAGATGTTTTTATACGGAATCTTGACCATGAGGCAGCTCAGACGCCCTCAGTCCTGGGTGAGGTGGAGGTGGTGATGGACACGGGACGGGAATGACAACCTGGCACATGACTGATGGTGACACTGTACCACGAAGACTTGGTGATGTCATGGTGAGTCTCAGTCACAATGTGAGAACCAGCAAAAGTGGGACGTGATGATGCTAACACAGAACGAGTTAAATGGCTTGTGAACATAACATTACCGCTAACAGTGCTAACTAACATATCAAGCTAAGTCACAGCTAACCGTAAGCGACTCTACTAACACTAAAGCTACACAGGATGTAAAGCTACGGCTACAGGCTTGGGAGAAGGAGAGGGGGAGGGTAGCACTAAGTGGGGAGTGAGGGAATGGAAGAAAAAATACAAGAATAAAAGGTTTAGCGAGAGGACAAGAACAAAGGGGAGTTGTGGTGGAAGTGTAAAGCGAGGAAGGAGAGGGATAGGGTGAGAGAGGGAGAGAGAGAGAAATGGAAGAATAAGCGGAAGAGGGAGAATAAGAGGACGAGGGAAAGAAAGAGGAAGAATAAGAGGGACACACACACACACACACACACACACACACACACACACACACACACACACACACAGATAGACAGACAGACAGACAGACAGACAGACACACAGACTAAAAAATAATAACAGCGAAAGGGAAAGTACAATAAGAATGAAACAAAACTCGTGTATTTACAGGAAGAAGAGAGAGAGAGAGAGAGAGAGA
The DNA here is from genome assembly GCA_958450375.1 of Homarus gammarus. Taxonomy (NCBI): domain Eukaryota; kingdom Metazoa; phylum Arthropoda; class Malacostraca; order Decapoda; family Nephropidae; genus Homarus; species Homarus gammarus. The sequence goes on from CAUDMG010002538.1 coordinate 2,633,295, forward strand.
GAGAGAGAGAGAGAGAGAGAGAGAGAAGCACACTAGGATATAGTTTCGTAACAGTTAGAGCAGTTAAGTTACGTCATAGAAACAGTTACGTCATGGGGAAGTCCAGTTACATCATGAAGACAGCTAAATTACGGTATAGCGAAGGATCCTGAGAAACTTCCCACTTACACCAATTGAAAAGTTACCCTGAACTAAACAATCGAACACGTGACATCTGACCTGTGATCTTCAACAACAGGGTCACCAACCTTGTTCTATTCCCGAGATATTGACCCAATATTATTTGATTGTCCGAGAGAAACGTGATCTAGAGACAGACAGACAGACAGACAGACAGACAGACAAGATTAGATAGACTACATTGGTAAGTAGGTAGGAGGCAGGTGGACGTAGGTAGGTAGGTAGGTAGGTTAAGTAGAAAGATAGGTAGATATAAATAAGTAGGTAGGTAAAGGTAGATACGTCGGTAGATATAAGTAGATATGTAAGTAGGTATGGGGAAATATGTAAGTAGGTACATTAAGTAAGTTACATTATATGTGGTGATCATGGATGACCGTCAATAATACCTCCTCGTCCTCCTCCTCCTCCTTCTCTTCTCTCTTCTCTACGTCTTCTTCCTCCTCCGCCTCCTCCTCCTCCTCCTCCTCGCTGTTCAACTTCCACAAAAGTTCTCAATTTTAGCACCAATGAAACTCATTTTCTAATGAGTAAACTTTAGCAATAATTGGAAAATTCTGAACTCAGGACAAACTTCTTCATTCACATTGTTCCACAGTGTTCCTCTGGTATTGTTCCACTCACCAGGTTCTGTAGTGTTCCTCTGTTATTGTTCCACTCACCAGGTTCTGTAGTGTTCCTCTGTTATTGTTCCACTCACCAGGTTCTGTGGTGTTCCCCTGTTACCTTATGAGCTCCGCGGAACACTACAGGCTCTGGTGTTCCACTCCCTATACCAACATCCCAACACCATTATAACAAGAACTGACTCATTATAAACCAAGTCTTTTTTAATTCCTCTTTAAGATTTACACTGAAAGGAAAACCGACTTAACGTTATAATTGCTTGTCCCATGTAAGCCATCTCTCTCTCTCTCTCTCTCTCTCTCTCTCTCTCTCTCTCTCTCTCTCTCTCTCTCTCTCTCTCTTCTTCTTCTTCTTCTTCTTCTTCCTCTTCTTCTTCTTCCCTCTTTCTATCTCTCTCTTCTTCTTCCCTCTTTCTTTCTCTCCCTTCTTCTTCCCTCTTTTTTAATCTCTCTCAATTCCCCCTAATTATCAAATATTTATACCATAACAGTAATCAGTTATACTAATAAGCCTATACCTCTCTTTCTCTACTAGTAAATAACATTACACTTATTGAAGGTTGCTCTCACTGCCGCTGCATCACCACACCCTGTTACTGTCTCTTTAACACCAAGCTTTAATATCACACTCGTTGAATGTTAATATGACATCATCAAACTCTCGCTGTAAAACTATAAACGTGTAGCGTCGTTCATATCCTTTAATAAACATGAGGCTACTTGCATATATATTTGGTGTGTGTGTGTGTGTGTGTGTGTGTGTGTGTGTGTGTGTGTGTGTGTGTGTGTGTGTGTAATAATAATAATAATAATTAACGGTTTTTGAAAGAGCATGGCAGCCGGAAGGCTGAAAATATACAGCTACATAATTGGGAATGGGTCTCTTGATTTACAAATAACAAGCAAGGAACATAAGTGATACAAATATGATATATAATAACTAGGTGGGGAGAAGGTCATACTACAGGGCATTTCAACATAGTGACAGTGCAAAAAGTAAGATTGACTGCGAGTGAATACACTGGTTGATTACAAGTTATTGATAATTTTTACAATGGTTGGGACTGGGCTGTTCTTATAGCGATCAGTTCGTGCTCGTTTGGGCTGGATGCGGTTGTGGTTTCGAACAGCAATTCTCGGACGAGGGATTTCGGGTGGCAGTAAGAGCCGGTGTCGAGGATGTTGCAGAAGCTTCTCACCAAATTTGCAGATGAGGTCGTGGTGATTGTCAGAGAGAGCCGAGAGGGTCAGTGTGTTGAGCGCTTCCTGATATGTGGAGTAGGAAGGGGAGAGAATAATTGTCCATGCCCTCTTTTGCACTTTTTCTATGTGTTTACGTTGTGTGGCATTTAGGGAGGAAGACCAGGCAGGAGAGGCATAGATGAGCTTGGGAAGTATGAATGTTGTGTAAACACTGAGGAGCTCTGGCGCAGGAACTCCGAGGGACTTGAGTCGGCGGAGGAGGTGGAGACGGAAACTGGAGGATTTGACAACTGTGTGTGTGTGTGTGTTTTTTTTTTTTGTGTGTGTGTGTGTGTGTGTGGGTGGGTGTGTGTGTGTGTAATAAGACGTTCCTTTAGTAAGTGACTCACAGACGTATAACTGGGAAGAATATAAAACCATTGAAAAAAATGTCCGAGGATCTGCAAGGGGCGGTGCAGATACAGCTCACTGGATACTGCACTCGACCACCCCCAGCTGTAAAGTTAGGTGTCTCTTAACAGCTGGGTAAACGTGAACCAGCGCCCCCTTAAGATAGGTGGCAAGCGCTGTATTCTCTCGGCCACTGCATCTCACCAGTCATAGTGTGTTTCGTCTCACTCTGATGACTTAACCCCTTGATTGCAATGACAACCTTTTGAGTACGATGACTTAACCCCTTGATTACAATGACCTAATCCCTTGAGTATGATGACTTAACCCCTAGATTACAAGAATCTTTTGAGTACGCTGAATTAACCCCTTGAGTACGATGACTTAACCCTTTGATTACAATGACTTAATCCCTTGAGTTCGATGACTTAACCCCTAGATTACAACAATCTTTTGAGTACGATGAATTACCCCCTAGATTACAATAACAATCTTTCAAGTACGCTGAATTAACCCCTTGAGTACGATGACTTAACCCCGTAAGAACGATGACTTAAATTTCTCTGTATACACTTAACTTACAATAGATATTAACATTACAATAGCAGACTATAAACGGTTTGGAAGATAACTAACCCATCCCAACCTTACTTAACTTAACCCACTCGAACCGAACCTAACCGAACCTAACTTTAATCACCATAACGTTCCGATATCATAACCTTAACCGCCTCGTAAACTTTAGCAATACGGCCATACTCATAAGAATCGCCTACACACACACACACACACACACACTCTCATTAACCTGAGTTAGTTTCCAGGTATTCCATTTACTTTAATGAAACTTATACACAAACAACTTTATAAATTCCACTCACCTGAAGTTACGATGGTGCTGGAGGTCAGTCCAGAGAGGTGAGCCCCCGTTATTATTAATCCTTACCTTTAATTACCTGAAAACTAATGATAAGAGAAGAGGGTCTAGTAAAACTGGAGTCTCTGAGTAATAATGATGACGATATGGTGACCCACTATTATCTCAACACGCCAGTTGTAATGTGCAAACACGTCACCACTTTGAGGAGATGATTTAACGTATAGGAATATTTTAGTATCTGGACATAGTTAGTATCGCTACGGGTGAAGGTTCCAGCTCACGAGACTAGAGCCAGCTCCTCTTTGTTCACTATAAGTCTTTGTCTTAGGGGGACTTAAGACAGTGAGGTTTTTTTTATTGTTCATACTCAAACCAACTTACATGCTTACACATCTCTCTCTCTCTCTCTCTCTCTCTCTCTCTCTCTCTCTCTCTCTCTCTCTCTCTCTCTCTCTCTCTCTTACACACACACACTCTTGGCCACCTTCCCAGCTTCACAATAAAGTTCCACAAAGTTGCCAATTCAAGACAATAAATTTCATTACCCGGAGAAGTCCACAAATAAAGTCTTAGTAATGTCCGGCCCTTTGTCGGGCTCCAGGTGCCCCCCCCCCCCCCCCACCCAACACACTACCTCCTACACTCCCCTAACACATGGCTCACCCCCGTCTACACACTCCCTCTAACACCCCCGTCCACCTACACACAACCAAACATTGGTTGCCCCTTGTGTAACGAGACACACACACATACACACACACACACACACACACACACACACACACACACAAACACACACAGACCGCCGAACTATGATGGGGGAGGAGAAGGATGCCATGATGGGGAGAGGGGAGGTGAGAGATGCCATGATGGGGAGAGGGGAGGAGAGAGATGCCATGATGGCGAGAGGGAAGGAGAGAGATGCCATGATGGGGAGAGGGGAGGAGAGAGATGCCATGATGGCGAGAGGGGAGGTGAGAGATGCCATGATGGGGAGAGGGGAGGAGAGAGATGCCATGATGGCGAGAGGGAAGGAGAGAGATGCCATGATGGGGAGAGGGGAGGAGAGAGATGCCATGATGGCGAGAGGGAAGGAGAGAGATGCCATGATGGGGAGAGAGAGCAGAGGAGAAGGATGCCTTGGTAGGGAGAGGGAAGGAGAGAGATACCATGATGGGGAGAGAGAGCAGAGGAGAGAGATGCATTGATGGGGAGAGGGGAGGAGAGAGATGCCATGATGGGGAGAGAGAGCAGAGGAGAGGGATGCCTTGGTGGGGAGAGGGGAGGAGAGAGATGCCATGATGGGGAGAGGAGAGGAGAGGAGAGGGATGCCTTGATGGGGAGAGGGGAAGATAGAGATGCCATGATGGGGAGAGGGAAGGAGAGAGATGCCATGATGGGGAGAGGGGAGGAGACAGATGCCATGATGGGGAGAGGGGAGGAGACAGATGATGCCATGATGGGAAGAGGAGAGGAGAGAGATGCCATGAAGGGGAGAGGGAACTCCATCTATAACCCAGATCACTGTTCTTTAAGCCACATACAAGTTTGTGCTCTGCTGTCCTTTCAGTCCACTTCAGTGTTGTTCAAGTTCTCTTCACTCTTCATATCCAATCAAAAATAATCTTAGCCCACTTTCTTCTGCCTCACGTACGAAAACAAATTTAAATTTAATTGAAAGAAACATGCAGTTCCTTACACACGTGTGCAAGATGTCTAAAGGACAAATAAAATTGTCAAACTTTATCTTGTACGAAGATATTTATCGACGTCATTAATAGTTCAACAATTTCATCTCCAGAACTGTCAACACACAAGTTCGAGCTCCACTTGTTTTCATTAACTTAATTTCCAACGCTTGGTCACACATTTTGTTGCGTCCACTAGTTGACACTACCGTCACCGGTACCACATGGTCAACATCAACGCTGCCCACTACACCAGGCTGCACACAACACTACCACACACCACAGCCAGTCTCCACACAACACCATCACACCCAGGCTGCCCATACCACTACCACCACAGCCAGGCTGTCCACACCACTACCACAGCCAGACTGTCAACAGCAGCTGTAAGTTACAGCCATAAGTAGTGAACAAGTTACAGCAGCACTAAGTGTGTCGTACAGTTACATAATCTGTTCCGGTAGACCAGTGGCGCTGGCGTCCCTCTGGTGTCCACTGAGGGAAAACGCTGCCAAGTTAACATTCAGATTTAGTGGTGATGTTGGAGAAATACCGCGACTCACTGTGGCATTAATATAACTCTTGTTCTACTTCCACAACTCTCCTTGTGTATCAATAACCTGTATATTTCTTTGCTTCCACCTTTTGAGGTTTACCTTCAAGTAGTGCCCGATGGTACCACAAATCTTAAATACACACAAATGCACGACAAAGTATATTAGTCTTTTATTACTCATGTTTATCACTATCCAGGTGCTGGTGTACGAGCTAATTAACTGTGATAGCTGGTGATGTTCACACGATCAAGCATTATATACTGTCACTCACATTATGAACCACTGTTACGTTAGGGTGTGTCAATTTAGGGGGTGAACTGGCTAAATTGAAAATCGAGTAATTTGGTAGCAATTTATTGTAGTCTTTAAGCATGCAAAACAATATTCTGGCATAAATTTTTTTTTATAATAAGTCCTACCTACATCAAATGGATTTTTAAATGTACATATTTGTGAATTTATAACATAACCAGCGTTTGCACACATGTTACTGTTTCAAGTTTCAAATTATTATATTTTATTATCCGTAGTCTATTTGAAAGTAACCAATGCCTTCATACTCTCTTTGCTTTGGTTTCTTGTCATCAGTAGTCTGCTTGCTATTTGTGCTTTGATGTAACCTTCTCGCCTCTCGTGGCTGTAAACATGGCCCGCTGCTTCTGTGACCATTTTCACACATCTCTCCACACTTTGAGTGTGGGAAGGCCACTTCGGCACCTGCATTAGAGTCTCTTTAAGGTTTCTCAATTCTTGGCTAGTTAGACTTGTTGTCAATGGTGGCTCTAAGACTTCCAAACTCAAGTCAACCAATTCTGACAATTTGGTGGCATTGACGTTTATTGGGGGAACTTTTCTTGAATGAAACGAACAGTCTCCCAACTGGTCGTCATCTATTAGCGTTCCTCTAATCTTAAGAATGACTTCTACAGCCTCGGTTCGGAGATTGGTACATTGACTGCAAAGCATTGCTTGCAAAACTGCTTCTGATCGAGCATACCAAGCGGACCTTCTTGCCACAGGCAACATGATGTCCCTCACTACCTTCCTCTGTGTTCTTACTAGCTGCAATTGAAACAAAAGGTGATTGGGCCCATCCACCCACATAGGATTAAGTTTCACACTAAACCACTGGGGAAGATAAACTCCAATAATAAATTCAACAATTAACCTCAAATTCTTCAGCACTTTGCCCTTCAATTCGTGTTTGGAAATCCAAATCCTGCAGAAACGAAGAGCTGTAGTTAACCAACGGCTGAGACTGACAGGTCCAATCTCCAAGAGAGCCAATGACTGAGGCACTTCTCCTGATCTTATTGCTTGGGCAATACGATAAGCATAGGATTGATCTGTGCTGAGATCTTTGATGACTCCTTCAGACAACGCCGAAAGGGGAGGGCCAACTTCGACCTTTGGAAAGGTTGTATTTATTTCTAGTTGTGTTGCTTCATCCAGCATGATGCCAAGGGGACCTGACCACTTGTTGTTGCTCTTTGTAGGACCATCAAGTTCCTGGATGAGATGACGAAGAGGTAGCTCGCCTGTATGTAAATCACATACAATCCAAACAAGTCTTCTTCCTAGTTTTTTCTCTAAATGCGTCATTACACCCCCCTGCCATCCGGTGTTCACTGCAGTTGAATCTCCACCAACAGCCTGCAGTGAACTGCCAAGTCCTCTCTCCTGAACCCAACATAAAATATGATCAGCAATGACCTCTGCATGTTTCTTCCCTTCTACTTCAGTTTCGGGAGCAAAGTGAAACAAAAACCGACCACCAGGCTCAGAACAGACAGAGTAGTGTTCTTCTTTGATGAGACCTGGAAACTTTCTGTTCACTCCCTCTACTTCTAGCAAAACTTTTGTGTCACCTATTCTTCCATCAAACAAAAGACAGGAGAGCCCTCCCTCGCTTAAATCTTTTTCATGCTGATCAGATATTTCCTTCATTATTTTTTCTTGTGCTCTTCTAATTTTATTATGATCTATCACCAAAGATACATCCTCTCGGCTGATGAGGCCTGCATCTATCCAAGCGGCAGTTGCAATTTCTGCAGCCTCACGAAGTCCAGCATGGTGGCGAATACTAGCTAAAGCAATGTTTGAAATATTTCTTGTGTTGTATTTCATTTTCTTTGGTAAAGGTTCAGATGGCTCTTTGGAACTATCATCTGATGTTGCTTCCTGTTCATCAGAAGAACTATCAAAGAAGTGATAAACATCTTGACACAGCTCTTCCTCTCTTTGGATGGCTTCTTCACTCTTCATTTTCTTCTTTTGTTCCCTCTCTCGGATTTGTTCTCTCTTCTTGGCATTAGCAATCTGCTTCTTTGTTTCTGAATAATCTATTGAACCCATTTGCATACTTCCTTGGCCTTCTGCCTTTGTCCTCTGTGCCTTTATAAATTCAAGCTCTAAAACAGGGATCTTCTTTTCACGAGGACAACCACAATCAATGTGGGAATTATTTTCTTTCTTACCTGAGTGAGAACAGTTGGATTCAGAACATAATTGTATGGAGTACTTGCAGGTCAAAATGTCAAACAGAGTATCAAGTGTGTGCAGAAATTCATTTTTCCTGGCCAAGTTTCCTTTACCAAGTGATGTTTCAACTGCTTTGTGCCATAATTTCGTTAGTTTTAGCTCAATAGTTCGACACTGATTAATCACAGGTGGTTTGAATAGTGCATTAGCTTTTGTCCATTGATGCAGAAGAGGGACTATCATGTCATTTATGAGTTCTTTATCTGTATAGTTCCTTCTGTCCTTTGCATTTTTTCTCGAAGGAGTAACCCTAATCTTAGCATGTCTCTCACTGTTGGAAGTTCTGATACAGGAAGCTCCTTCCCTTTACCAACTAGCAGGCTCAAGTGGGTTGACAACTGACTTCTTGTCTTCAATTTTGACATCTTCACACTATCTGACAAATAGAAAAATATTTCAATGTTTCATAATTCAATTGTTGTTTCAAAAAATATCAATTTGTTTATCAAAAATGCTGTAACAGAAATAACATAATAATTTCTTAGAACATAATGTTTTATACAATGATATAAGTAACTGCGACAATCAATATGCCCTACTTACAATAATTAAAATGTAGAATTCGTCTGGTAGAGTAGGTGCAAGTGCAATGAGAGCAAACCACCGTCTATGATATCTAGAAGGAGAGTGAGCCGGGCGCCTTATCCTCACGCTTGGTACAAGTCAAAACAAGAATTAAACTGTCCCACACGGAGAGCCTGTTCATGTTCATGTTCTGACATGCATATTGTACACAAGCTATAGAACCATAAAATACTCCATAATCCATATGCTTACATGAGATTAGTTAATATCAAGTGAATAATTCTAATCAAGTCTCATTAATTTGTTGAAATACTGATATTTGAAACTTTAAGGTATAATTGATGTAGGTGAGGGTTATTTCAATTCATTTTTGTTTGCTAATCTCAAGTTTAGACATAAAGAGGCACAATATTTTGACTACCAAATTTGATTTTTAACATGTTGACAAAATTGACACACCCTACTGTTACGTCTGTCACACTACTGTATGTTTTCTAACTACTTGGTACTCAAAAAATAGCCCTATAACTCTTATCAACACACGTTTTCTTCATTATTGATGTACAAGTTTAAAACTCTCTCGCTAACAATCTCAGAGTCACCACTCAAGATTTTCTTCACCAGTCTTAGTCACCAGTCAAGGTCTTCCCCACTAGTCTCTGAACCACAAGTAACCATCACGCCGCCTACTGTGTGAGGGAGACCATAAGAGCCTAGCCTCCTGGTAATCTAAACTTGGGCAGCACAGACCGTGGGTGAAGCCGGCGACCTGAGCTCCGCCGCCAGGATCCGCCAGCGATATTGAAAAACATATACAAGTTGATCCAGAAGTTTTTCGTGGGTAGACGACCATACATGGAAACTCATCGGAGTTCTCAGATCACGTTATTTACGTAATATGAAGGGATCCATCAGATGGTAACTGGTTGGTGTTGTAAGAAAGACAACACCAGCTGTTGCTAAACCACCTAGTAAAAAAGAGAGAATGATAACTGTCGTTACGTCTTCCATCACATTAACAAAAATCAAATAATAAAAACAGTCTGTGTGTCTTCTGACTGTAAGAAGTAAACAAAATTAAGTGTAACACAAGAAACAACAACAATGTATCAGTGTTACCATTTTTAGAAACACACCTCATCATTATTTCTCCTTCGTTATCAGGTACAGCACATCAGATGGCAACAAGTGACAGTACCCCCCCCCCCCTAACAACCATCACTGGTCCCTCCTAACAACCATCACTGCTCCCTCCTTGACAATCATCATTGCAACCATCATTGTTCTCCCTCCCCTGACAACCATCACTGCTCGTCCCTCCCCCTGACAACCATCACTGCCCCCTTCCTGACAACCATCATTGTTCTCCCTCCCCCTGACAACCATCACTGCTCTCCCTCCTCCTGACAACCATCACTGCTCGTCCCCCCCTGACAACCATCATTGCTCTCCCTCCCCCTGACAACCATCACTACTCTCCCTCCCCCTGACAACCATCACTGCTCGTCCCTCCCCCTGACAACCATCACTGCTTCCCCTCCCCCTGACAACCATCACTGCTCGTCCCTCCCCCTGACAACCATCACTGCTCTCCCTCTCCCTGACAACCATCACTGCTCTCGCCTCCCCCTGACAACCATCACTGCTCGTCCCTCCCCCTGACAACAATCACTGCTCTCCCTCCCCCTGACAACCATCACTGCTCTCCCTCCCCCTGACAACCATCACTGCTCTCCCTCCCCCTGACAACCATCACTGCCCTCCCTCCCCCTGACAACCATCACTGCTCTCCCTCCCCCTAACAACCATCACTGCTCGTCCCTCCCCCTGATAACCATCACTGCTCTCCTTCCCCCTGACAACCATCACTGCTTGTCCCTCACCCTGACAACCATCACTGCTCTCCCTCCCCCTGACAACCATCTCTGCTCTCCCTCCCCCTGACAACCATCACTGCTCTCCCTCCCCCTGACAACCATCACTGCTCGTCCCTCCCCCTGACAACCATCATTGCTCTCCCTCCCCCTGACAACCATCACTGCTCTCCCTCCCCCTGACAACCATCACTGCTCGTCCCTCCCCCTGACAACCATCACTGCTCTCCCTCCCCCTGACAACCATCTCTGCTCTCCCTCCCCCTGACAACCATCACTGCTCTCCCTCCCCCTGACAACCATCACTGCTCGTCCCTCCCCCTGACAACCATCGCTGATCTCCCTCCCCCTGACAACCATCACTGCTCTCCCTCCCCCTGACAACCATCACTGCTCGTCCCTCCCCCTGACAACCATCATTGCTCTCCCTCCCCCTGACAACCATCACTGCTCGTCCCTCCCCCTGAAAACCATCACTGCTCTCCCTCTCCCTGACAACCATCACTGCTCATCCCTCCCCTGACAACCATCACTGCTCTCCCTCCCCCTGAAAACCATCACTGCTCTCCCTCCCCCTGACAACCATCGCTGATCTCCCTCCCCCTGACAACCATCACTGCTCTCCCTCTCCCTGACAACCATCACTGCTCTCCATCTCCCTGACAACCATCATTGCTCTCCCTCCCCCTGACAACCATCACTGCTCATCCCTCCCCTGACAACCATCACTGCTCTCCCCCCCCCTGACAACCATCACTGCTCTCCCTCCCCCTGACAACAGTCACTGCTCTCCCTCCCCCTGACAACCATCACTGCTCTCCCTACCCCTGACAACCATCACTGCTCTCCCCCCCATGACAACCATCACTGCTCTCCCTCCCCCTGACAACCATCACTGCTCCCCCTCCCCTTCACAACCATCACTGCTCTCCCTCCCCCTGACAACCATCACTGCTCTCCCTCCCCCTGACAACCATCACTGCTCTCCCTCCCCCTGACAACCATCACTGCTCTCCCTCCCCCTGACAACCATCACTTCTCGTCCCTTACCCTGACAACCATCACTGCTCTCCCTCCTCTTGACAACTATCACTGCTCATCCCTCCCCTGACAACCATCACTGCTCCCCCTCCCCCTGACAACCATCACTGCTCATCCCTCCCCTGACAACCATCATTGTTCTACCTCCCCCTGACAACCATCATTGCTCTCCCTCCCCCTGACAACCATCACTGCTCATCCCTTCCCCTGACAACCATCACTGCTCATCCCTTCCCTGACAACCATCACTGCTCATCCCTCCTCCTGACAACCATCACTGCTCTCCCTCCCCCTGACAACCATCACTGCTCTCCCTCCCCCTGACAACCATCACTTCTCGTCCCTTACCCTGACAACCATCACTGCTCTCCCTCCTCTTGACAACTATCACTGCTCATCCCTCCCCTGACAACCATCACTGCTCTCCCTCCCCCTGACAACCATCACTGCTCCCCCTCCCCCTGACAACCATCACTGCTCATCCCTCCCCTGACAACCATCATTGTTCTACCTCCCCCTGACAACCATCATTGCTCTCCCTCCCCCTGACAACCATCACTGCTCATCCCTTCCCCTGACAACCATCACTGCTCATCCCTTCCCTGACAACCATCACTGCTCATCCCTCCTCCTGACAACCATCACTGCTCTCCCTCCCCTTGACAACTATCACTGCTCATCCCTCCCCTGACAACCATCACTGCTCTCCCTCCCCCTGACAACCATCACTGCTCCCCCTCCCCTTCACAACCATCACTGCTCTCCCTCCCCCTGACAACCATCACTGCTCTCCCTCCCCCTGACAACCATCACTGCTCTCCATCCCCCTGACAACCATCACTGCTCTCCCTCCCCCTGACAACCATCACTTCTCGTCCCTTACCCTGACAACCATCACTGCTCATCCCTTCCCCTGACAACCATCACTGCTCATCCCTCCTCCTGACAACCATCACTGCTCTCCCTCCCCCTGACAACCATCACTGCTCTCCCTCCCCCTGACAACCATCACTTCTCGTCCCTTACCCTGACAACCATCACTGCTCTCCCTCCTCTTGACAACTATCACTGCTCATCCCTCCCCTGACAACCATCACTGCTCTCCCTCCCCCTGACAACCATCACTGCTCCCCCTCCCCCTGACAACCATCACTGCTCATCCCTCCCCTGACAACCATCATTGTTCTACCTCCCCCTGACAACCATCATTGCTCTCCCTCCCCCTGACAACCATCACTGCTCATCCCTTCCCCTGACAACCATCACTGCTCATCCCTTCCCTGACAACCATCACTGCTCGTCCCTCCCCCTGACAACCATCACTTCTCGTCCCCACCTGACAACCATCACTGCTCGTCCCTCCCTCTGACAACCATCACTGCTCTCCCTCCCCCGGACAACCATCACTGCTCTCCCTCCCCCTGACAACCATCACTGCTCCCCCTCCCCCTGACAACCATCACTGCTCGTCCCCCCCTGACAACCATCACTGCTCTCCCTCCCCCTGACAACCATCATTGCTCTCCCTCCCCCTGACAACCATCACTGCTCCCCCTCCCCCTGACAACCATCACTGCTCGTCCCCCCCTGACAACCATCACTGCTCTCCCTCCCCCTGACAACCATCATTGCTCTCCCTCCCCCTGACAACCATCACTGCTCGTCCCTCCCCCTGACAACCATCGCTGATCTCCCTCCCCCTGACAACCATCACTGCTCTCCCTCCCCCTGACAACCGTCACTGCTCGTCCCTCCCCCTGACAACCATCATTGCTCTCCCTCCCCCTGACAACCATCACTGCTCGTCCCTCCCCCTGAAAACCATCACTGCTCTCCCTCTCCCTGACAACCATCACTGCTCATCCCTCCCCTGACAACCATCACTGCTCTCCCTCCCCCTGAAAACCATCACTGCTCTCCCTCCCCCTGACAACCATCGCTGATCTCCCTCCCCCTGACAACCATCACTGCTCTCCCTCTCCCTGACAACCATCACTGCTCTCCATCTCCCTGACAACCATCATTGCTCTCCCTCCCCCTGACAACCATCACTGCTCATCCCTCCCCTGACAACCATCACTGCTCTCCCTCCCCCTGACAACCATCACTGTTCATCCCTCCCCTGACAACCATCACTGCTTGTCCCTCCCCCTGACAACCATCACTGCTCTCCCTCCCCCTGACAACCATCACTGCTCTCCATCTCCCTGACAACCATCATTGCTCTCCCTCCCCCTGACAACCATCACTGCTCGTCCCTCCCCCTGACAACCATCACTGCTCTTCCTCCCCCTGACAACCATTTTTCTCTCCCTCCCCCTGACAACCATCAATGCTCTCCCTCCCCCTGACAACCATCACTGCTCTCCCTCCCCCTGACAACCATCATTGCTCTCCCTCCCCCTGACAACCATCACTGCTCGTCCCTCCCCCTGACAACCATCATTGTTCTCCCTCCCCCTGACAACCATCACTGCTCGTCCCTCCCCCTGACAACCATCACTTCTCGTCCCCACCTGACAACCATCACTGCTCGTCCCTCCCTCTGACAACCATCACTGCTCTCCCTCCCCCTGACAACCATCACTGCTCTCCCTCCCCCTGACAACCATCACTGCTCTCCCTCCCCCTGACAACCATCACTGCTCCCCCTCCCCCTGACAACCATCACTGCTCGTCCCTCCCCCTGACAACCATCACTGCGCTCCCTCCCCCTGACAACCATCACTGCTCGTCCCTCCCCCTGACAACCATCACTGCTCTCCCTCCCCCTGACAACCATCACTGCTCTCCTTTCCCCTGACAACCATCACTGCTCCCCCTCCCCTTCACAACCATCACTGCTCTCCCTCCCCCTGACAACCATCACTGCTCTCCCTCCCCCTGACAACCATCACTGCTCTCCCTCCCCTTGACAACCATCACTGCTCTCCCTCCCCCTGACAACCATCACTGCTCCCCTTGACAACCATCACTGCTCTCCCTCCCCGACAACCATCACTGCTCCCCCCTGACAACCATCACTGCTCTCCCTCCCCTTGACAACCATTACTGCTCTCTCTCCCCTGACAACCATCACTGCTCGTCCCTCCCCCTGACAACCATCACTGCTCCCCCCTGACAACCATCACTGCTCCCCCTGACAACCATCACTGCTCTCCCTCCCCCTGACAACCATCACTGCTCCCCCTGACAACCATCACTGGTCCCCCTGACAACCATACACTGCTCTCTACCAACGTTAAACCGCTCTAAGGATCCGTAAAGTCTCTTGACATTAGTGATGGGATGAGAACTCCATTACAAACGACATCATCAGTCCACATACGATTGAGGGAAGACTTTTCCATAAGACTGTCTTCCTCTGGTCCTCCTCTGGTCCTCCTCTGGTCCTTCGCCGCTGTCGTTCATCCAGATAACGTGACTCGGGGAGTATAATAATAGAATCAAATTCTCCTCCACTGCCACTGAAGGCCTTCCATCGATCAGTTTCAGGTCTTACTGGAAAAATCCATCTTAAAATGAAGACCTTCCCATTCACTCTACCAAGACTCTATCACTCTCTCTTTACTCTTCAGTCCCTCTCTAATAAATTGTTTTTATAACCTTGCCCAATTCCTTGTCCTCTTCTTCCCCCGTCTTCCTAGCCTTAACCTAACCTAACTAAACGTAACCTAATTAGACGTAACTTAACCTAGCCTAACCTGACCTAACTTGAGCTGACCTAACCTGACCTGACATAACCTAACCTAACCTTTCATCCTTGCCCCAGTCTTCCTTTGTCTTCCCATATCAGGGCTGCCTGCTCATGCCCCGGAGTTGAGGTGTCATCACAGCGGGACTAAATCATGGACAGTAACCCGGCTGCCCCATAAAGAGCGGCCTCGTCATAAATCCAATCCAGGATGAACAGGGAACGACCAGTGCGACCTGCTGCCAGCCTCCTACATTCCAACTACCAGGAGGGGCAGCATAAATCCCTCGCCTGGCTCCTCGCCAAACACCAGTTTTATCTGATGAAGACGAACGCTTCCATCAACACCATTTTTGTGGCGCGTCAGCGATGTTGTTGTTGTGTTTTTGTTTTTTGTAATAAAACTCTTTGTTGTTTGTCACAGTAATGATTGTTTGTTTATATTCTGCTTCAGGAGGGATGTGATGGCGACGGTGGATGACCAACACACAACACAACATTCACCAACACACAACACAACATTCACCAACACACAACACAACATTCACCAACACACTAACTTTATCTGAAGATTCAGAGGATCAGGAGGTCACCTACACGTGTAAACTTGATTAGCAGTAAGACTCCAGTTTGTTGATCCTCCGAGAGTTGGCCCTGTGCCAATGGTGCCAAATTTGTGCCAGTGGTGCCAACTCTGCTAACTTTTATCAGTGGTGCCAACTCTACTAATTTGTGCCAGTGGTGCCAACTCTGCTAACTTCTATCAGTGGTGCCAACTCTTCTAATTTGTGCCAGTGATGCCAACTGTGCTAACTTCTATCAGCGGTGCAAACTCTGCTAGCTTCTATCAGTGGTGCCAACTCTATTAATTTGTGCCATGAGTTAGTTGATACAGCTGGAGATTTGCTTAACCTCAACTTTATGGAACAAACTTACATGACGCTACCTTCACATCCCCACCCAGCTAAGTCTTCACACTAGGTCAAGGGCCTTCCAAAAAATTACAAATTCAATAACATCTTCTTAACTGTTATCAGATATTTCTTCATATTTGTTCAGTCAACTTTGTAAGAGTGTAACCACCTGAGCGTGAGGCTGGCTGTGTGTTGCTTGTCGTTCAAAAAAATAAAGAATTAAAATAATAATAAAAATATAAAAATAGAATGAAAAATATTGTTTCCACTCCAAGAGCAAATTGGCAGAACTATGCTGGTCCCCTCCCCCCCCCCCCCCACTGTTCACAGGTGGAGTACCATGAGAGTGAGGCTATATAGTATGAGTGAGGCAGCATAGTATGAGTGGGGCAGCATAGTACGAGTGTGGCAGCATAGAAAGAGTGAGGAATCATAGTACGAGAGAGGCAGCATAGTACGAGTGAGGCAGCATAGTACGAGTGAGGTATCATAGTATGAGTGAGGCAGCATAGTAAGAGTGTGGCAGCATAGTAAGAGTGAGGCATCATAGTATGAGTGGGGCAGCATAGTACGAATGAGGCAGCATAGTACGAGTGTGGCAGCATAGTACGAGTGTGGCAGCATAGAAAGAGTGAGGAATCATAGTACGAGAGAGGCAGCATAGTACGAGTGAGGCAGCATAGTACGAGTGAGGCATCATAGTATGAGTGTGGCAGCATAGTAAGAGTGAGACATCATAGTATGAGTGTGGCAGCATAGTAAGAGTGAGGCATCATAGTATGAGTGGGGCAGCATAGTACGAATGAGGCAGCATAGTACGAGTGTGGCAGCATATAAAGAGTAAGGAATCATAGTACGAGAGGCAGCATAGTACGAGTGAGGCAGCATAGTACGAGTGAGGCAGCATAGTACGAGTGAGGCACCATAGTACGAGTGAGGCAGCAAAGTACGAGTGTGGCAGCATAGAAAGAGTGAGGCATCATAGTACGAGAGAGGCAGCATAGTACGAGTGGGGCAGCATAGCACGAGTGAGGCATCATAGTATGAGTGAGGCATCATAGTATGAGTGTGGCAGCATAGTAAGAGTGAGACATCATAGTATGAGTGTGGCAGCATAGTAAGAGTGAGGCATCATAGTATGAGTGGGGCAGCATAGTACGAATGAGGCAGCATAGTACGAGTGTGGCAGCATAGTACGAGTGTGGCAGCATAGAAAGAGTGATGAATCATAGTACGAGAGAGGCAGCATAGTACGAGTGAGGCAGCATAGTACGAGTGAGGCATCATAGTATGAGTGTGGCGGCATAGTAAGAGTGAGACATCATAGTATGAGTGTGGCAGCATAGTAAGAGTGAGGCATCATAGTATGAGTGGGGCAGCATAGTACGAATGAGGCAGCATAGTACGAGTGTGGCAGCATAGTACGAGTGTGGCAGCATAGAAAGAGTGAGGAATCATAGTACGAGAGTGGCAGCATAGTACGAGTGAGGCAGCATAGTACGAGTGAGGCATCATAGTATGAGTGTGGCAGCATAGTAAGAGTGAGACATCATAGTACGAGTGTGGCAGCATATAAAGAGTAAGGAATCATAGTATGAGAGGCAGCATAGTACGAGTGAGGCACCATAGTACGAGTGAGGCAGCATAGTACGAGTGAGGCACCATAGTACGAGTGAGGCAGCAAAGTACGAGTGTGGCAGCATAGAAAGAGTGAGGCATCATAGTACGAGAGAGGCAGCGTAGTACGAGTGAGGCAGCATAGTACGAGTGAGGCATCATAGTATGAGTGTGGCAGCATAGTAAGAGTGAGACATCATAGTATGAGTGTGGCAGTATAGTAAGAGTGAGGCATCATAGTATGAGTGGGGCAGCATAGTACGAATGAGATAGCATAGTACGAGTGTGGCAGCATAGTACGAGTGTGGCAGCATAGAAAGAGTGAGGAATCATAGTACGAGAGAGGCAGCATAGTACGAGTGAGGCAGCATAGTACGAGTGAGGCATCATAGTATGAGTGTGGCAGCATAGTAAGAGTGAGACATCATAGTATGAGTGTGGCAGCATAGTAAGAGTGAGGCATCATAGTATGAGTGGGGCAGCATAGTACGAATGAGGCAGCATAGTACGAGTGTGGCAGCATAGTACGAGTGTGGCAGCATAGAAAGAGTGAGGAATCATAGTACGAGAGAGGCAGCATAGTACGAGTGAGGCAGCATAGTACGAGTGAGGCATCATAGTATGAGTGTGGCAGCATAGTAAGTGTGAGGCATCATAGTATGAGTGGGGCAGCATAGTACGAATGAGGCAGCATAGTACGAGTGTGGCACCATAGTACGAGTGAGGCAACATAGTACGAGTGAGGCACCATAGTACGAGTGAGGCAGCAAAGTACGAGTGTGGCAGCATAGAAAGAGTGAGGCATCATAGTACGAGAGAGGCAGCATAGTACGAGTGAGGCAGCATAGTACGAGTGAGGCATCATAGTATGAGTGTGGCAGCATAGTAAGAGTGAGACATCATAGTATGAGAGTGGCAGCATAGTAAGAGTGAGGCATCATAGTATGAGTGGGGCAGCATAGTACGAATGAGGCAGCATAGTACGAGTGTGGCAGCATAGTACGAGTGAGGCATCATAGTATGAGTGTGGCAGCATAGTAAGAGTGAGACATCATAGTATGAGTGTGACAGCATAGTAAGAGTGAGGCATCATAGTATGAGTGGGGCAGCATAGTAAGAGTGAGGCATCATAGTATGAGTGGGGCAGCATAGTACGAATGAGGCAGCATAGTACGAGTGTGGCAGCATATAAAGAGTAAGGAATCATAGTACGAGAGGCAGCATAGTACGAGTGAGGCACCATAGTACGAGTGAGGCAGCATAGTACGAGTGAGGCGCCATAGTACGAGTGAGGCAGCAAAGTACGAGTGTGGCAGCATAGAAAGAGTGAGGCATCATAGTATGAGTGTGGGAGCATAGTACAAGTGAGGCACCATAGTACGAGTAAGGCAGCATAGTACGAGTAAGGCACCATAGTACGAGTGTGGCAGCATAGTAAGAGTAAGGCAGCATAGTACGAGTAAGGCACCATAGTACGAGTAAGGCAGCATAGTACGAGTATGGCAGCATAGTATCGTTAAAGCAGCATAGTACGGGTAAGGCAGCATAGTACGAGTAAAGCAGCATAGTACGAGTAAGGCAGCATAGTACGAGTAAGGCAGCATAGTACGAGTAAGGCAGCATAGTACGAGTAAAGCAGCATAGTACGAGTAAGGCAGCATAGTATCGTTAAAGCAGCATAGTACGAGTAAAGCAGCATATTACGAGTAAGGCAGCATAGTATCGTTAAAGCAGCATAGTAAGAGTAAGGCAGCATAGTACGAGTAAGGCTGCATAGTACGAGTAAGGCAGCATAGTACGAGTAAGGCAGCATAGTATCGTTAAAGCAGTATAGTACGGGTAAGGCAGCATAGTACGAGTAAAGCAGCATAGTACGAGTAAGGCAGCATAGTACGAGTAAGGCAGCATAGTACGAGTAAGGCAGCATAGTACGAGTAAGGCAGCATAGTACGAGTAAGGCAGCATAGTACGAGTAAGGCAGCATTATACGAGTAAGGCAGCATAGTACGAGTAAGGCAGCATAGTACGAGTAAGGCAGCATAGTACGAGTAAGGCCGCCGTGGCTACAATGACGGTACAGTAATACAGTACACATGTCTGAGGCTCCTCTAGTAAATTTCAATATCCAACTTTAGTCATTTAAATATTAAGAGACATGTAAGACTCCCATACTAGTAGTACATGATGAGACAAGCAGTGACTCTCCAACATCAGCTGTTCAAACACTACACATGAGAAACAAAATCCAAGAGAAAAATATACGGTACAAGGAAAAGAACGCTGTTACTGTCCATCATAAAAGAGAAGAACAAATCTGGCAGCCCTCCAAAGCCTCCCGGGTCACGTGCTCGCTGGCCGTCACATAATTGACGGACGTGCCGGGCAACTCTGATCCGCTTAGCCAATCGTATTAGAATTCTCGCCTAGAAACTAAAGAGGACATTCTTCACTCAGAGCTTCTCTTGTAAGACGTTGGTTATGTGATGGTGGAGGCGGGCCAGGGTGCTTATGGGCCTCGCCACCTCACCACCAACACAGTATAAATTTTATGGTCTGTTTTATATATCTCAGTAGCGGATAATGCCAGAGTTGGTGTATGTTTGAAGACGCTTAAGTGTAGGGAGGGGCTGCCGTGTCCGAGTGACTGATGGTATCCACTATGTACTGTACACAACACAACTGCAGGATTTGTAAACATGAGAACACGGGAGCCTCAGCCACGTCAGTCAGCCAAGCACACACCGACACGCTAGGGCTGAAGAAAAAAATTTAAATCAGAACAAAAATAAGAAAACAGATAGTGTATAAACATTATTATTCTGTCTAGTAGTTTATTAAGTGTTCCAGTGACAGTGCTTTTGAAGTTCATTAAATCTTGGTGTCTCTTTTATTAGTTATTTCAACACTTAACTGATACCAGATATTTACCCTCATCATTCTACTCTTTAGTAATCACATATCAAGACAATATAATGGAAATGAGGTGACTATTGGAGTAGTGATCATGGTAATGGTGTGGGTGAGAGGGAGTAAGATGAAGGCGATGAGTCAGGACATGTTACATCATCGACAACATATCTACTGTAAGACACACAGTGCACATGTAAACAGGTTAATTTACAGTAATCATCAAAATACCTGTCCTTTTTCAACCATATATTTTGACTCTGGTTGAAAATATTGACTTAACGAATTAATTTAACCTAACCTAACCTACAGTAACATAACCTAACCTAACCTAATTTAACCAAACTTAACCAAACCTAACTTGACCATACCATAACACGTCTGGAGAAATAAGAACGCATAAGAAATTGACGAAGTGATCACCAAAAACACAAAGGGTAAACAAATTTACAATAGAGAGAGAGAGAGAGAGAGAGAGAGAGAGAGACGAGGATAGGCCATACACAACGGAAGACGAAAGGGAGGAAGGAGGAAGAGGAAGTACAATACAAAACTACACAGAGCATCTCTCCAGAAGAACCTCTCCTCTATAAATATTTACAACAGGATGGGAGACGAGGCGGGGATAGTGGGCGAGGACCACCCGAGAGCAAGAAGCAACGGGCGACGGGCTTACTACTAACATTATGGACGTCTACCAACATTATGGACGTACTAGCAACATCATGGACGTCTACCAACATTATGGACGTCTACCAACACCATAGAAGTTCTACCAACATCTTGGACATGCTGCTAACATTACGGACGTCTACTAACATCACGGACTTCTACCAACATCACGGACGTCTACCAACATCACGGACGTCTAGGGAAAAAGAACGAAATCAAATGTGCATTAGCGTCAGTATAAGAGGACCTTAAGATTCGTTGTCCCCCAAACAACAAACTGCTAGAGAGACCAACTTGATATTTTCTCCATCTTAGTTCAGTTCTCGAGGGCAATGGTGACTGTAGCTGCCGGTGTAGGGAAGGAAGGCAAAGTGGTGGGAGTTGGAGGGGATAAAGAGGTAGATAAATGGTCTGGGGAAGAGGGGTGAGAGAGAATTAAGTGAGGGGGAAGTAAAAAATAAAATGGGAATAAAAGTGTAGTTAGGGGAAAGGGGGAGTTAAAGAGGGGAAGAGGGGTAGGGGTAGTAGTAGAGAATTAAGGGAAGGAGGTGTAGAAAATCGAGACCTTGGTAGATAATATGGTAAGATGTGGAGAAGTGGAGGTTTGAAGTGGGTGGGGACACGGTGGAGATTGGGGTGGGTGGAGATATGGTGGAAGGTTGGGTGGGTGGAGATATGGTGGAGGGTTTCAGTGGGTGGAGACACGGTTGATGATTGCAGTAGGTCGAGACACGGTGGATGTTTGCAGTGGGTGGAGGAGGCGTGGTGGAGGGTGGAGGAGGCGTGATGGCAGGCTAGAATAATTAGGTTGAAGCATTGTAATGTTGAGTCAAATGAGTCGAAGTTATGATAGAGGAGAAGTGAGGGGAGAGGGGGACGATATGGTGGAGGGGGGTAGAGGAGCTTCGAGGGTCAAAGGAAAAGGTGAAGTCTCGTAGGGGGAGGGTGAAAGGAAGGAGTAATAGGATGAGGAAGAAGAAGAGGAGCAGTGTATTTTGTGAAGATGACAGGTACTTCCGTCCTGGCTGGCAATATTTTTATGGCTGGTACCGAGAGCTTCAAGACGCTGCCCATCTTCCTCCTCTCACCTTTGACCAGGAAGACTCTCAACAGCAGTGATATTGATGGGCAGGTGTGTAGTTGTAGGTAGGGAGTTCCCAGGTGAACAGTCAGAACTATCCAATTCCAACAGTCAACTGGCAAACCCCTGTCTTCATGCTTCTAGTCAGACATAATGTCGTGAAGAGGTCCTACACACTAAGGCTCTTCAATAACAATACAGTGAGTCTCAAGTGGTAAGCTGGCGGGAGGTGGAGACGCGCCGCCAGAGACCAAGTTTACACACTGAAGAGTTATGTTGTTGAGGTGATTATGCTGCCGACAACTGGTACACTGACCGGAGATGTTGCCGGGTGAGGGAGATGGTGCTGAAGACCTAGAGGAGAGGGGGGGGGGTGGTGTTGGAGACCTGGAGGAGAGGGGGGTGGTGTTGGAGACTTGGTGGAGAAGGTGGTGGTGTTGGAGACTTGGAGGAGAGAGGTGGTGATGTTGGGGACTTGGAAGAGAGGGAGGTGGCGTTGGAGACTTGGAAGAGAGGGAGGTGGTGTTGGGGACTTGGAGGAGAGGGAGGGTGATGCTGGCCGGAGACAATGGAGGGAGGGAGAGAGATGTTAATAACTGGCAGGGCTGAAGAAGTTCTCAAGAAGAGCTAAGTTAATGTGTGGCATAATAAAGGAAGTTGGTTGTACCAGCTCGTCAGACACACGTGAACGAGGTTGCCACGTCAAACCTGAACAATAATAAAGTTTATCTTCACTCGACTTAACAAGAATTGTACTGAAAGTTATCAGGAGCCAGGCGAGGGAGGCGCTGAAGGGGGGGTGAATATTCATCACCACAGGGACGCTTAACCAGCCTCCCACAGTTATCACGGCTGCGGTGGTGGCAGAGGGGCGTGATAGTAAATATGGTGATGGTAACGGAGAATGATGCGGGTGTTGTTAGTGCGCGCGCGCGCGCGCGTGTGTGTGTGTGTGTGTGTGTGTGTGTGTGTGTGTGTGTGTGTGTGTCTTCAGCTGTAGGGAGCTGAAATTATCTACAAAGTTACACGTATATCGAGCAGTGGTCCTCCCCACCCTGCTACATGGCAGCGAGATATGAGTCACATACAGGAGGCACCTCAAGGTACTTGACAACTTTCACCAACGTAGTCTACGTTCCATCCTCCGAGTTCGCTGGGAACACAAGAGAACAAATGCCAGTATTCTTGCTGACACCAACTATAGGAGCATCGAGGCTACCATTATCCATGAACAACTACATTGGACTGGCCATGTTACCCGCATGGAAGACAGTAGACTGCTAAAGCAGCTACTTTACAGTCACCTGACGAATAGTAAACGTAACGCTGGTAGGCAACTGAAAAGGTATTAGGATAGTCTTAAGACAAACCTGAAAAAGTGCCAAATCAACCCCTCATCTGGGAGACGATTACTCCACCTCGTAACGCTTGGAGGAGCACCACACTAGAAGGCGTCAATACCTTGGAGTTAGCCCGACTGCAAACCGAGGCAGACAAGCGCCAACGCTACAAAGATGCTGCCACCGCCCCTCCCGCACTCGATGTAGCCCTCCACATGTGTAACATCTGTGAACAACTCTGCCGGTCCCGTATCGACCGCTTTAGTCACCTCAAAACTCACCAATGAAGGTGACATCCCTAATAATTCATATCATTGTATCATAACTGGATGATCGTCATACTCGATTCCGAGTGACAGCAAAGTAAGTAAGTAAGTAAGTAAGTTTGTTTGTGTATGTGTGTGTGTGAGACAAGCATAATACTGACCTGAAGCTCAGATTGACTTCACAAGCTTTCGCTGGGCTGATGTTTGACCAATATTCACCTGCCATGACAGAGATTGTACTGGGCTGTATAGAATAACAGAAACTCGGACTGTGAACACACTCAGGTTGGCTGCTGGGAGTGTCGCTGCCCTTACACGACCCCTGCCTCCACCCTTCCACATCCAGACCTTTCCAACTCCCCCAGTGTTCCCTGTCGCCCTCTCCTACCCTGTCACCCTCCTTTACCCCTACCCGTCCCTTGCCATCCTCCCCTACCCCTACCCAATCATCTTGCTTTACCCCGTCCCTGCCACCCCCCTCTAACACTCCCTGTCGCCCGTACATCGGCCGGAAATGTCAATACCAATTTTAAAAAGTGCAGTGCATTTGTTCCCCGACCATTGTGTGTCCCACTCTGTCTAAGGGAAGGAATTATCCTCTATCCCCCGGAGGAGGAGGACAGGAGGGGTCGTGTTTGGTGTAGTGTCTGTATGTCTACCCGTATATGGAGTATTCCATGTGAGGTGAGGCTTACTATGGTGTGTGTTTGGTGTTCACTTGAAGTTATTGGAATTTTCGTGAGGAGTCATGTGTATACTTTATTTTATCATTTGTTTCTACGTGTGTGTTGTTGTTTATGTGAGTAGACCCCTATGTATATATACTTATTTCTGAGAATATATATATATATATATATATATATATTCATGGATCACAAATAATACCTCACTAGTCGGGAATCGAACCCTGGACCTCTGCGTTTGAACAGGGATCGCTACCACCGCTTCACAAGGACAACCTATGCAATCCTAGGCTTTGTTTTATTTCACACAAAGCCTATTCATTCGTCTTTTTTAAGCAACGTGAACCTACATCGGGGATTGCCCGTGCCAATTGTGTGGCCGTAGTAGAATTTTACCTAATCCAGCTAGAAAACACGAGGCTACATATACTGTATATCTTAACAGTCCATATAGCAATAGTGCTATATGGACTGATGATATATATATATATATATATATATATATATATATATATATATATATATATATATATATATATATATATTTCATTAGCGTTCCCCGGTCACAGTCATAGGCTTGTGGGCCGTGGGTTCGAATCCTGGCGGGTTGAGGTGTTGATTATATATATATATATATATATATATATATATATATATATATATATATATATATATATATATATATATATATATATATATATATATGTGTGTGTGTGTGTGTGTGTGTGTGTGTGTAATATTCAGAAACTTCAGTGTAATTTCAAACGCCGGGCCAAGGGCGATACTGAGTTTTCAAGGTCGACTGAGGAAGAGAGGCTCCTGCCCGTAGTGACATCTTTTGGAACTAGGCCTATACGATATTGAATGTAGTTTGCCGAATTAATAATGATGCGATTCATGAAGTTAAGGGATTATTATTAAATTTGAAATTATTATAGATCGTTTATCATTCTGAATAATGTTACGGGTGTCCCCAGAAAGTTATTAGTTAGGCGGAAAATAATAATAATAATAATAATAATAATAATAATTAACGGTTTATTGAAAGAGCTTGGCAGCCAGAAGGCTGAAAATATACAGTTACATATTTGGGGAATGGGTTACGAATTACAAATAATATACAAGTAACATAAGTGACACAAATAAGACATATGAGCTAACGCCTTGAGAGGACACGAGACTGGCTGGCTCCCAGTCACGCGAAAGAGATCGGACAGACAGGACTCGCGTCCGTCCACAAAACTGTCACGTGGTCTAATCACCTGTGTTGAGCTATTGCAGAATAACAAGTAAGTCTCATTCGCTCTCAGACAGGGTTTAGATTGGGGCAGTGATAAAGTTAACAGGAGCTAACAGTGAGTTCATTTCAGGGTTTCCGTCAGAACCCACTTGACTGAGAGAGATTGACTGCCGTTTGAGACTGCCGTTGATGATTGAGGATTGGTGATTGTCGCCGTTGGACCGATCAGTGTAGGCTTGTCACTGGTTAGCGGGGTAGCAAAGGATCTCTTGAGTGAACAAGTGCTCCCGACAACTAAAACGACACGGGACCAGCCTCAGCAGTGGGTGATCAGTTCTTACCACGTGGGTGCACAACACCACGAGTCCTCGGTCAGCTAGAAGTATTACCTACTGGCCATAGTCACCTGCTGGCACCCTCTCTTCCTGCCCATGGACGTACTGGGAGTACACTGAGGCTATCTGAGTAAATTAATGGTCACACCCTGAGACCAGGAGTCAAGGGTATACCTAGAGAAACATTTTATCTCCCTTATTACGGGTGTATGCTGAGTTGGGTGGAGCATGGTTCACGGGTATTGGTGGACCCAGTAACATCTCAATAATAGTGATAATATTTTTGTGTGTAGCTAATACCATTTTTTGAGTTACTGATGTATGATGTGTGTAGCTTAATATTTCTTAAATAATTTTGATCGTATTGTTTTTTAAATGTTGTGTCACTAATTGAAACCAGAGTGATACTGTGATTTAGTTACTTTAATGCATTTAACTTTTCTTTATAATTCCGATCTCAGGTATAACCTTATTCCCCAGAGTAGTGTTTTAAGTTCAGGTTAAGAGGTGTGCATATTGGTGTACCATTATTTGACTGTGTCTGTAGTGTTGGAGGGAATATAAGTGTCTAAATTTTACAGTGTGTCTCATTCATCCCAGTCACAGACGCTATCCTTCCACGGGTCACCGACAATTCATTTTGTTTAGTAGATTTAAGTGTTCTTGTGCTTGTTCGGGATTTTTCTCAAAGGGGAGCTTCCACTGCCATTACCATCTAATAATCTTTAATAAACCCCAAGTCAAGTGAGAAATTAAAGTCCAGTAATTCCGACCGGTTACATATATATATATATATATATATATATATATATATATATATATATATATATATATATATATATATGTGTGTGTGTGTGTGTGTGTAAGTTCAGCAATGGACTTGATTCATGGAAAGCCTAGTTTCATAGTGAAGAGGAGACATTTGATATCTCGCATCCAGGAGCTCCTGGGCCGTTCCGTCCGAACAGATCAGTTAATCACACAACCAAGACATTCAGGTATCCGTAACCACGCCCACCAACATGACCACCCGTTTTCGCCGTCTGATTTCTCAGTTCTTGGCAGGAGCAACTGTGAGACGGACCTCCTCATTATGGAAGCCTTGCATCAATATAAAGTAAAGCCATCCGTTAGTGACATGGCTTCCTGTGAATTGTTGTGTTTTTCTCACTAACTCTAGGCTCAAATAAGGTAATACCTCCTGTATGTTTTAGGGTTTTTTTTTTAATTTTGTACGTTGGTCTCCCGTCATTTTTATTGGTTTTAAATTATGATGCTCTTTAAAAAAACTGCGGAAGGTAAATTTTAGAATAATCTTTCTTTTTATTGTATATTACCTGTATTTTTTAAAACTTTTGTCTGTTGTCTAGGCTCTGATGATGGAAAATGATTTTCCAAAACTTTAGTAATTAAAGAAACCCAACTTAGTCAAGATGTTTGTGTTTTCCCTGGTTCTCCTCTTCATTATATATATATATATATATATATATATATATATATATATATATATATATATATATATATATCTTGATAAAATCACACGGGAAAAGGGAAACAACGGAGCACCTTAGCTTTCGTCTTTATTCAAGACATCTTGTGATTTTATCAAGATTTATCTTATCCACGTTTTCATTGTGGATCTACATGAAATATATATATATATATATATATATATATATATATATATATATATATATATATATATATATACTGTACATATATATATATATATATATATATATATATATATATATATATATATATATATATATATATATATATATATACTGTTTATATGACCATTCTAGTGGCACTGTAAATGGTGACACAGTCATGTGAGGGGTAAGTCATAAAAGTGTAATGATGTAGTGCAGTTATTGTCTATTAATTTCCTTATGTTATGACACGCATTAATTACACTGTACTAAGTTATGTCTTACACGTGTTATCTACACCGTAGTGTATTATGCTGTTGCGCAAGTTTCTTAACCAAAGTGGGTTACATTATAGTAAGTTATGTTGTGACACATGTTATTTACAGTGTAGTATTGGACGCATTTTAGGTAAAACATTACAAATTTTCTGTACACAAGGAGGCAGTACGGCCGGCACTGCACTCAACAACCCAGTATCACCATTTGTAAAGTTAGGTACACATCCACAGCTGGGTGAACTGAGGATGCACTGGGTGCAAACCTGAGACCGCCGCACCTCACATGTTGTATATAATTTAGGGAGTTACGTTGTGACACTTGTCAGTTAGGAATGGTAAAATTAGTTAGGTACAAAAATATTTATCTCAGGACGTACGTGGGGAAGGACGGGGGGACAAGGATGCACGATCGGACAGACTACAGTTCTACGTCCCACGCCCTAAGCAGTGGTGGGAATACCAAGCGAGGCGGGGGTATTTGACACAATGTTGTAACATAAATAACATAGAATTTGATGGCATAATTACATAATTTTGACATACACATGTAGTAACAGTACGAATAACTAACAAGAGGTTGAAGATAAGGACTTGACAGTTAGTGTGGCACCATCATAATTATGTAGGAATTTAGTATACTGTCATAAGACTTGGTCACGGCATGTCACAGTGACAAAGGATCAGCCGACTTAGATGTTATAGCTCTTTGGTGAGTAGTAATGTACCTAATGTGTGTGTGTGTGTAGGTGCATCCATGTATGTTTAAGTGTGCGCAGTTCTAATGCGTAAACTTATAACCTGACCTGTGCGAGACCTCACTCACATACTGTACAGTACATTTATAACCATGATACTAAAGAATTAAATTGTGAAGGTGTATGAACCTACAAGCTATACTGCACGACAGGATGGTGTTGACGTAATGTGACACCATGTACAGATGTCCGACATACACCATAAAGGTCTCGCCTCACTCTACATAAAGCACAATAACACACTCTTACCTTCTAACAGCCGCCACCATACACCAAAAACGTTCTTCGACAACTTCAAGTTACCGATACACTGTACACTGTTCTCAATGAATATCTGCTAAATATAATGTCTGTATAAAATAATTAAACAAGTAACTTCCAAAAGACATTAGGAAAATTAAGACGTTCAATGACACTTGCCTGGCTACAAAGATATATAGAAGAGGATTGAGGGGTGTATGTGAGACGCCTTCACTGATCATGGTGAAGGCTATGTTAACTTTGTGTTTTTTATTTGTAATATAAGCATAATCTTAAGTGGGCACAAATAAGACCTTGTCAGTAAGGTCAAAATTAACAGTATTTCGATTTTAATAAACATTTCAGCACACTGTGGATATTCCTAGATAGGCCGATTAGGGCCAAAAAGTTAGTATTTGAGGAATTACTTCGCCAAATGACTCTTGGAATAATTTCATTCATTGTGTAACAATAAAAACTCACATCAACATTAAGTGGCATATTATTGTGGCAGCATGATCACTTCACACCACCAATGACAATTTATGAAACACTTACAACTTTACAGTGATTGGGGGGTTTGTGTGGCACAGTGACCAACTTTGGATGCTCACACAGCTAGTAAGAACACGTACACGCCCCACAAATGTTCCTTGATTGGTGGGTCTTACAGCAGTAAGCTGAGGTACACGACAATTTATAACAATCAATGACAGCCTAAGGACCGCTAACAAATTTACTCTGCTTGGTGAGTTTCTGTAGTAACATAACTCAGCATACATAATAATTTATAACCAACAAACAGAATTGTTATAGGAAAGGCCTATAAGGACGGACCAGCCAATATCCTGTGTACAAACTTGCGTCCTTGTGAGCTGCTCTTCCTCAACAAGCTAACAACCCTTTCGCTTGTTACACCTTGAGCTCCGCCCACCTGCCAGTATTTGATCCTATATAAAGAGAACCGACTGGTTTACCCGGCAGTCTCTACCATCGCCCAGAGGGTCGCTTGTGAACTTGTGTGTTGTGGACCTGAGCAGTCAAGTGATATTAACCGATATCACTACAGAACCTTAAATATTATACAGTGTTGTGTATCTGGTATCACCCTAATTGTGTCTGGCCTTACTTCTATGGTGTTGTGTTTAATGTTAAAGGTTTGGTCCCAATTCTATGCCAAGTGATAGTTATATTTAACAAGTTAAGATGTTAAGTTCATAACCGTTCTTGGGTAACGGTTTGTTAGTTCATAAGTCATTGTTTGTTAATGTTAATAATAAGTACTTTTAAATTTATCTTTTTTCTTAATATGCCCTCTGGGTGTTATGATAACTGATAACTTACTTTGGTGCTGTCATGATAATTTGGACTAATCCGAATCAGCAGCCAACTTAAATGGTTGGTCATTCATTTACCTCATAAATCTAATGCCTAACTTAAAGCAGTTTCTGATCAAGTCAACAGAACTTGTTTGGTTTTATATACTATGACTTGTGGTGTTTGGTCTTCTTTTTAATGAAATCATTTCCTAGACGAACCTGGTTTCAAAGTCATTTCACAAATAACTGCAGGCCGCAACAGAATTCAGATATAACTTCATGGTTAACGTTAATGGTAGTGAGAGAGAAGGATGGACTAGGTTCAGTATTAATGTGGTCGCAAGTGTAGACGCGTGGCTGGAAATATTCCACGTGACCATTCTATCGTAAAGCTCGGGAGAAATATCTTACGGAAATAATCACGGACATTGAGTAGGTGAGGGTGTGGTGGTAACAGTGTGGAGTAGGTGAGAGTTTGATGGTAACAGTGTGGAGTTAGTGAAGGTGTGGCGGTAGCAGTGTGGAATAGGTGAGAGATGGTGATAACAGTGTGGGGTAGGTGAAGGTGTGGTGGTAACAATGTCGAGTAGGTAGGTTTGATGGTAACAGTGAACATAAGAATGGAGACAACTGCAGCGGGCCTATTGGCCCATACTGGGCAGTCCCGTTTACACCCAATCCCTTTTGTTAATATATCCATCCAACCTATATTTGGAGCTTCCCAGCATATTCGAGTTCATGATGATGTTTGGTTACTTGTTCCACTACTCTATTTCCAGTGTTTACCTATCTCGCGCCTAAATCTAAATTTGTCTAATTTAAAACCATTGCTACGAATTCGCTCCTGGGTTGGATAGTTTGAGCACCTTAGTTATATCACCTTTGTTTAGCCCTGACTTCCATTTATAAACCTCGATCATATCGTCCTTCATCCTAAGTCTCTCGACAAAGTGCAAATTAAGATGCTTTATCCTGTCTTTGTACTCAAGGTTCCTATTGCCCGGGATTAGTCTTGTTATTCTCCTCTGAATTCTTTCTAGGGATTCTATATCCATTCTGTATTACGGTGACCAGAACTGAACTGCGTAATCCAAGTGAAGTCTAACAAGCGCAAGATATAGTTTTATGATAACCTCGCATGTCTTGTAACTAAAACTCCTTTGTGTGAACCTAAGTACTTAGTTAGCCTTGTTTCGAGCAAATATACAGTACATTGTTTACTTGGCTTAAGATTCCCACTTATCATTATTCCTATTCTCACAGTCGGGTTTCTCTATAACAACGTTGTTCATCTGATATCTGGTTTCTCTGTGGAGTAGGTGAAGGTGTGGTGGTAACAATGTGAAGTAGGCGAAGGTGTGGTGGTAACAATGTGGAATAGGTGAGGGTGTGGCGTTAACAATAGGAATTGACTACACACCCGAAATCCAGTCTTCGTGGTCCTACACCTCCCCATTACTACACACCTGAAACACACCTTCATGGTCCAACACCTCCCCATAACTACACACCTTCATGATCTAACACCTCCCCAAAACTACACACCTGAAACACACCTTCATGGTCCTACACCTCCCCATTACTACACACCTGAAACACACTTTCATGGTCCTACACCTCCCCATAACTACACACCTGAAACACACCTTCATGGTCTAACACCGCCGCTGACTCGCCAAAATTTGACTTACTCCCACACAGCCATGGCCCGGGTTTAAGGGAGGCGACATGGGTGTCATATCTCAGTCTCCGGCGCTGACCAGGCAAACAGTTACCTAAGGTGACTTTAATGAAAGAGCTAAATGATGGCGGTGAACTTCCAGGAGGAAACAGTAAATGTTGGAGTAATTCATGATTTTTATAGCCATGACGACCCTGCTGGCTCCCCCCCCCCCTCCCTTCCTCCTTGATCCACCTTCCCTTCCTTCCTTTCCTTCCTCGCCAACTTTCTAAATCACCCTTACCCCTCTGACACTCTGAATCCCTTTACCCCCTTCCCTCTCTTACCCCCACCCCCGTTACCCCACCCATAAAAAACACCCAGAAGAAATCTCGTCATAAATCACAGCAAAATTTGGAGCTGTTATTAATGTTTGTTTTTTACGACCCAATTTAATGAAAACTACTTTTTTCTTATTGAAGGGCAAATTAGTACCCGTAGCAGGAGAAGAGGAAGACTACAAGAGGAAAACTAGTGTGTGAAGAAGAAAAGAAGGAAAAAAAAAGTTAGAATTGGTAAGGGAGATGTAAGAAGAATATGAGGTAAGGGAGAAGAGGAAAACGAAAGAAAGAAAGCGACTAAAAAGGACATACAAGAGAGTGGTCCTGGTGGTGGTGATAGTGGTGAAGGCGATAGTGGTAGTAGTGGAGATGGTGGCGAGTGGTTCTGGTGGTAGTGGTGGTTATTGTGATGGTGGTAGTGGTGGTTGTAGTTGTAGTGAGGGTGGTAGCTGTAGTGATGGTGGTGGTAGTAGTTGTGGTTGTGGCAACGGCGGTGGTGGCAGCGAGGATGATAATGTTGACAGTTTATCCAATAGTTTGTAGTTAAGTCCTTCCGCTCCTCCTCACTTATACTGATAAGTGTATGTTTGCCTCCCGCCTCTCACTACCTCCTATAAATACATCAAAACAATTCTAGAGAAACTGTTACCTGCGTCGATGACTCCACAACACCTCCGATAACTTACATAGACAAGTTCCACCCCCCCCGTCAGCGCGTGTGTGAGTGTGCGTGCGTGAATGTGCGTGTATGCCTGTGCCTATGCGTATGTGTACGTGTGCGCATTAGAGACTTAGTTATGCTTACACCTGTACTTTGCTATTCGTGTATGTTCGTATATGTGTCACACATTTGTACGCATACTTCAGCATACATATATATTTTTGGAAGTACATTTGATAGGCCGGACACTAGGAGTGTTTTCTTTTCCTTGCCAGAACCTATTTCGGATCACCTGAAAATTACACACCCAAGCTAAAATAACCTACCTTAACCTAAGTTAACATAACCTAAGCTAACGTAACCTAATCTAATCTAGCCTTATCTAAACTAAGCTTAACCTAACCCGGCTAGAGTTAAGGTGTTCATCATCAGGTGAAGTTAATTGGGGGAACTAATCTTTATGTTGTATCGTATTTCTAATGTATTTAACCTCTCTTGTCAATACATTACCTGTTAGTATAATCTGACATCACATATCATTATTAACCGGTTATTTTTCTTTAATTTTGTTTAATATTTCATCTATATATTCCTTCCATGTTTCCACTTAAGGCCAACCACTACCTTTCCATCTCCACACAAAGTTCACGTCAGGGATAAAATTTTGTAACTAAGGGAGAAACTTTTCTTTTATCTCATCACTCAAGTCTTCCTTCTACAGTAGCTTCTTCCCCGTGAATAGTTAAAGTAGTCCAAATACTTCCACGAAAATCACATTTTTTTTTATAACTTTGAGTCCATATTTATCTACCTCTCTTGCACCCCCCCCCCCCCCCACACACACGTTCGCACACGCTCAAATACACACAACCCTCCCTCTACTACCACAACCCTTCCTCTACTACCACAACACTTCCTCTACTACCACAACACTTCCTCTACTACCACAACCCTCCTTCTACTACCACAACCCTCCTACTACTACCACAACCCTTCCTCTACTACCACAACCCTCCTACTACTACCACAACCCTTCCTCTACTACCACAACCCTCCTTCTACTACCACAACCCTCCCTCTACTACCACAACCCTTCCTCTACTACCACAACCCTTCCTCTACTACCACAACCCTCCTTCTACTACCACAACCCTCCTCTACTATCACAACCCTCCTTCTACTACCACAACCCTCCTTCTTCTACCACAACCCTCCTTCTTCTACCACAACCCTTCCTCTACTACCACAACCCTCCTTCTACTACCACAACCCTTCCTCTACTACCACAACCCTTCCTCTACTACCACAACCCTCCTTCTACTTCCACAACCCTTCCTCTACTACCACAACCCTCCTTCTACAACCACAACCCTCCTTCTACTACCACAACCCTCCTTCTACTACCACAACCCTCCTTCTTCTACCACAACCCTCCTTCTACTACCACAACACTTCCTCTACTACCACAACCCTCCTTCTATTACCACAACCCTCCTTCTACTACCACAACCCTTCCTCTACTACCACAACACTCCTTCTACTACCACAACCCTCCTTCTACTACCACAACACTTCCTCTACTACCACAACCCTCCTTCTACTACCACAACCCTCCTTCTACTACCACAACCCTTCCTCTACTACCACAACCCTTCCTCTACTACCACAACCCTCCTTCTACTACCACAACACTTCCTCTACTACCACAACCCTCCTTCTATTACCACAACCCTTCCTCTACTACCACAACCCTTCCTCTACTACCACAACCCTCCTTCTACTACCACAACACTTCCTCTACTACCACAACCCTCCTTCTACTACCACAACCCTCCTTCTACTACCACAACCCTCCTTCTACTACCACAACCTTTCCTCTACTACCACAACCCTTCCTCTACTACCACAACCCACCTTCTACTACCACAACCCTTCCTCTACTACCACAACCCTCCTTCCACTACCACAACCCTCCTTCTACTACCACAACCCTTCCTCTACTACCACAACCCTCCTTCTACTACCACAACCCTTCCTCTACTACCACAACCCTCCTTCTACTACCACAACCTTTCCTCTACTACCACAACCCTTCCTCTACTACCACAACCCTCCTTCTACTACCACAACCCTCCTTCTACTACCACAACCCTTCCTCTACTACCACAACCCTTCCTCTACTACCACAACCCTCCTTCTACTACCACAACCTTTCCTCTACTACCACAACCCTCCTTCTACTACCACAACCCTCCTCTACTACCACAACCCTTCCTCTACTACCACAACCCTTCCTCTACTACCACAACCCTCCTCTACTACCACAACCCTCCTTCTACTACCACAACCCTTCCTCTACTACCACAACCCTTCCTCTACTACCACAACCCTCCTTCTACTACCACAACCTTTCCTCTACTACCACAACCCTCCTTCTACTACCACAACCCTCCTTCTACTACCACAACCTTTCCTCTACTACCACAACCCTCCTTCTACTACCACAACCCTCCTTCTACTACCACAACCCTTCCTCTACTACCACAACCCTTCCTCTACTACCACAACCCTCCTTCTACTACCACAACCCTTCCTCTACTACCACAACCCTCCTTCTACTACCACAACCTTTCCTCTACTACCACAACCCTTCCTCTACTACCACAACCCTCCTTCTACTACCACAACCCTCCTTCTACTACCACAACCTTTCCTCTACTACCACAACCCTTCCTCTACTACCACAACCCTCCTTCTACTACCACAACCCTCCTTCTACTACCACAACCTTTCCTCTACTACCACAACCCTCCTTCTACTACCACAACCCTCCTTCTACTACCACAACCCTTCCTCTACTACCACAACCCTCCTTCTACTACCACAACCCTTCCTCTACTACCACAACCCTTCCTCTACTACCACAACCCTCCTTCTACTACCACAACCCTTCCTCTACTACCACAACCCTCCTTCTACTACCACAACCCTCCTTCTACTACCACAACCTTTCCTCTACTACCACAACCCTCCTCTACTACCACAACCCTCCATCTACTACCACAACCCTTCCTCTACTACCACAACCCTCCTCTACTACCACAACCCTCCTTCTACTACCACAACCCTTCCTCTACTACCACAACCCTTCCTCTACTACCACAACCCTCCTTCTACTACCACAACCCTCCTTCTACTACCACAACCCTTCCTCTACTACCACAACCCTTCCTCTACTACCACAACCCTCCTTCTACTACCACAACCCTTCCTCTACTACCACAACCCTCCTTCTACTACCACAACCTTTCCTCTACTACCACAACCCTTCCTCTACTACCACAACCCTCCTTCTACTACCACAACCCTCCTTCTACTACCACAACCCTTCCTCTACTACCACAACCATTCCTCTACTACCTCGGCCCTTCCTCTACTACCACGACCCTTCCTCTACTACCACGACCCATCCTCTACTACCTCGACCCTTCCTCTACTACCACGACCCTTCCTCTACTCCCACGACCCTTCCTCTACTCCCACGACCATTCCTCTACTACCTCGGCCCTTCCTCTACTACCACGACCCTTCCTCTACTACCACGACCCTTCCTCTACTACCACGACCATTCCTCTACTACCTCGACCCTTCCTCTACTACCTCGGCCCTTCCTCTACTACCACGACCCTTCCTCTATTCCCACGACCCTTCCTCTACTACCTCGGCCCTTCCTCTACTACCACGACCATTCCTCTACTACCACGACCCATCCTCTACTACCACGACCCATCCTCTACTACCACGACCATTCCTCTACTACCACGACCCATCCTCTACTCCCACGACCCTTCCTCTACTACCACGACCCATCCTCTACTACCTCGACCCTTCCTCTACTACCACGACCCTTCCTCTATTCCCACGACCCTTCCTCTACTCCCACGACCCTTCCTCTACTCCCACGACCATTCCTCTACTCCCACGACCCTTCCTCTACTACCACGACCCTCCCTCTACTACCACCACCATTCCTCTACTACCTCGACCCTTCCTCTACTACCTCGACCCTCCCTCTACTACCACGACCCTCCCTTTACTACCACGGTCCTTCCTCTACTCCCACGACCCTTCCTCTACTACCACGACCCTCCCTCTACTACCTCGACCCTCCCTCTACTACCACGACCCTCCCTCTACTACCACGACCCTCCCTCTACTACCACGACCCATCCTCTACTACCACGACCCTCCCTCTACTACCAGGACCATTCCTCTACTACCTCGGCCCTTCCTCTACTACCACGACCCTCCCTCTACTACCAGGACCATTCCTCTACTACCACGACCCTTCCTCTACTACCTCGACCCTTCCTCTACTACCTCGACCCTCCCTCTACTACCACGACCCTCCCTCTACTACCACGACCCTCCCTCTACTACCACGACCATTCCTCTACTCCCACGACCCTCCCTCTACTACCACGACCATTCCTCTACTACCTCGACCCTTCCTCTACTACCACGACCCTCCCTCTACTACCACGACCCTCCCTCTACTACCACGACCCTCCCTCTACTACCACGACCCTCCCTCTACTACCACGACCCTTCCTCTACTACCACGACCCTTCCTCTACTACCTCGACCCTCCCTCTACTACCACGACCCTCCCTCTACTACCACGACCCTTCCTCTACTACCACGACCCTTCCTCTACTACCTCGACCCTCCCTCTATTACCACGACCATTCCTCTACTACTACGACCCATCCTCTACTACCACGACCATTCCTCTTCTACCTCGACCCTTCCTCTACTACCACGACCCATCCTCTACTACCACGACCATCCCTCTACTACCACGACACTTCCTCGACTACCTTGGCCCTTCCTCTACTCCCACGACCCTTCCTCTACTACCACGACCCATCCTCTACTACCACGGTCCTCCCTCAACTACCACGACCCTCCCTCAACTACCTCGGCCCTTCCTCTACTACCACGACCCATCCTCTTCTACCTCGGCCCTTCCTCTACTACCACAACCCTTCCTCTACTACCACGACCCTACCTCTACTACCACGACCCATCCTCTACTACCACGACCCATCCTCTACTACCACGACCCATCCTCTACTACCACGACCCATCCTCGACTACCTCGGCCCTTCCTCTACTACCACGACCCTACCTCTACTACCACGACCCATCCTCTACTACCACGACCCATCCTCTACTACCACGACCCATCCTCTACTACCACGACCCATCCTCGACTACCTCGACCCTTCCTCTACTACCACGACCCTACCTCTACTACCACGACCCATCCTCTACTACCACGACCCATCCTCTACTACCACGACCCATCCTCTACTACCGCGACCCATCCTCTACTACCACGACCCATCCTCTACTACCACCACCATTCCTCTACTACCACGACCCTACCTCTACTACCACGACCCATCCTCGACTACCTCGACCCTTCCTCTACTACCACGACCCATCCTCTACTACCACCACCATTCCTCTACTACCACGACCCTACCTCTACTACCACGACCCTTCCTCTACTACCACCACCATTCCTCTACTACCACGACCCTACCTCTACTACCACGACCCATCCTCTACTACCACGACCCATCCTCTACTACCACGACCCTACCTCTACTACCACGACCCATCCTCTACTACCACGACCCATCCTCTACTACCACGACCCATCCTCTACTCCCACGACCCATCCTCTACTACCTCGGCCCTTCCTCTACTACCACGACCCTTCCTCTACTACCTCGACCCATCCTCTACTACCACGACCCTCCCTCTACTACCGCGACCCTTCCTCTACTCCCACGACCCTTCCTCTACTACCACGACCCTCCCTCTACTACCTCGACCCTTCCACTACTACCACGACGCATCCTCTACTACCACGACCCATCCTCTACTCCCACGACCCATCCTCTACTACCTCGGCCCTTCCTCTACTACCACGACCCTTCCTCTACTCCCACGACCCTCCCTCTACTACCACGACCCTTCCTCTACTCCCACGACGCATCCTCTACTACCACGACCCATCCTCTACTCCCACGACCCTTCCTCTACTACCACAACCCTTTCTCTACTACCACGACCCTTCCTCTACTACCACGACCCTTCCTCTACTACCACGACCCATCCTCTACTCCCACGACCCTTTCTCTACTACCACAACCCTTTCTCTACTACCACGACCCTTCCTCTACTACCACAACCCTTTCTCTACTACCACGACCCTTCCTCTACTACCACGGTCCTCCCTCTACTACCGCGACCCTCCCTCTACTACCACGACCCTTCCTCTACTATCATGACCGTTCCTCTACTACCACGACCCTTCCTCTACTACCACGAGCCTTCCTCTACTACCACGACCCTTCCTCTACTACCACGACCCTTCCTCTATTCCCACGACCCTTCCTCTACTCCCACGACCCTTCCTCTACTCCCACGACCATTCCTCTACTCCCACGACCCTTCCTCTACTACCACGACCCTCCCTCTACTACCACCACCATTCCTCTACTACCTCGACCCTTCCTCTACTACCTCGACCCTCCCTCTACTACCACGACCCTCCCTCTACTACCACGGTCCTTCCTCTACTCCCACGACCCTTCCTCTACTACCACGACCCTCCCTCTACTACCTCGACCCTCCCTCTACTACCACGACCCTCCCTCTACTACCACGACCCTCCCTCTACTACCACGACCCATCCTCTACTACCACGACCCTCCCTCTACTACCAGGACCATTCCTCTACTACCTCGGCCCTTCCTCTACTACCACGACCCTCCCTCTACTACCAGGACCATTCCTCTACTACCACGACCCTTCCTCTACTACCTCGACCCTTCCTCTACTACCTCGACCCTCCCTCTACTACCACGACCCTCCCTCTACTACCACGACCCTCCCTCTACTACCACGACCCTCCCTCTACTACCACGACCATTCCTCTACTCCCACAACCCTCCCTCTACTACCACGACCATTCCTCTACTACCTCGACCCTTCCTCTACTACCACGACCCTCCCTCTACTACCACGACCCTCCCTCTACTACCACGACCCTCCCTCTACTACCACGACCCTCCCTCTACTACCACGACCCTTCCTCTACTACCACGACCCTTCCTCTACTACCTCGACCCTCCCTCTACTACCACGACCCTCCCTCTACTACCACGACCCTTCCTCTACTACCACGACCCTTCCTCTACTACCTCGACCCTCCCTCTATTACCACGACCATTCCTCTACTACTACGACCCATCCTCTACTACCACGACCATTCCTCTTCTACCTCGACCCTTCCTCTACTACCACGACCCATCCTCTACTACCACGACCATCCCTCTACTACCACGACACTTCCTCTACTACCTTGGCCCTTCCTCTACTCCCACGACCCATCCTCTACTACCACGACCCATCCTCTACTCCCACGACCCTTCCTCTACTACCACGACCCATCCTCTACTACCACGGTCCTCCCTCAACTACCACGACCCTCCCTCAACTACCTCGGCCCTTCCTCTACTACCACGACCCATCCTCTTCTACCTCGGCCCTTCCTCTACTACCACAACCCTTCCTCTACTACCACGACCCTACCTCTACTACCACGACCCATCCTCTACTACCACGACCCATCCTCTACTACCACGACCCATCCTCTACTACCACGACCCATCCTCTACTACCACGACCCATCCTCGACTACCTCGGCCCTTCCTCTACTACCACGACCCTACCTCTACTACCACGACCCATCCTCTACTACCACGACCCATCCTCTACTACCACGACCCATCCTCTACTACCACGACCCATCCTCGACTACCTCGACCCTTCCTCTACTACCACGACCCTACCTCTACTACCACGACCCATCCTCTACTACCACGACCCATCCTCTACTACCACGACCCATCCTCTACTACCGCGACCCATCCTCTACTACCACGACCCATCCTCTACTACCACCACCATTCCTCTACTACCACGACCCTACCTCTACTACCACGACCCATCCTCGACTACCTCGACCCTTCCTCTACTACCACGACCCATCC
Source organism: Homarus gammarus (assembly GCA_958450375.1). NCBI lineage: Eukaryota > Metazoa > Arthropoda > Malacostraca > Decapoda > Nephropidae > Homarus > Homarus gammarus. The sequence continues at coordinate 2,674,590 of CAUDMG010002538.1, forward strand.
TCTACTACCACCACCATTCCTCTACTACCACGACCCTACCTCTACTACCACGACCCTTCCTCTACTACCACCACCATTCCTCTACTACCACGACCCTACCTCTACTACCACGACCCATCCTCTACTACCACGACCCATCCTCTACTACCACGACCCTACCTCTACTACCACGACCCATCCTCTACTACCACGACCCATCCTCTACTACCACGACCCATCCTCTACTCCCACGACCCATCCTCTACTACCTCGGCCCTTCCTCTACTACCACGACCCTTCCTCTACTACCTCGACCCATCCTCTACTACCACGACCCTCCCTCTACTACCGCGACCCTTCCTCTACCCCACGACCCTTCCTCTACTACCACGACCCTCCCTCTACTACCTCGACCCTTCCACTACTACCACGACGCATCCTCTACTACCACGACCCATCCTCTACTCCCACGACCCATCCTCTACTACCTCGGCCCTTCCTCTACTACCACGACCCTTCCTCTACTCCCACGACCCTCCCTCTACTACCACGACCCTTCCTCTACTACCACGACCCTTCCTCTACTACCACGACCCATCCTCTACTACCACGACCCTTCCTCTACTACCACAACCCTTTCTCTACTACCACGACCCTTCCTCTACTACCACGACCCTTCCTCTACTACCACGACCCATCCTCTACTCCCACGACCCTTTCTCTACTACCACAACCCTTTCTCTACTACCACGACCCTTCCTCTACTACCACAACCCTTTCTCTACTACCACGACCCTTCCTCTACTACCACGGTCCTCCCTCTACTACCGCGACCCTCCCTCTACTACCACGACCCTTCCTCTACTATCATGACCGTTCCTCTACTACCACGACCCTTCCTCTACTACCACGAGCCTTCCTCTACTACCACGACCCTTCCTGTACTACCACGACCCTTCCTGTACTACCACGGTCCTTCCTCTACTTCCACGACCGTTCCTCTACTACCACGACCGTTCCTCTACTACCACGACCCTTCCTCTACTACCACAACCCTTTCTCTACTACCACGACCCTTCCTCTACTACCACGACCCTTCCTCTACTACCACGACCCATCCTCTACTACCACGGTCCTCCCTCTACTACCACGACCCTTCCTCTACTACCACGACCATTCCTCTACTACCACGACCCTTCCTCTACTACCACGACCCATCCTGTACTACCACGGTCCTCCCTCTACTACCACGACCCTTCCTCTACTACCACGACCCATCCTGTACTACCACGGTCCTCCCTCTACTACCACAACCTTTGAACAAATTCGTTGATATCGAGACTCAGGCAAAAACGGTTAACCTTACCCCTTATACGTATAGGATTTTATGGTGAATACATCTTTTTGTCCGAATTAAAATTGAATGTGTCTATCTACTTAAGTACATCCAGAAGAACACATGACCACTAAAAAGTGACCTTGAAAAAACAGGGTAAGCAAAAACCATTGCTAAAAGCAGTTTTTATGCTATTATGTTGGTTTTAATAAGTTTTAATTATTTGAAGTTCTTTTTATAACGTTTTAATAAGGTATTACTCATAAACATTACATTGAAGTTGACTTAGAAATTATTTATGCTCTTTTTTTATCTTAAAAAAATAATCGGTGCGAAAAGAACGAATTTTGAAAAACACAATCTTTGATCACTCATCCAGACTCATCCTACATGCTTGAAGGCAAAAACTAAGTTTAAGTTATTCTTAATGCATGGACAAACTGTTCTACTTTAACAGTAGACAGTTTTAAAGAATAGTTTTAAGTACAGTTGGAGAGAGAGAGAGGTGGGCAGTTGCAATTTAGCTACCCTGGACCCGTATAATACGTGATCTGAACACATTAGAATCAGAGGCTCAGAGCCCAACAACTTACGTGAACAGTGGCGTAGTCCAATGCATAATAGTTCACATCGATATGTATTTTGAACAACCACGGGACATAACGCATCCGTGTCTAACACCAACAGAATTTTATTCCAAAATTTTCAGTTTCTTCCCATTTACTCTTCCAATGACTCTGCTGTTCTCATAGAATCCTTTTAATGCCTTCCTCCCACCCCATACACTTGTAACGACTCCTACAATGCTTTCCTGCTCACCCTATTTTATGCCTCTCCAAATATACTATAAATCATTAAAACCATCTGTAAAAGATAAAAAAACATATTATTTTATTAAAACTATGATAAAAGGCATCGATTAAAAATACAAAATAAATTAAATCAGCCAACCTTGGGTAGTTAAGAGAGGTTCGCGGTGGACTAAACTGACTGCATTCAACCAAAGTTGATGTAAACCAACAACACTAAAATAAAACACCAGACTTGGACAAGATAGATAAACAGTCACCAGTTATCAGCCAATATTGTAATTCACTATATATTAACAAACTGCTTTACAAATATATGTTGTTTTCATTGACAACATAAATAAAACGTTTGATGTAAACAACAGCACTAAAACAACTTACTGTATTTAAATCAAGAGCATAATAAAAACAACTGCTGTAACAAAAAGGAACATAACAATAACACAGCTGCTGTAACATAGACGAACAGCATTACCAGTGATCGCTGTGCCGCACTCCACAATCTGGCAATTTTCTGCTTCAGTTAGAACCAAATGATAAGATTTTACGAGATGCTGTAAACCCTAACACAGACAAGTTCCTCGGCACGTTAAAAACAATTTATTTTATCCCCCTCTTGTGTTCTAGTTAACAGCCATGACCCGGGCCACCATCACGTTATAATAATATATGATAATTTACCTAGGCACTTCATTTTTATTATTAATACACGTCTTAGGGACCAGACCTTCCATGTTGGTAGAAAATGTGGACGTCACTTGTAAGGAATGTGAGGAAATACGTGAGACCTGCGGCCATAGTTGTGAAGACGACTGGGTGGAGTCTTTGGGCTGTTGTGTTTACCTTATAATCCTATACCTGTATTACTCCCACACCTGCATCACTCACCTGTTACTACCACACCTGTGACAGTCATACACCTGCATCACTTACCTTATACCCCCACATCTCCATTGCTCACCTGATTCTTCCACACCTGCATTACTCACCTCATACCTCAACACCTGCTACAGCCACACACCTGCATTACTCACCTCATGCCTCAACACCTGCGACAGTAGCACACTTGCTTCACGCAACTCCTACTCACACACACACACACACACACACACACACACACATGAGATCAAGACTCAATTAGAAGCTGTCAGCTAGACTCCGGCCTTCACTGTCACCCAGACACTATATGTTCCTTTTGGCGTCTTGAGGGCCCCTTCAGGTAAACATGTTTGGTGATGATCATTAATAACGCGGCAGATGACGTGTTTGTGCCACCAGAAACAGGTTTGTTGATCACGGTGCCATAACCTGATTGTTATTGATCACGTAACCGTAACCTGAGTGTTGATCACGGTGCCGTAACCTGAGTGTTGATCACGGTGCCATAACCTGAGTGTTGATCACGGTGCCATAACCTGAGTGTTATTGATCACGTAACCGTAACCTGAATGTTGATCACGGTGCCGTAACCTGAGTGTTGATCACGGTGCCATAACCTGAGTGTTGATCACGGTGCCATAACCTGATTGTTATTGATCACGTAACCGTAACCTGAATGTTGATCACGGTGCCGTAACCTGAGTGTTGATCACGGTGCCATAACCTGACTGTTGATTACGGTGCCATAGCCTGAGTGTTGATCACGGTGCCATAACCTGAGTGTTGATTACGGTGCCATAGCCTGAGTGTTGATCACGGTGCCATAACCTCAGTGTTGATCACATAAGAACATAGGGATGGAGGAAACTACAGAGTGCCAATTGGCTCATACTTGGCAGCCCAGTTTACACCCGACACCTATCGCTCATATATCCGTCCAGACAATATTTGAAGTTACCCAGCGTGTTCGAGTTAATTATAAAGTTCGGTAACGTGTTTCACTCGTCCATTCCTCTATTTCCAAACCAATGCTTACCTATCTCACGCTTAAATCTAAATTTATCTAATTTAAAACCATTGCTACGAGTTCGCTCCTGGGTGGATAATATGAGTACCTTTGTTATATAGCCTTTGTTTAGCCCTGACTTCCATTTATACACCTCGATCATATCGCCCCTCACTCTACGTCTCTCGAGGGAATGCAAATTAAGATGCATTAATCTGTCTCTGTACTCGAGGTTCCTAATGCCCGGGATTAGTATTTTCATCCTCCTCTGAATGCTTTCTAGGGATTCTATGTTCATTCTATTTTAGTGTCGTTAGCAAATTTACTTACAGTATGTTGCTGTTTCCGCCTATATCTACAGAATGTCGTTTATGTATTTAATAAATAGTAATGGTCCAAGTACGGAGTCTTGGGGTACACCATTAGTGATGTTACCCCAATCGGATCTAATGCCATTAATGCTGACTCGCTGTTTCCTGTCCTTTAACCACGCCCTAATCTATTTGGAACATCTCGAATTCCTTGAGCCTCCACCATTTGGTATTAGTCTTTCGTGCGGGGACTCTGTCAAAGGCTTAGTTGAGGTGTTATAGCCTGAGCGTTGATCACGGTGTCATAACCTGAGTCTTGATCACAGTGCTACAACCCGAGTCTTGACAAAAGGCCGGATTAATAACGGTTACAGTCGAGTCTCGGAACATGTGTGATACCGTGTTGGCCGCGAACTTTGTGTCGTATCTTAAGTGAGAGTCAGTGTGTTCTTACGTTGTTAATGATTAATGAATAACATGAACTTGTGTTACTCTGAGTGGTCATTGACGAGCCAGTTGTTATTCACCGAATCGGCTGTTATTCACCGAGTCGGCTGTTATTCACCGAGTCAGCTACTATTTCGCGCGACTCACCTGTTATTCACAGCCAAGTCAGCTGTTATTCACCGAGTCACCTGTTATTCACCACCGAAATTCCTGTTATTCACCCCATAGTCACTTGTTGTTCACTCCCGAGTCGCCTGTTAATTGCTGAGCCAGCGTTATTCACCACACTCAGCTGTTATTCACAACCGAGCCAGCTGCTAATACCAGGTCAACTGTTATTCACTGCCGCCTCCTGCTATTCATCGAGTCAGCTGTTATTCACTGCCAAGTCAGCTGTTATTCACTGCCATGTCAGCTGTTATTCACAGCCGAGTCACCTGTTATTCAACGAGTAAGCTGTTATTCACGAAGCTAGCTGTTACTCACTGTCGACTCACCTGTTATTCACTGAGTCACCTGTTATGAACCAAGACGCCTGTTATTCACCTTCGAATTTCCTGTTATTCACCGATTCACCTATTATTCACCACCGATTCAGTTGTTATTCACCACCGATTCAATTGTTATTCACCTCCGAGTCAGCTGTTATTCATCAAGTTGCCTATTATTCACCGAGTCCGCTGTTATTTACCCCCGAGTCACCTGTTATTTAGCTAGTAAGCTGTTATTCACCGCCGAGTCAGCTGTTATTCATCGCCAAGTCAGCTGTTATTCACCGGCGAGTCAGCTGTTATTCACCGCCAAGTAAGCTGTTATTCACCGTCGAGTCAGCTGTTATTCACCGCCATGTCACCTGTTATTCACCGCCGAGTCAGCTGTTATTCACCGAGTCAGCTGTTATTCACCGTAAGTTATACTCGTAAGGTCAACAAACACAACCATTAATAAGTCACCGAGAAACACACATCTTTCTTCTCTGGATATTTGGTCCAGATTAAAATACATTTCCTAACGTTAACAGTTGTGCTTTAAGATATACTGCACTGTTGTGGTTGTGAACGATCAGGGGTATGAACTGTTGTGGTTGTGAACGATCAGGTGTATGAACTGTTGTGGTTGTGAACGATCAGGTGTATGAACTGTTGTGGTTGTGAACGATCAGGTGTATGAACTGTTGTGGTTGTGAACGATCAGGTGTATGAACTGTTGAGGTTGTGAACGATCAGGTGTATGAACTGTTGTGGTTGTGAACGATCAGGTGTATGAACTGTTGTGGTTGTGAACGATCAGGTGTATATACTGAACACTCTCTCTCTCTCTCTCTCCCTCTCTCTGGTCTTGTACGCTGGTTCAGGTGATCAAAGGCCTGAGATAAGAGCCGTGAACATGACAGGTTGTCCTCTCGCTTAATTATTACCTCACTCTTACCTAACTCTCACCCGACTCTCACCTGACTCTTATCTCACTCTTATTCGGCTCTCACGTAGCTCTCATCTTACTCTCACTCAGTTCTCTTCTTCCTCACACACACACACACACACACACACACACACACACACGAATATAGATATACACACCAAATGCACGTACACATACACACAACACGCACAAATACTTTAAAATGTATACGCTGGATACGCATACATACTTTGCTGTCACTCTGAAAAGAGTATGACTATCATCCTGCTATGATATAATAATATGAGCTATTAAGGATGTGACCTTCGTTGGTGACCTTTGAGGTCACTCAAGAGGCCGATACGGGATCGACAGGGCCCCCCACAGATGTTGCACATGTGGAGGCCTACATCTACTACTGGAGAGGTGGCGGCAGCGTCTTTTTTGTGCGCTGGCACTTGTCTACTTCGGTATGAAGTCGGACTAACTCGAAAGTATTGACACCTTCACGTGTGGTGCTCCTCCAAGCGTAAAGGTGTTGAGTGATCGTCTCCGAGGTGAGGGGTCGATTTGACAATTTTTCAAGTTTGTCTTAAGACTGTCATTATACTTTTTCCGTCATCCGCCAGCGTTGCATTTAATATTCGTTAGGTGACTGTAAAGAAGCTGCTTTGGCAGTCTACTGTCGTCCATGCGGATAACATGGCGTGTGCAATGTAGTTGTTCATGGATAATGGTAGCCTCGATGCTCCTACAGTTGGTGTCAGCGAGACTACTGGCATCTGTTCTCTTGTCTTCCCAGCTAACTAGAAGGATGGAATGAAGACTGCGTTGGTGAAAATTTTCAAGTACCTTGAGGTGCCTCCTGTATGTGACCCATTCCTCGTTACCATACAACAGGGTGGGGAGGACCACTGTTCGATGCACGTGCAGCTTTGTAGATAATTTCAGCTCCCTACAGCTGAAGACACGTGTACAGAGCCTGCCAAATACTTGAGATGCACATCTGATCCGATGTTGAATCTCTTCATCGATGTCCGCGGTGGTGGACGGGTAGGACCCATGGCACTGGAAATGGGTAACATTAAGGAGAGTAGTAACGGTATGCTGGATGGATAGTGGAGGTGTGGTTGAACCAGGAGCACGCTGAAAGAGAATCTGAGTCATACTTGCATTCACTTCAAGGCCGAAGTGTGCATATGCATCTGTGTAGGTGTTCAGGGTCTCCTGTAGGTTGCAGTCAATGTGATCGACGAGTGTGAGGTCGTCTGCTTACCGAAGTTCAGTGATGGAAGCGGCCGACAACTTTGTTCCTGCCTGGAGTCGTCTTATGTTGAAAAGTCCCTTCATCGGTACTGAATGTCCACCCTGCCAGCAAAATTGGCACTGGCATAAGTAAGACAAGTCAGCCAAGAGAATGGAAAAGAGAGTTTGTGCAAATACACATCCTTGTTTTATCCACGTTTGGATGGGGAAGAACTCAGACTGGTTGCCTTGTGTAGGACACTGCCAAAACGACTGAAGGTCATCCAGGGGGCTTCACTGTTGACCGAGTCAAAGGCTTTACTGAGGTCCATAAAGGCCATCTACAATCATGGCGCTGTTATCTGCACTTATCCCGTATCTGGAGGGCAGAAAAGATCATGTCAGTGGTGCCACGTGATGGTCTAAGGCTACATTGAGATTCTGGGAGGAAGTTTTCCGCCTCAAGAAGAAGTCTGTTTAGGAGAATTCGGGTGATAATCTCGCCAGCTACGGACAGCAGTGAGATCCCGCGGTAGCTGCCACAGCCTGACCGGTCTCCCTTACTCTTATAAATATTGACGATAGATGCGTCTTTGAGATCTTAAGGGATTTCCGCCTTTTCCCATATATTCTCCAGAAGTGAGTGGGGACGGCTGGTAAGCAGAGGTTTTCCTGCTTTATACAACTCGGTTGGGATTCCATCAGGCCCTGAGGCTTTGTTATTTTTCATCTGCTTGATGGCAGTCGCTACCTCATCCAGGGATGAAGGTTAGCTGAGGTGGATCAGCGCTGGGTGCTGATGAACCTGCTGTGTAGTCAGGACATCCATATCAGTGTTTTGGTTGAGCAGTGAATGGTAGTGCTCTTTCTCTAATTAGGGAGTTACCGTCGGATGAGTGGAAGGGGGGCCACGCCATGAGTAGTTGGGCCGTATATTGTTTTGGCAGAATTAAAAAATTCGCTCATCTTGTGATGACCTGCAAGTTTTTGCGTTTCACAGGCTTTATTTTTCAACCATTTGTTCCTTAGATTGTTAAGTTTACACTGGGCTGCTGCTTTCTTCTTGTAGAAGGTATCAGCTTTGGTCCGAAACTGTGGGTTGCTCTGCCAGTCAGTTGAGGCAGCACGTTTATCATCGACGAGTACGTTGATTTCTGGGTCATTTTCATCAAACCCACCCTGATGTTTTTTTTTTTATCAGGCCGATTGTCTCTTTGCAGGTTTTTGTGATGTCAGGTTTGATGGAACCCCATTCGGCACAGGGATTTTGGTTGTTTGTTGTTGGGTTGTTTATCAGCCCATCCTTGAGCTGCTCTCTGAAAGCATGTGCGACCGCTGGATCCTCCAGTCGCTATATTATGTCTCTTTTGGAGGCTTGTTGCTTTAGCCGTTTTGGGGCTCTAACGATGATTTGTATCACAGTGGTCTTACAGTGATGTAGTCAATGAGAAGCCAATGTTTGGATCATGGGTGTTGCCAAGAACCCTTGAACTTGTCGGCCTGCCTGAACAAGGTATTGGTGATAGTGAGGTTGTGTACAGCACACTTGCTGAGGAGGAGTTGGCCATTGAGATTACACTTGCCTTCGCCATTTCTCACTATGATTCCCTGGCATCTCTACCAACTCTGGCAATGGAGTCTCCTAGGAGCACAGCATTATTGTCTCTGGGGATAGAGGTTAGCATTCTATCAAGGTTGCCGAAAAAGGCTTCCTTGATGTCATCCTCCGTATCCAGTGTTGGGGCGTAAACATTGATGAAGAAGGCATAACGGGAGTGATTCACTGGGACTCGGAGCGTCATGAGGCGCTCGTTGATCCCAACAGGCATTTCAGTTAACCTATGTAAGATGGGTTGGCGGATGGAAAAGCCAACTCCATAAATGCCGTTTCTCTCCGCAGCAGGCTTACCCTTCCAGAAGAAGGTATAACCAAAACCTCGTTCTGTGAACCGACCTTCGTCTGGGAGTCGGGACTCACTGACGGCTGCTTTGTCGATTTTATGCCTAGACAGCTCTTTTGTCACAAGGGCAGTTCTTTCAGGACGCTTATTTGTGCCAGTATCCAGAAGGATCCTGACATTCCATGCAACGACCATAAGAGGTTGTTTTGTTTGATTTTTCTCTGATCTGGAATTGTGATTATGTTTTCGACCGCATAAGGACGACCTTACTGGTTGTGGTTGCCCAGTCAGGTTGGTTCTTTAGATAGGCTATGTTTTGGGCACCTTTTCTAGCCCCCTCCCATGTGGGGTGAGCAGAGTGGCTCCTGGTAAAGGTTGCTCAGTCACACAGACAGGACCGGATTGCACTACTGCCGAAATGCCAGTACATAAACGACCATCTTATCTTTGCCGCCCATGTGCAAAATTGTGACTAGAGACTCCCGGCAGTCATCTCTGCCTGTCCCCATCGCCACTCGTTTGTCGCCATAGGACTTTTGGGAGGGATACGGGCTTGATGATAATGAGAAGTATGATGAACTGGATGATGGCTGTGCACGAGTTGATTTATGTGTCTGCTACCACACATCTTGGCTCTCCCTTTCCCCGATCCAGTGGTACAAGTAGTTGCAACGACTGGCGAGAGGGAGTTGCAATGGACTGCCGATAGCCTAGTTTGTTGAATTTCGCCTTTGCAGCCTGTCTAACATTCAAAGCCTTCATTCACCGGTGTAGTCATTGTTTATCACCTTTTCCGTCCATACTGCCATTGGGGTCTTCTTGGAGCTCTGTAAGCATGTCTGCTTGTTGCGGGACTCCACCACTGATCTTACGATCAGGGTTTACACCCGAAGTCTTATACCTACCAAGGTTTGTAGGCGCCAGGACGTGTGCACATACCCAGTGGGCCTATGCACCGTCCCTCTGGGGCCCACTGCTGCACCAAGTTCCCCTACTGGTCTAGCCTGGGCCCACGAGGTACCCAGTTACCGTGTGTTGCCACGAAGAGGCACAGCAGGAGTCTTGATGGTGAAGAGGCCGTGTACTGACAAGAGAAGACTTACCCAAGGTTGCTTCCCAGTTTACCAAAAGGGCTAGCCAGCGGTGGTAGCTGAAAGCGAGAGGAAGTAACCAGTGCCTACACCTTAACACCAATATAATGCTGTCACACTAGATGCATTACACCGCCTTATGCGCATGCGCACACGCACATGCACGCACATACATACATGTGCTTCCTCATCCTGATCAACGACGCTCTATCGGACACTCCTCACAGGTGGAAGTAAGTGGATGACTACACTGTGGGGGGGTTACAGTGGACAACACCGCCCCGGACTACTCATCGCTACAAGGCACCCTGGACTGGGTACAGGCATGGACTACGGAGAACAAGGTCACCATCAACCACACCAAAACCGTAGTCATGCACTTCAATACCGCCACCACTCCAGTGCAAGCTCCATCAGTCACAGTGGGTGCCCATCCTCTCCAGTTAGTTCAGTCTGCCAAACTCCTGGGTGTTACCATAGATCACAAACTGGGCTGGAAGGTCCATGTAAACAACACAATCAAGGCAGACTCGTACCGACTCTACATGCTACGACGACTTAGGTCACTTGGAACACCCACGCCAGAGCTGAGGACCATCTACAACGCCTGTATTCTCCCCAAACTAACGTATGCGTCACCAGCCTGGTCGTCTTCTCTCAACTCCACCCAACAACGTCAGCTAGAGAAGGTACAGAAAAGGGCCTGGAGAATCATGCTCGGCGCAGAATACTCCGGCTACACCAACGCTCTCTCCACCCTGTAATGCCATCCCTCAGTGACCTCCACCACCAAGCACTGGAAAGGTTTGGCCGTGGACTATTGCACCACCCTCGTCATCGCCACCTCCTGCCACCTGCAGCCCCCCACCCAACTCGCGCAGTCCGCCACTACAACAAAATTCAGCCCACAAGAACCTGCACTGATAGATATAAGAATAGCACCATCCCATCTATCGTTAAAATAATAAACAACTCCTGATTTATGTACCGTACAGACCTGTAAATGTATTGAACGCATATCATTATGTCTAATTCAAATGTAAGTTTGTATATTTTCAGCCACCGGCTGCAACTCTATTAATAAACCGTTTATTATTATTATACATACATACATACATAACACGGTTTAACACCTCAATCCAATTAACAGGTGAGTGACTGTGATGTAGGGTCATTACTGGCCACCAGCCCTCTGATGCTTGTTTATGTGTGGCCCTGGTGATGTGTGTGGTAAATAGTACTGTGGGTTAGATCTTTGGGTGGGTGAGTTAGTGTATTACCATATGAGAGACACAACAGGAGCTACTGTAAGAGGGAACTTTTGAATTGTTGTTGATTTCTATTTATTTACGTTTCTATAATTGTCTTTATTTGTTTTATTTTATGAGTCTTTCTTTAAGTATTGAAGTCGTATTTTTTTATATATTTAGTCTTACTCTTATTCTTAACTTTGCTTAGTTATAGTCTGTTCAGTGGATTAACCTGGGAAAACCACCACATTGTATATCACTACACATTCGTATAATTATTATACTTATATCGTAGTCTGCCACGAACCAGGCATTAATTTAGAATATAACTTCTACCATGAACAAGTGGTAGCGTGGTAGACACAAGAGGTTAGGCACATGAGTACTGAGTATATTTTCTGAGATGTCAATTGTTAGAAGGAAGGAGCAGTGACTCTCACATTCTACTGAATCAATGTTTATTAAAATCAACTCTGAATATTATGACAGTCTGAACCTTTACTCACAACAACAAAACTAGGTTCAATCACTGATTACGTTACTGTAACAATTAGACAAAAGAAACCACCAGGCCTTACTGTACTGTATAAGTAGCAAAAATAGGTATTCAATTAACAATTACATTCAATCCTAAGACCTCCTTAAGGGTAATATTATGCATCATTGACAATAAAGATGGTACTTTACACACTCATCAATAGCACGAATGATGGTATTATTTAGAGCAACATACTATTCCAGGGCAACATATTCCAGCACATCATCTGTGAAATAGATGGTTCACTCACAACATATAACAAACTCTAATATTGGTGATAGTAATATTTATGGTTTCAATACTCAACCTGGGACAATAATATTCCCAATAATTCTCCACAATAATATACAATGATATTAACACATACAGTTGAGTGACTACACCAGACTTACATGGCTGGTGTTTACCAAAATGCAGCTTGCTAGCAGTGCTGGTTAAACTCCAGCGCCGCGGCTGGAGAGCGGATCAGTGACCTTACACTTTAACTTTCCCTGGAGATTAAAATCTCTCTGTATTAAAGACATCCTGCACTGGACAACTTGGCCTGTTAGACGATGGAGACGAGTCAAGAGTGGTCTAAAATCAACTCAAAAAATATCACACACGTCTGGCAAGGGATTCATGGCTCATTCAACACAGTAAACGCCTAGTTACATTAAAACATGAACACTGATATATTCAGCAAAGTTCAACTGAGTTAAACTCACTTAATATGGCGGGTGTGCGGCCCTAGGGACATACCTGAGAGACAGGGAGGAGTGAGTCAAGAATGGTGACTGCTCGCTCCTCGTACACTCATATATATGACCCTACGGCAACTTCCGGAACTTTTAACTCAGTTGCGGTATACATTGGACTATGGACATCAGTGTTATGGGTGAGACTAATTTCTTGAGGCTATTGCCAACAATTTAGTCAGTGTTTGAGCTTGCAATGTAATCAAGCACACAGGCTGGCAATAACTTTCCATACAGCGTCATCAAAAAGGGGATAAAGGAGGTTTATTCTCTCACCGTTAGATTTTATGGCGATAAGGAGCTGACATATTTCTTTCAAATGATTAATGATATTTGTAAATACAAAACTGACAATAATTTCAAAACAGTCAACAGATTCTATGATGATTAGGAATTAAAACAACCTGAGTTCAGTGGCGAACGGATCTCTAGAACGTCTCACAGGGCAGGAACTAGGATTCTCACTCGCCCTTGCAAACTCTACACCGAACTTACTTGATAATTTTACTAAAAGTAAATACAGTCTGTTGAAGCTTTCAACATCATTCACAACGGATCATGAATGTTTCAGCTGTAAGCAGACATATCAAACTTAGTGTAACATACGCAGTCATTCTTAATTTTAAATCTACAAGATCAACAGGAGATACAAAGAGAGTCTGAAACACATGATAGACAACGGGCGTCTCAGGCGTACTGAAGCGTCAAGAAAACGGACATCTCAGTATGGGACTCAATAATTAAGTCTTATCTACCTGTTTTATGAGCTGCTGAGCGTAAAATGAAACATCTGATTTTACGTTAACTAGACCCACCATGATGGTAGTCAGTGCTCCTGACTTCCTCCGCCTCGAGGAAGATGTTATTAAACTTAACAATCTGAAACATTCACTACTTGATGAATAATTGAAGAAAAACTCCTTGAAAGAAATTATTGAAAATTCACGACAAACATGCAATAATGTAAAGGAAAAGTGAAAGTATTGAAGATAGTCATCTTTGAACTTCAGAAGAAAGTCTGTGAAAAAGTCCAAGACGTCATCTGGAACAGTTTGAGGAAAATAACGATGATATAAAGGATGTTGTTAGAGTAAAGAACGACTCCTTCCTCTCTTGGAGAAACACACAAAGCGGCTATATCAAAGTGCCAAGTTCAAGCGCACAAGTTCAAAGACGTTAAGTTCAAGTTGGCAGGACCAAAAATCCATGAAAAAAAAGCATGAAAAGACAAACTCTGTCAACATTAACAACATGGGGACATTACAGCACGTCCAGGTCAAGAACGACACCACTCATGGTGTTAACGAATTTATACAAGAATATCTGAAAAATGCGTGCGTGCGTATCATTTAGTGCCCTCTGCTGTTAACTACCATGTGTTAAGTAACACATCGCCAGGAGGAAGTCGTTCACACACTAGCGCCTGAAAAAGTGGAAGAAATATTAAGAAAAACTATCAATAGCGAGGCGCCAACATCACACTGATAATTAGCTACAGGTAATAAACAACAGCATCTGGGAAACACCACAAATTTACAGACACAAACTGAGTCCAGAGGTACAGGAAGTGAAACAAGTAATGCAGCTGTGAGTATTATCGGGAGTTGCTGTGTCATCTTCACCTGGTAAAGTGCTCACACCCTCATACTCAACCACCATTACAGGTGCTGTTCAGTTCACGTCTGAGCACCACAGGTATGAGGTGAACAACATCAACAATATATCTGGTCTTCATAAGTGTTTACTACTAGAGCCGCGGTAGAGAGGAACAAGTGACTTATTCCGGCCAAAGAAAGAATAACTTCCTTCACCAGACACACACACACACTCATGTAGCACCTTATCGCCACATCGTCATGTTAACGACCAGTCTGCCGTTTGGCCACAAACAATTTGGTCGTCACGAAACACCATCACGCCAGCGCTCGGCAATTAATTTCCCGTGGAAATGAATTTCACACATCAGAGCAGATCTCAGGAAATAACCAAGATTTATCATTACTGGCGGTGGGTCATGTGAGGTCCGCCATGTTGGCTGTATGACAACACCTAATATACGGTGCCGCAGCTACGGTATATAGTACCGCAACTTACAGTGATACGGTGTATAGTGCCGCAGCTTACAATGATGTAGTATCTAGTGCCACATCTTACAATAATACAGTGTATAGTGCCGCAGCTTACAGTGGTACAGTATCGCAACTAACAGTGATACAGTATATAGTGCCGCAGCTTACAGTGATAAAGTATATGATACCGCAGCTTATAATGATAGTTAATAGTGCCGCAGCTTACAGTAATGCAGTGTATAGTGCTGCAGCTTAGTGGTAGTGTATATTTCCGAAGCTTAGTGATACAGTATGTAGTGCCGCAGCTTACAGTGCTACAGTATATAGTGCCGCAGCTTACAATGATATTGTATAGTGCCACAGCTTACGGTGACGCAGTAGGCCTATATACTGCCACAGCTTAGTGACAGTTTATAGTCACATAGCTTACGGTGACAGTATATAGTGCCACAGCATACGGTGACACAGTATTTAGTACCACCATTTGCTGTGATATACAGTACTTTACAGTGATAATTAATTTACAATGCCAAAATTTACATTAATCTAGTTTTACTCCAAATATTCTACATACATTGTAGTGCAGTGATCCTCGCAAATCCTCGTCGTTCAGTGCGAAAATGTGTTGAAAACGTGCCCATCGTAACTGTGCAAATCATAACTAAGCGAAGTTAAAGTTCATTTGGTAAAAGAAGACGCTGTATTACAGAGTTAGGTTATTGTACTTGAAGACTATGTACTATCGTGCACCATTGTCGTGTCCACTACCCAGCCACAGTGAGGGTTCGAATTGCCGCAATCACTGATAACAATAAGAATGTCATGAAAATAGTTAATATTATTAAGCATGGTGAGAGATGTGTAACAGGTAAATAAAAGCACTACAACGACCATATCTCTGCCGTTCATGGCTACGATGGTGAGACTGATGGGCACACCAGTAATTAATTCTCCCTGACTACCAGTAATGGTAGTCATGGAGAATACACAAGTTGTTACCAAGGTTGGCGCCACCCACACCAGGGGAAGGAGGTGATGTCGAACACTAACATGCCGAAGTCTCATTCCTACCATCGTTGTCACCAACAGGTAAGTCACATTAATTTGTCAACATAGCCCATGTCGTCCTTATACTATTGCAGGGTGTCCCATGAGTGACAGCAGATATTTGTAGAAGTGAAAGAATATGTGATATCGAGTTGAAAATCTTCTATACACATAAGCATTTTTCGGTTTACTTTAGGCGTGAGGTGGGTTGTAAAAATTACGCAGGGCAAAAATTTTGCCATGTTATATTTTATTTTTCTTACCAATTGTAGCCATACTGTGTGCTGTTGTAATCCTTATTGGTGGATTACAAAAGGCCTATTAATCGCGTGAAAACCCGTTTGTAGATACTGTAATGTTCCAAAACTTGCATTAAACAACATCATACGTTCACGAATTCCAACTCCGCGCCTATCCCCCCTCCCCCCCCCCCCGCCTCTACCCACCCAACTATTAAACCTCATAATTTGAGCATCGTGGGTTACCACACCTAAACACTAATCGACTACTTATTCTCGCCCCACACTCCCCCTCCATCATCCCCCCACTCCACTCCTCCCTCCCCCACCTCTTCCCTTCATCCCTCCCCCAAGACTAACGTCAATCAAACATTCCAACCCATCACATTACCTTCCCCTGCTTTCCCCAACCCCCTCTCCCCCTATTCTACCCATGGCGACGATTTAGACTACTGTAATGAACACTCACAGAACCGACGACATGGCTCCTCCCCCTTGTATTTAGAGTTAAAACCTTTACAACAAAGGTCAATCCCACGTAACTTGAGCCGGATTAAAATATGTGGAAAAAAAAACAAGCAACACCCATGGCCACCCCCCTGCCCCAAACCTAAGATCATAACCACCACGTCTCTATCTCCATCCGTTTCCCTCTATCTATAATAAAAAGTGTAATCCTACTCAGAAAAAATAATGAATGGGCCCTCCAAACAAATTAAAGATGAGGTGCACCCCACCCAAATAGGGATGGGCCCTCCATTTCCTTTTGCCTTCTTTTCTCCACATCCTTTCCCCCCCCCCCCCCCCCCTCACATTGCCCCAGTCACCCCAACCTACCACCCAATACCATGCAGTGGGCAGAAGGCCACACACTTTCTCTCACTCTAAAGTTGCAGGGGTGGTAGTGGAGGTTTGGGGGAGGGGGGGTGAGGATCCACTTGCAGTTCACTATGAATACATGAAATAGAAAGGGTTTCTGGGGCAGTTGATCCAAAAAGATATACCAAAACGTTATGTCAGAGTAATAATACTTAACCTAGGTGTTGCGAATGCCATTAATTTACTCTAGTATATAAAAGCCTGCATCAGTTACCATAACATAATATTACTCTGCCATTTCAGATATGCCCGCAGGACGAGCAAATTCGTCGGCAGTGATTGCTGAGCGAGGCCAAATCATCAGGATGTGGAGAGCCGGGGCAACTGTACCGAACATTGCTCTCGAAGTGGGGAGGAGCACTAAGACGATTAGGAGGTGGATCTGCCGGTGGTAGGAAGAGGACTCGGTGCGAACAATGCGAACATCAGTGGAGCATACAAGAAATCTGGGCCTCAACTGCCATCACATGACGAAGAAATGCTGACTTCATGAAGCCGGGATCGACTGCCATATTCCAGCTCACAAAGGGTGGCTAACACCTACTCACAAGGAGTGTCGACTCGGCTTTGCATTGGAACACCTTCCACATAGAGAAGAATACTGGAGAACCATTATATTTACCTATGAAACGGTGTTCAGGTCAGTGGGAGCCGAAGCAAGGCAGTGCTGGCGGACCCCCAACACACGCTACCATGAGAAACACATTCAACATCGCGCAGTGAGTGGTAGGGTGTCAGTGTCATTCTGGGGGTGGATGTGGGCACATGGGCCAGGTGAACTGGTCAAGATCAATGGCCGTTTCACTGGTGAGCAGTGTGTAGACATCCTGGAGCAAGTGCCAATTCCTATGGCAGTTGCAGCCCCCCACACTATCAGGCTGGTTCATGACAACAGTCCCATTCATACCAGCAACATAGTGAAGGACTACCTCCAGGATCATTCTGAAATTGAGGTCATCGACTGGCCAACACTAGGATGTGATATTAATTCGATTGAACATATTTGGGCCATGATGAAACGTGATTGGGGTATTGGGGAGCAGCGAACCTGTGCAGCAATAGAGGCCAAAGCTTACGACGTGTGGGAGAGTATAAGTCGACGACCAGGGGTGTGCCTGAAGCTGGTCGACTCCATCCCTAATCGCCTTGATGAAGTCTTGAATGCAATGGATGACTGGACCAAATACTGAGATGTGTGTATTGGTGTATTGTTTGGATTTTAGTATAGGTTTGTAAATACAATTAATATATATTAACTCGCCTACAGTGTTATCTTAAATCCATGTCCTTAATGATGTCTTAAACTATATCGTATGAAAATTCATAACAAAGTAACTTAACAGCCACAAATTATGTATTGTGTGGTATACAATGATCTGTATGACACGTCGTGGAATGTGTTGTCTTATAACACAATATAATTATATAGTTACAATTGCTACCATCATTGAAATGCTCATGATGTTCAACACACAATATTAACGGTAACTGAGTACACTCCAAAATATATGAAACTTGCATATTGTGGTGGGGTGTTTAAACACTGGAACTTGGAAGAATTGGAACAGTCACCTAGATTAAGTCTGAATATTATTTTACAATACTGATAACTTTTTCACGCCACTCTTTTTAACATAAGTATATAATTATATAATATTGCATATTATCACAGGTATTTATTAAGCAAAGGATGGGTGGAATATAAATAAATATTACCGTAATCTCTTTGTCGGAATAACAACAAAATTGTGACGTGGTCGCTGAGTAAAACTAGCTGACCAAGGCCCTTCACCCTGATCCTTGCATATTTCACTTTTATCCTTAATATATTCCATTCTTTAAAGTATCATTGTGACCTGAGCGGCAATAAGCACCCAGGGCACTGCACCTGTTCCATGAATTCGTAACCATAAAAAAACAACTGTAAGACAAAACGTAGTTAAAAGGGCAGCTTGAAATTATGGTGGTATAAATAACAAATAAACCTGCCTCTCATCCAGTCCCCACCTCCTCTATCCGCCCCCCCCCCCCAAACACACACTACAGTGGGCGACATCTGTTGGCCGACCATCGCATTTTCCCCAGCTGTTTCGAAACTTCTGACTCAAGGCAATTCGAACCCTCACTGTGGCTGGGTAGTGGACACGACTTTGGTGCACGATAGTACAGTACAAGTACACACAGTACTTGTTCATATTCTCAGTTTACACGCACAGTATACCATGAGATTCTTTAATCTCCACATACAATACACTCATAGTGCTTCATATTTGTTTTTGTTTTTTATCAAACTCGTAAGTGGGGCAAATTTATATCCTTCTCCGTACAGGAATTGCCAAGCTTATACTACAGGTAGTCAAGGGGCGACTTAATTGAAGTTTATAAACAACTCAGAGGGCATTATTCAATCGAGGGTTCATACTTGGAGCTGGGTGACGTGCCCCACTAGCCTAGCGGGGAGGGTGGTCACAGCTTATGGTTGAAGAAGCCACAAGTTCGGAAAATTGTCAAGACAAACTTTTTCTGAGTTTGTAAACTTTTTCTGAGTTTGTAAACTCTTGGCACACTCAGCCAGAGAGTGTGACAGCACCGAGAGTGAGCTCATTCAAGACCAGACTTGACCAACACTGGCGCAGGTGCAGATACATTCTGGAGCCAGTTCTTGCCCAGTACTTGCCAATGACGACATGCAGCCTGTCTGGCATTGAGGATCTGTTTGGTGGGGTTCTTGGCCAGCCAGATATTTGCCTCAGCCCAGCCAGCCATTCACCTCAGCCATCTAGCCATTCACCTAAACCAGCCAGCCATTCACTTCAGCTAGTCAGCCATAAACCTCAAGCCAGCCTCAGAGAGCCAAACAATCTAAAATAAACAACAAACCCTTCCCGGCATCCACACACTCTCCCTCCCATCCACCCACCCGCCCGTCCTCCCACCCACCCCTCCTCCCATCCACACACCCTACCTCCCATCCACCCCCTCCTCCCATCCACACACCCTTCCTCCCATCCACCCCCTCCTCCCATCCACACACCCTACCTCCCATCCACCCCCTCCTCCCATCCACACACCCTTCCTCCCATCCACCCCCTCCTCCCATCCACATACCCTACCTCCATTCCACACACCCTTCCTCCCATCTACGCACCCTAGAAAGAAAAATAAATTAATATTTGATGATTTAAATATTCTTCATGAGCAGAGAGCGAGTCATCAGTCGAACATTAACTCACGTCTCACGGCCTAAAACCCCAAATAATAATAATAATAATAATAATAATAATAATAAAAATAGTAACAATAATAAAAATAGTAATGGAAGTGTTACGCTTTTCCTAACCGTGGAAACCAACTGCTTGTTTGGTTGTGGACTATTTTAGTGATGTAAGAGCAGATCGTTGACGAAGCTTCGAAACTCATGACTATCTTTCGTTAATAATTATCAGTTATATTTTAGCTAATGGTGGATAGAAGTGATTTAAGAAAATTAATGGGATTATAGATGACGGACCAAACGTGTATGGTGTTCTTTCCGCCGTCCAATCGATTATTTTCATAAAAAGCAGTAAAGCGAACCAATGAATTAAGGAATCGAAGCACCTCGGGTTCGCCACTCACCAGTGATGATTAGAGGTACGGCAGTGGTGGCGGCAACAGTGTGTGTGTGTGTGGTCATACAGAATTTGATCGCTATTTCCATGTTTTACGTTTGCTGTTTGTGGATTACCTCGTGTTTGTGGTGTCGTGAGGACTTCCAGGACTCTACGTTGTGGTTATTAGCAGTTGAATGAAGGTAAGGTGATAACAAGTTGTCTCAACTGTGTACATTATGCCTTCAGTCTTCATTGGTGTATTCATAAGTGGTCTATGATTGTCGGGAACAAAATGTAAACAGCACTTTTAGGCTAACAATATAAGCAACTAACCACTCAGCGCAGCCAAACTCAGCTCGACATTTGCCATCACGTGAAGATTAGGCAACCAATCAGATTTTACTTGTTGTACACAGAAGTGCCACTTTTGGTGGGGGGGGGGGAGGTGTTAGGGTAGTTAATCTTCAGGTGATATAAGATGGGCTGCTGCCATATCTTCGTGATTTCATAATTTTATCTTGTTTAAACCAAACACGATTTCTATGAGCGTTTTGAAGCCCAGTGAAAGAGGCGGTGTTACCTTGTTCACCTGACAGTCAAATATTGTAGCCAGGAACAATCAGATCCATCTTGAGTACATCAGTTGGTCACTGTGGAGGAATGGTGGTGGTGGGGAAGTGTCTGTGGTGGTGGCGGTGGTGCGGAAGTGTCTTTGGTGGTGGCGGGGGGAAGTGTCTGTGGTGGTGGTAGGTAACTCACTTGCCAACCTCCAATCACCAGTGATATTTTCGACAAGAAGAATAATATACTTTTGTGCTATAAATTATTATATAGTCAAGTGAAGTATAATCGTTAAATAAATAGTTTTCTTTCCATTGTCACCGTATTTACTGTGTTGGGAAAAAAATATTTGTGACCCTTGCAAGATATTCACTGATATTTAGGGAAATGAAGAAGATAAATTAAAGAATATCACTATCAGAAAAGAGGATGTTCTTAAGAAGATAATAAATTAAAGAAGACAAAATCCCCAGGGCCGGATGAAATTTTCCCTCGAGTTTTGAAAGAGTGTAAGGAACAGATTAGCGGACCCCTCGTAAATTTATTTACAAAATCATTAGACACGGGAGTTGTGCCAGACTTGTGGAAACAGGCAAATGTAGTACCCATATTCGAAAAGGGTGACAGAACGTCAGCGTCAAATTACCCGGCGATTAGTTTGACGTCAGTAGTGGGGAAATTTCTTGAATCAATTATAGCAAATAACATCCGATCGCATTTAGTGAAAAACAAATTAATCTACGAGTCTCAACAAGGGTTTACAAAGGGAAAATCTTGTCTAAAAGTCAGTTGAAGTTTTTTATAGGAAAGCCTTCGAGGTTGTAGATAATGACGAAAATTATGATGTTATTTACTTAGACTTTAACAAAGCGTTTGACAGAGTATCGCATCAGAGGCTTCTGAGAAAAATTAAGGCTCATGGTATCGAGGGGAAAGTTTTAAATTGGATAAAATCATGGCTTACCGATAGAACACAGAGGGTCAGAGGAGATGGTGTTAAATCTGAGTGGGGCTGTGTAACCAGTGGGGTTCACCAGGGGTCAGTACTGGGCCCACTCTTGTTCATAATCTACATAAACGATCTAGATACTGGGATCAGCAGTGACATAAGTAAGTTTGCGGATGACACCAAAATAGGGCGGCAAATTAATTCAGGGAAGGATGCAAATGCACTTCAGGAGGATTTAATTAAACTGAAGGAGTGGTAAGTAAAATAGCAAATGAAATTCAACACCAGCAAGTGCAGCGTACTTAATATTGGAAGAACAAATAATGGCCTTAACAACATCAACCGAGAGAAGTCGACTTGTGAAAGAGACTAAGGGGTACTTGTAAGCACGGACCTACGGCCTAGAAAACAGTGCGTTAATGTTCGAAATAAGGCAAACAGAGTATTAGGTTTTATATCTAGAATTGTAAGTAATAAGAGTGCAGAGGTCTTATTGCAACTATATCTTGCGCTTGTCAGGCCGCACCTCCATTATGTGGTACAGTTCTAGTGCCCTTATTATAGAATGGATATCAATTCACTGAAGTCGGTGCAGCGAAGAATGACGAAAATGATTCCGGGACTTAGAAACCTTCCATATCAAGGTAGGTTAAATAAACTAAACTTGCATTCCCGAGAAAGACGTAGAGTGAGGGGAGATAAGACAAAAGTATTTAAGTGGGTGAAAGGAATCAATAAAGGTGATATAGATAAAGTTCTTATAGTATCCGAGCAAGATAGGACTTGTAGCAACGGATTTAAGTTGGATTAGTTTAGGTTTCGGAGGGAGATAGGAAGGAAGTGGTTCACAAATACGGTGGTTGACGAGTGGAACAAGTTTATCAACTTTGTAGTAAGTGCTGGAACGCTGGAAAGTTTTAGAAGGAGGCTAGATAGATTTTTGGATGATAGAGAGTGGTAGTAACTCTCGACAGGAGCTGTCGGACTTGGTATGCTGTGTAGGAGTGAGGGAAGGACTTGGTATGCTGTGTAGGAGTGAGGGAAGGACTTGGTATGTTGTGTAGGAGTGAGGGAAGGACTTGGTATGTTGTGTAGGAGTGAGGGAAGGACTTGGTATGTTGTGTAAGAATGAGGGATGGACTTGGTATGTTGTGTAGGAGTGAGGGATGGACTTGTAGTATTGTGTAGGAGTGAGGGATGAACTTGACGTATTGTGTAGGAGTGAGGGATGGACTTGGTATGTTGTGTGGGAGTGAGGGATGGACTTGGTATGTTGTGTAGGAGTGAGGGAAGGACTTGCAGTGTGGTATAGGAGTAAGGCAAGGACTTCTAGTATCGTGTAGGATTGAGGGAAGGACTTGTAGTATAGTGTATGCGTGAGGGATGTACTTGGTGCATTGTGTAGGAGTGAAGGAAGGACTTGTAGTATTGTGTAGGGGTGAGGGAAGGACTTGTAGTATTGTGTAGAAGTGAGGGAAGGACTTGTAGTATTGTGTAGAAGTGAGGGAAGGACTTGGGGAATTGTGTAGGAGTGAGGGAAGGACTTGTAGTTTTGTGTAGGAGTGAGGGAAGGACTTGTAGTATAGTGTATGCGTGAGGGATGTACTTGGTGCATTGTGTAGGAGTGAAGGAAGGACTTGTAGTATTGTGTAGGGGTGAGGGAAGGACTTGTAGTATTGTGTAGAAGTGAGGAAAGGACTTGTAGTATTGTGTAGGAGTGAGGGAAGGACTTGTAGATTTGTGTAGGAGTGAGGGAAAGACTTGTAGTATTGTGTAGGAGTGAGGGAAGGACTTGGAATGTTGTGTATGAGTGAGACATGGACTTGGTATGTTGTGTGGGAGAAAGAGATGAGCTTGGTATGTTGTGTAGGAGTGAGAGAAGGACTTGTAGTATTGTGTAGGAGTTAGGGATGGACTTGGTATGCTGTGTGGGAATGATGAAAGGACTTGCAGTATTGTGTTGGAGTGAGGAATGGACTTGGTATGTTGTGTTGGAATGAGGAATGGACTTGGTATGTTGTGTTGGAGTGAGAGAATTTCGTAGCAAATGCTCTATCTCATTCACCAGACTGAAAATTAAACACAAGTGTATTATCTTTGGGGAGGGAGTTTTATAAGGCACTGAATATATTTGATTGAGAGGTAATTACACTGCTTCTTCAGTAGATAGGATTATATTTTATATATGTTCCAGTATGCAAACATTGTCTAGTATGTTATATATATATTAATTTATAATAAGTATGTAATAAGTAAATCAGCTTAACGTTGTGCATTTGTTAGGTAAAATAGTATGGTAATTGGCGGCATGGTATCCACATTGTGTGGGTCACGGCAAGTGCAGGGAGGTAGACGAGCCTGGCTGGTGATAGTGTGTGGTGCAAGTGTGGTACAATTGTTCTGGACTCAGGATATATTTATATGGAGATAAGTGGTGTATACTTTAGTGTATAGTGAGGCTGAGGTTTGGGTTAATTTAGGCTGTGGTCATCTGTACTGTACTTAAATTGTTCCTTTACTTGACCTTTGTTTGTGGTCTCATAACTTTATAATGCTAAGTTATGCATTTGATGATTCATCTTCAACATGATACCTATATTTTTAGGTAATCTGAGGGTTATTATTGAGAATCTGGTGGAGATAATATATGAGTCATTATAGTGTGTACCCTGCTTGTTGTTGTGACCACTCGTGTGACTTGTGACTTGACTAGTGGTAAATTCTTGATGAAGAGGAGTGCTGGCAATATATACAAAAAAAAGTATTTTTGGTTAATAAAATTTTAATTTCACAGGTATTAACAGAAAATGCTACTCCAGGGAGGATGAGGACCATAACTTGGTGTACAGATGACGAGGCAACATCAAGATGGACAAGAGAAACGATCAAGAGTACAGTAAAGGATGAACATTCTCTAAATAACTCGGTCTACCAAACATGACAGGAAGTTGTATTGTGTATATGTAAGTGTTGGTCAAATACGTCCGCATAAATACTAAAACAGATTATTACAGTGTGTTGAAATCTTATCTACTGACTACTGTAGAGGTACTGTAGCATTATAGGAGTGAGGAAAGAACCAGCAATATTATGTAAGAGTAAGAGAAGGACATGTAGAGGAGTGAGGAAAGGTTATGCGGTGTTGTGTAAGAGTGAGGGAAGGACATGAAGTGATATGAAGGAGTGAGGGAAGGACTTGCAGGGTTGTGTAGACGAGGGAAGGACTTCTCGTAATGTGTAGGATTGAGGGATGGACTTGCAGTGTTGTGTAGAAATGAAGGAAGGACTTCTAATATTGTGTAGGAGTGAAAGAAGGTTTTGTAGTAGTGTGTAGGAGTGAGGGAAGTGCTTCTAGTATTGTGTAAGAGTGAGGGAAGGACTTTTAGGGTTGTGTAGGAGTGAGGGAAGGACTTGCAGTATTGTGTAGGAGTGAGAGAAGGACTTGTGGTGTGGTGTAGGAGTGAGGGAAGGAAGCGTAGTGTATTGTAGGAGTGAGGGAAGGACTTGCAGGATTGTGTAGGACTGTGGGAAGGACATGCAGGGTTGTGTAAGTGTGAGGGAAGTACTTGTAGTAATGTGCGGGACTGAGGGAAGGACTTGCAGGGTTGTGGAGGAGTGAAGGAAAGACTTGCAGGGTTGTGTAGGAGTTAAGGAAGGACATGCAGGGTTATGTAGGAGTGAGGGAAGGACTTGCAGGGATGTCTAGGAGTGAAGGAAAGACTAGCAGGTTTGTGTATGAGTGAGGGAAGGACTTGCGGTGTATAGGAGTGAGGAAGAGACTTGCATGGTTGTGTAGGAGTGAGGGAAGGACTTCTAGTATTGTGCAGGAGTGCGGGAAGGACTTGCAATGTATAGGAGTGAGGAAAGCACTTGCAGGGTTGTGTAGGAGTGAGGGAAGGAATTGTAGTATTGTGTAGGAGTGAGGGATGGACTTGCAGGGTTGTGTAAGAGTGAGGTAAGTACTTGTAGTAATGTGTAGGAGTGAGGGAAGGACTTGCAGTGTTGTGTAGCAGTGACGGAAGGACTTGCAGTGTTGTGTTGGAGTGAAAGAATGACTTGTAGTATTGTGTAGGAGTGAGGGATGGACTTTCAGGGTTGTGTAAGAGTGAGGTAAGTACTTTTAGTAATGTGTAGGAGTGAGGGAAGGACTTGCAGTGTTGTGTAGCAGTGACGGAAGGACTTGCAGTGTTGTGTTGGAGTGAAAGAATGACTTGTAGTATTGTGTAGGAGTGAGGGAAGGACTTGTAGTGTGTTGTATGAGTGATGGAAGGACTTGCAGTGTTGTGTAGGAGTGAGAGAAGGACTTGTAGTGTGGTGTAGGATTGAGGGAAGGACTTGTAGTGTATTGTAGGAGTGAGGGAAGGACTTGCAGTGTTGTGTAGGAGTGAGGGAAGGACTTGCAGGATTGTGTAGGAGTGAGGGGAGGACATGCAGGGTTGTGTAGGAGTGAGGGAACGACTTGCAGGGTTGTCTAGGAATGAAGGGAAGGACTTGCAGGGTTGTGTTGGAGTGAAGGAAAGACTTGCAGGATTGTGTAGGAGTTAAGGAAGGACATGCAGGTTTGTGTACGAGTGAGGGAAGGACTTGCAGGGTTGTGTAGGAGTGAGGGAATGACTTCTAGTATTGTGCAGGAGTGCAGGAAGGACTTGCAGTGTATAGGAGTGAGGAAAGGACTTGCAGGGTTGTGTAGGAGTGAGGGATGGACTAGCAGGTTTATGTAGGAGCGAGGGAAGGACTTGCAGGGTTGTGTAGGAGTGAGGGAAGGACTTGCAGTGTTGTGTAGGAGAGAAAGAAGGACTTGTAGTATTGTGTTGGAGTGAGGGAAGGCTTTCTAGTATTGTGCAGGAGTGCAGGAAGGACTTGCAGTGTATAGGAGTGAGGAAAAGACTTGCAGGGTTGTGTAGGAGTGAGGGAAGGATTTGCAGGGTTGTGTAGGAGTGAAGGAAGGACTTGCAGGGTTGTGTAGGAGTGAGGTAAGGACTTGTAGTATTGTGTAGGAGTGAGGGAAGGACTTGTACTGTGTTGTATGAGTGAGGGAAGGACTTGTAGTGTGGTGTAGGAATGAGAGAAGGACTTGTAGTGTGGTGTAGGAGTGAGGGAAGGACTTCCAGGATTGTGTAGGACTGAGGGAAGGACTTGCAGGGTTGTGTAGGAGTGAAGGAAACACTTGCAGGGTTGTGTAGGAGTTAAGGAAGGACATGCAGGGTTGTGTAGGAGTGAGGGAAGGACTTGCAGGGTTGTCTAGGAGTGAAGGAAAGAATAGCAGGTTTGTGTAGGAGTGAGGGAAGGACTTGCAGTGTATAGGAGTGAGGAAAGGACTTGAACGGTTGTGTAGGAGTGAGGGAAGGACTTCTAGTATTGTGCAGGAGTGTGGGAAGGAATTGCTGTATATAGGAGTGAGTAAAGGACTTGCAGGGTTGTGTAGGAGTGAGGGAAGGAATTGTAGTATTGTGTAGGAGTGAGGGAAGGACTTGCATGGTTGTGTAAGAGTGAGGGAAGTACTTGTAGTAATGTGTAGGACTGAGGGAAGGACTTGCAGGGATGTGTAGGAGTGAAGGAAGGACTTCCAGGGTTATGTAGGAGCAAGGGAAGGACTTGCAATGTTGTGAAGGAGTGAGGGAAGGAGTTGCAGTGTTGTGCAGGAGTGAAAGAAGGACTTGTAGTATAGTGTAGGAGTGAGGGAAGGACTTGTAGTGTGGTGTAGGAGTGAGAAAAGGACTTGTAGTGTGGTGTAGGACTTGTAGTGTGGTGTAGGAGTGACGGAAGGACTTCTAGTATTGTGTAGGATTGAGGGAAGGACCTGCAGTGTTGTGTATTAGTGAGGGAAGGACATGTAGTGTGGTGTAGCAGTGAGGGAAGGACTTGTAGTGTGGTGTAGAAATGAGGGAAGGACTTCTAGTATTGTGTAGGAGTAAGGGAAGGACTTGTAGTGTGGTGTAGAAATGAGGGAAGGACTTCTAGTATTGTGTAGGAGTGAGGGAATGACTTGCAGTGTATAGGAGTGAGGAACTCACTTGCTGGGTTGAGTGGCAGTGAGGGAAGGACTTGTAGTATTGTGTAGGAGTGAGGGGAGGACCTGCAATGTTGTGAAGGAGTGAGGGAAGGATTGCACTGTTGTGTAGGAGTGACGGAAGGACTTGCACTGTTGTGTAGGAGTGAAAGAAGGACTTGCTGGGTTGGTTTGGAGTTAAGGAAGGACATGCAGGGGTGTGTAGGAGTGAGAGAAGGACTTGCAGGTTGTGTAGGAGTGAGGGAAGGACTTGCTGGGTTGGTTTGGAGTTAAGGAGGGACATGCACGGTTGTGTAGGGGTGAGGGAAGGACTTGCAGGGTTGTGTAGGAGTGAGGGAAGGACTTTCAGGGTTGTGTAGGGGTGAGGGAAGGACTTGCAGGGTTGTGTAGGAGTGAGGGAAGGACTTGCAGGGTTGTGTAGGAGTAAGGAAAGGACTTGTAGTGTGGTGTAGAAATGAGGGAAGGACTTCTAGTATTGTGTAGGAGTAAGGAAAGGACTTGTAGTGTGGTGTAGCAGTGAGGGAAGGACTTGTAGTGTGGTGTAGAAATGAGGGAAGGACTTCTAGTTTTGTGTAGGAGTGAGGGAATGACTTGCAGTGTATAGGAGTGAGGAACGCACTTGCAGGGTTGAGTCGCAGTGAGGGGAGTACTTGTAGTATTGTGTAGGAGTGAGGGGAGGACCTGCAATGTTGTGTAGGAGTGAGGGAAGGATTGCACTGTTGTGTAGGAGTGACGGAAGGACTTGCACTGTTGTGTAGGAGTGAAAGAAGGACTTGCTGGGTTGGTTTGGAGTTAAGGAAGGACATGCAGGGGTGTGTAGGAGTGAGAGAAGGACTTGCAGGTTGTTTAGGAGTGAGGGAAGGACTTGCTGGGTTGGTTTGGAGTTAAGGAAGGACATGCACGGTTGTGTAGGGGTGAGGGAAGGACTTGCAGGGTTGTGTAGGAGTGAGGGAAGGACTTGCAGGGTTGTGTAGGAGTTAAGGAAGGACATGCAGGGGTGTGTAGGAGTGAGGGAAGGACTTGCAGGTTGTGTAGGAGTGAGGGAAGGACTTGCAGGGTTGTGTAGGAGTGAGAGACGGACTTGTGGGGCTGTGTCGGAGTGATGGAAGGACATGCAGGGTTGTGTAGGAGTAAGGGAAGGACTTGTGGTGTAGGAGTGAGAGAAGGACTTGTAGTGTGGTGTAGGAGTGGGGAAGGACTTGCACTGTTGTGTAGGAGTGAGGGAAGGACTTGCAGGGTTGTGTCGAAGTTAAAGAAGGACATGCAGGGTTGTGTAGGAGTTAGGGAAGGACTTCTAGTGTTGTGTAGGAGTAAGGGAAGGACTTGTAGTGTGGTGTAGGAGTAAGGGAAGTACTTGTAGTGTGGTGTATGAGTGAGGGGAGGACTTGTAGTGTGGTGTAGGAGTGAAGGAAGGAATTGTAGTGTATTGCATGAGTGATGGAAGGACTTGTAGTGTTGTATATTAGTGAGGGAAGGACTTGTAGTGTGGTGTAGAAATGAGAGAAGGACTTCTAGTATTGTGTAGGAGTGAGGGATGGACTTCGTATGTTGTGTAGGAGTGAGAGAATTTCGTAGCAAATGCTCTATCTCCTTCACCAGACTGAAAATATAACACAAGTGTTTTATCTTTAGGGAAGGAGTATTATAAGGCACTGAATATATTTGATTGAGAGGTAATTACACCGCTTCTTCAGTAGGTAGGACTATATTTTATATATGTTCCTGTATGTAAACATTGTCTCGTATGTTATATATATTAATTTATAATAAGTATGTAATAAGTAAATCAGCTTAACGTTGTGCATTTGCTAGGTAAAATAGTATGGTAATTGGCGGCATGGTATCCACATTGTGTGGGTCACGGCAAGTGCAGGGAGGTAGACGAGCCTGGCTGGTGATAGTGTGTGGTGCAAGTGTGGTACAATTGGTCTGGACTCAGGATCTATTTATATGGAGATAAGTGGTGTATACTTTTGTACTTTTCTAGTGTATGGTGAGGCTGAAGTTTGGGTTAATTTAGGCTGTGGTCCTCTCTACTGTACTTAAAATGTTCCTATACTTGACCTTTGTTTGTGGTCTCATAACTTTATAATGCTAAGTTATGCATTTGATGATTCATCTTCAACATGATACCTATATTTTGAGTTAATCTGAGGGTTACTATTGAGAACCTGGTGGAGATAATATTAGAGTCATTATAGTGTTTACCCTGCTTGTTGTTGTGACCACTCGTGTGACTTGACTAGTGGTAAATTCTTGAAAAAAGATTAGTGCTGGCATAACAGTACGAAGAAAGAGTGATTTTAGTTCTTGTCGCCCTGCATTATATACAAAAAAACTATTTTTGATTAATAAAATTTGAATTTCACAGGTATTAACAGAAAATACTACTCCAGGGAGGATGAGGACCATAACTTGGTGTACAGATGACGAGGCAACATCAAGATAGACAAGAGAAACGATCAAGAGTACAGTAAAGGATGAACATTTTCTAAATAACTCAGTCTACCAAACATGACAGGAAGTTGTAGTGTATATATGTAAGTGTTGGTTAAATACGTCCACATAAATACTATAACAAATTTTAACAGTGTGTTGAAATCCTATCTACTGACTACTGTAGAGATACTGTAGCACTGTACGAGTGAGGAAAGAACAAACAACATTATGTAAGAGTGAGGGAAGGACATGCGGTGATGTGGAGAAGTGAGGAAAGGTTATGCGGTGTTGTGTAGGAGTGAGGGAAGGACATGAAGTGTTGTGTAGGAGTGAGGAAAGGACATGAAGTGATGTGTAGGAGTGAGGGAAAGACGTGCAGGGTTGTGTAGACGAGGGAAGGACTTGCAGTGTTCTGTATAAGTGAGGGAACGATTTCTAGTATTGTGTAGGAGTGAGGGAAGGACTTGCAAGGTTATGTAGGAGTAACAGAAGGACTTGTATTATGGTGTAGGAGTAAGGGAAGGACTTACAGGGTCGTGAAGGAGTGAGGGAAGGACTTGCTGGGTTGTGTAGGAGTGAGAGAAGGACTTGCAGGGTTGTGGAGGAGTAAGGGAAGTACTTACAGGGTTGTGAAGGAGTGACGCGAAACTCTTGCAGGATTGTGTAGGAGTGAGAGAAGGACTTATAGTTTGGTGTAGGAGTAAGGGAAGGACATACAGGGTTGTGAAGGAGTGAAGGAAAATCTTGCAGGGTTGTGTAGGGGTGAGAGAAGGACTTGTAGCATTGTGTAGAAGTGAGGGAAGGACTTGCAGAATTGTGTACAGGTGAGGGGAGGACTTGTAGTGTATTGTATGAGTGACGGAAGGACTTGTAGTGTGGTGTAGGAGTGTGGGAAGGATATGTAGTGCAGTGTAGGAGAGAGAGAAGGACTTGTGGTGTATGAGTGAGGGAAGGACTTGTAGTGTTGTGTAGGAGTGAGGGGAGGACTTGTAGAGTATTTTATGAGAGAGGGAAGGACTTGTAGTATGGTGCAGGAGTGAGGGAAGGACTTGTATAGGAGTGACCATATAGACTTGTGGCGTTGCGATGCTTATAACTTCTAATACACTGTTGTCATCTTTTATGTGGATTTGTAACTAGACAGTCAGGAAGTATTTTGTTCAACTTAATTATTTTGGATTTTAATTTCATCTTCATTTGCAAAACAAAATGTTTTATTCTTCCTGGCAGTGAAATGCAAGATGTTAGTTTAAGATTTTACTGTAAAATTAAGTAATTATTACAGCTTTGCAACTTACTTGTAACCAATGAGCATTTCCTGTGGGCAAACTTTTGAAATTGTAAACAAAAAAGATTGTATTTGTTGTAAATGTTCTGAGGCAGTATGTCACTCCTAGGGCTATGTGTGGCCCCCAGGGCTTATATGCCGCCGCCATGGACTCTTTGGCTAATTAGGGCTGTGTGATGATCATAGGTGGTTGTATAATGGATTTAAGGACAATGTAAGGTTGTCAGCGGTAGTCTGATCCAACCAGAGGCTGTTTGTGGCTATATTGTGAATATCAACTTGGAGAAGTGTGAGGCTCCTAGACTGTACTTGTGACTGAGGGGGTTAATTGATGCTCCTAATGTCTGTGTACAGAAAAAGATGAATATATCCTAAAGTCAGTCTACCCGACATGACAGGAAGTTGTATTGTGTATAATATTTACTGTTGGTTCGACAAGTCTTTATAAATGCTAAAAATAGATTATAACGGTGTATTGAAAGTTTATCTACTGATTACTGTAGGACTGAGGGAAGGACATGCAGTATGGTGTAGTATTGAGGGAAAGACTTCAGTATTGTGTAGGAATGAGGGAAGGACTTGGAGTGTTGTGTAGGACCTAGGGAAGGATATGTAGTGATGTTCGTAAATGAGGGAAGGACGTGCTGACCTAATGAATGAGAGGAAAACTTACTGACCTGCAAATTTGTGAGAGGAGGACTTAATGACCTACTTAGGAGTGAGAGGAGGATTTACTGACCTATTAAGGAGTGAGAGGAGGATTTACGGACCTACTAAGGAGTGAGAGGAGGACTTGCTGACCTAAGAAGTGAGAGGAGACTTGCTGACCTAAGAAGTGAGAGGAGGACTTAGTGACCGAAGGAGTGAGAGGAGGACTTACTGACCTAAGAAGTGAAAGGAGGACTTACTGATCTAAGAAGTGAGAGCAGGACTTACTGACCTAAGAAGTGAGAGCAGGACTTACTGACCTAAGAAGTGAGAGCAGGACTTACTTACTGAAGGAGTGAGAGGAGGACTTACTGACTTAAGGAGTGAGCGGAGGATTTGCAGTGTTTTATAGGAGTAAAGATAGGACATGCAATATTGTGCAGTATGAGGGGAGGACTCATTGTGATGTATAGAAGTTTGAGAAGGACTCACTGATGTGTTGGAGTGTGGGAAGGACTTACCGTGATGTGTAGGAGTGAGAGGAGGTCACGCTGTGATGTGTAGGAGTGAGGGAAGGACTCGCTGTGATGTGTAAGAGTGAGGGAAGGACTCGCTGTGATATGTAGGAGTGAGGGAAGGACTCGCTGTGATGTGTGGGAAGGACTCACTGTGATATGTAGGAGTGTGGAAAAGACTCCCTATGATGTGTAGGAGTGAGGGAAGGACTCACTGTGATGTGTAGGAGTGAGGGAAGGACTCGCTGTGATGTGTAGGAGTGAGGGAAGGACTCGCTGTGATGTGTAGGAGTGTGGTAAGGACTCACTGAGGTGTAGGGGTGAGGAAAGGACTCACTATGAGGTGTAGGAGTGAGGGAAGGACTCACTGTGATGTGTAGGAGTGAGGGAAGAACTCGCTGTGATGTGTATGAGTGAGGGAAGGACTCGCTGTGATGTGTAGGAGTGAGGGAAGGACTCACTGTGATGTGTAGGTGTGTGGGAAGTAGTCACGTTGATGCTTAGGAGTGAGGGAAGGATTCACTGAGGTGTAGGAGTGAGGGAAGGACTGACTGTGAGGTGTAAAGTGAAGGGCCTCTGTCTCACCAATGAGGCAGACTACTTGTGATGACGTCATTGCTCTTGTGGTCTGTTCCACCATTGACTTAGACTACTAATGGTGATGTCACTGCTGTGGTCCACCTATGGAATGCCTAAGGTGACTTCAGCTCACTTAAAATGCAGAGAACTTGTGACATAATGTTACAAGCAAGTTGTAATGATTTAATAAGAACTGAAAATTTCAGTAAATTCTTAAACTAGCATCTTTTAATCCAGTGCCAGCAAGAGTAAATTAGTTCGTTATACAAGTGGAAATAAATCTGAAGTACAAAATAAGTCAACAATGTCATAACATTGCTGAAGTTACGCTATTTTGTACAGTAGTTTCATCTTCATTTGTATAACACAATGTCTTACTCTAGCTGGCACAGCACTGAAATATAAGATGCCAGTTTAAGAATTTACCTTAATTATCATTTAGTTATTTATTACGTGTTCACAACTTACTTTGTAACCAATGAATTTTTCCTCTGGACAAACTTTTGTAATTGTATTTTGTTTTTGTTTTTCAAATGTTATATATATTAAAAATTTATTACAAGACAGTGTATCTTCAAGGGGATAAGTGATGTTTGTGGCAACTTGGGGATGTGTGAGGCTCTTAAGAGCTATCTGTGTCTCTGAGGAGGCTGATTGATTCTCCACTTAAGATCTACATGTTGCTTCTAGGGGGCTTATAAGTAGCTCGTTGTGTACAGCTAGTAAGGGCTATGTGATGACACTAAAGGCTGTCTGTCACTGCTAGGGACAGTGAAGCTGCCAAGGGCTGGGTGCCGAGGCTTGTCTGAGCCCCCGACTCATGAGACAGGCGAGACACGTCGACCAAGGTACACTGGTAGCCCTGCATGGCCCAGGTTGTGTCGCCTTTATGGGACCCTGTGTGCACAGGTTGTAGTACCATAACGGCAACCTAACCTTGCAGTAATCTGGTGTCAATCCTAACAATAAATATTTGTATAGGAACTTAATGTGTCGTATAAATGAAAAAAAAACCTTTTTCTTTGTTTATTATAATCCTAATAAAAAAGTTGAAAACCAAATGGTTCCAAAGGCAAAAATGATAGGAGCCAATTTTTATATTTCCCGAAAAGTAGATACTTACGATCATTTGCGAATTAGAAAAATCGTAAGTTATTTTTTTTCTCTTAAATATCTACTTTTGTCATTTTTTCTCTTAAGTTCGAACTTACGACAATTAAAAAGAAAGTAAGTTCGGATTCTCAAAAGATCGTAAGCATCTACTTTTCGGGAAAGTAAATTATCTAATTTTCTCGAAATTTTACAAATATTTTCGGGAAAATTTCGGGGGGAAATATTACCTATTTTTCCGAAGTAGATTATCATAGAAAACGGGAAATTTGTATCACAGAAGATGGGAAATATCTACTTTCCGGGAAAGTTGGTTATCTACTTTCCTGAAAAGTAGATAATCTACTTTTCGGGAAAGTAGATTATCGATTTTTTGGGGGAAGTAGATTATCGACTTTTGGGGAAATATTTTCCTAAATAGATTAGCATAGAAAACAGGAAATTTGTATCACAGAAAATGGGAAATATCTACTTTCCGGGAAAGTTGGTTATCTACTTTTCCGTAAAGTAGATTATCTACTTTTCGGGAAAGAAGATTATCGTCTTTTCGGGGAAGTAGATTATCGACTTTTTGGTAAAATATTGCCTACTTTTAAGAAGTAGATTATCATAGAAAACGGGAAATTTGTATCACAGAAAATGGGAAATATCTACTTTCCGGGAAAGTTGGTTATCTACTTTCCTGAAAAGTAGATTATCTATTTTTCGGGGAAGTAGACTATCGACTTTTTGGTAAAATATTGCCTACTTTTAAGAAGTAGATTATCATAGAAAACGGGAAATTTGTATCACAGAAAATGGGAAATATCTACTTTCCGGGAAAGTTGGTTATCTACTTTCCTGAAAAGTAGATTATCTACTTTTCGGGAAAGTAGATTATCGAATTTTTGGGGAAGTAGATTATCGACTTTTCGGGGAAGTAGATTTTCGAATTTTGGGGGAAATATTACGTAATTTTGCGAAGTACATAATCATAGAAAACGGGAAATTTGTATCATAAAAAATGGGAAATATCTACTTTCCGGGAAAGTTGGTTATCTACTTTCCCGAAAAGTAGATAGATTTTTCTACTTTTCAGGAAAGTAGATTATCTACTTTTCGGGAAAGTAGATTATCGACTTTTCGGGGAAGTGGATTATCGACTTTTGGGGAAATATTACCTAGTTTTCCGAAGTAGATTATCATAGAAAACGGGAAATTTGTATCACAGAAAATGGGAAATATCTACTTTCCGGGAAAGTTGGTTATCTACTTTCCCGTAAAGTAGATTATCTACTTTTCGGGAAAGTAGATTATCGACTTTTCGGGGAAGTAGATTATCGACTTTTGGGGAAATATTACCTAGTTTTCCGAAGTAGATTATCATAGAAAACGGGAAATTTGTATCACAGAAAATGGGAAATATCTACTTTCCGGGAAAGTTGGTTATCTACTTTCCTGAAAGGTAGATAAATTTTCTTCTTTTTGGGAAAGTAGATTATCGACTTTCCGGGAAAGTTGATTATCTACTTTTCCTTAAAGTAGATTATCTACTTTTCGGGAAAGTAGATTTTCGAATTTTGGGGGAAATATTACCTAATTTTGCGAAGTAGATTATCATAGAAAACGGGAAATTTGTATCATAAAAAACGGGAAATATCTACTTTCCGGGAAAGTTGGTTATCTACTTTCCCGAAAAGTAGATAGATTTTCTACTTTTCGGGAAAGTAGATTATCGACTTTTCGGGGAAGTACATTTTCGAATTTTGGGGGAAATATTACCTAATTTTGCGAAGTAGATTATCAAAGAAAACGGGAAATTTGTATCATAAAAGCCGGGAAATATCTACTTTCCGGGAAAGTTGGTTATCTACTTTCCCGAAAAGCAGATAGATTTTCTACTTTTTGGGAAAGAAGATTATCGA
The DNA here is from genome assembly GCA_958450375.1 of Homarus gammarus. NCBI lineage: Eukaryota > Metazoa > Arthropoda > Malacostraca > Decapoda > Nephropidae > Homarus > Homarus gammarus. Next base: position 2,711,347 of record CAUDMG010002538.1, read on the forward strand.
CTTTCCGGGAAAGTTGGTTATCTACTTTCCCATAAAGTAGATTATCTACTTTTAGGGAAAGTAGATTATCTACTTTTAGGGAAAGTAGATAACCCGGAAAGTAGATATTTCACATTTTCTGTGATACAAATTTCCCGTTTTCCATGATAATCTACTTCTTAAAAGTAGACAATATTTTACCCAAAATTCGATAATCTACTTTCCCGAAAAGTAGATAATCTACTTTTCAGGAAAGTAGATAACCAACTTTCCCGGAAAGTAGATATTTCCCATTTTCTGTGATACAAATTTCCCGTTTTCTATGATAATCTACTTCGCAAAATTAGGTAATATTTCCCCCAAAATTCGAAAATCTACTTCCCCTGAAACGTCGATAATCTACTTTCCCGAAAAGTAGAAAATCTATCTACTTTTTGGGAAAGTAGATAACCAACTTTCCCGAAAAGTAGATATTTCCCATTTTCTGTGATACAAATTTCCCGTTTTCTATGATAATCTACTTCGCAAAATTACGTAATATTTCCCCCAAAATTCGAAAATCTACTTCCCCGAAAAGTCGATAATCTACTTCCCCAAAAATTCGAAAATCTACTTTCCCGAAAAGTAGATAATCTACTTTTCAGGAAAGTAGATAACCAACCTTCCCGGAAAGTAGATATTTCCCATTTTTTATGAGACAAATTTCCCGTTTTCTATGATAATCTACTTCGCAAAATTAGGTAATATTTCCCCAAAAATTCGAAAATCAACTTCCCCGAACAGTCGATAATCTACTTTCCCGAAAAGTAGAAAATCTATCTACTTTTCGGGAAAGTAGATATCCAACTTTCCCGGAAAGTAGATATTTCCCATTTTTTATGAGACAAATTTCCCGTTTTCTATGATAATCTACTTCGCAAAATTAGGTAATATTTCCCCCAAAATTCGAAAATCTACTTTCCCGAAAAGTAGATAATCTACTTTACGGAAAAGTAGTCAATCAACTTTCCCGGAAAGTCGATAATCTACTTTCCCAAAAAGTACAAAATCTATCTACTTTTCGGGAAAGTAGATATCCAACTTTCCCGGAAAGTAGATATTTCCCTTGTTTTATGATACAAATTTCCCGTTTTCTATGATTATGTACTTCGCAAAATTACGTAATATTTCCCTCAATATTCGAAAATCTACTTCCGCGAAAAGTCGATAATCTACTACCCCAAAAATTCGATAATCAACTTTCCCGAAAAGTAGATAACCTACTTTTCAGGAAAGTAGATAACCAACTTTCACGGAAAGTAGATATTTCCCATTTTCTGTGATAAAAATTTCCCGTTTTCTATGATAATCTACTTCTTAAAATTAGGCAATGTTTTACAAAAAAGTCGATAATCTACTTTCCCGAAAATTAGATAATCTACTTTACGGGAAAGTAGATAACCAACTTTCCCGGAAAGTAGATATTTCCCATTTTCTGTGATACAAATTTCCCGTTTTCTATGATAATCTACTAAGGAAAATTAGGTAATATTTCCCCAAAAGTCGATGATCTACTTCCCCCAAAAAATTCGATAATCTACTTCCCGAAAAGTAGATAATCTACTTTTCAGGAAAGTAGATAACCAATTTTCCCGGATAGTAGATATTTCCCATTTTCTGTGATACAAATTTCCCGTTTTCTATGATAATCTACTTCTTAAAATTAGGCAATGTTTTACCAAAAAGTCGATAATCTACTTCCCCGAAAAGACGATAATCTACTTTCCCGAAAAGTAGATAATCTACTTTACGGAAAAGTAGATAATCAACTTTCCCGGAAAGTCCATATTTCCCATTTTCTATAATACAAATTTCCCGTTTTCTATGATAAGTAGATAACCAACTTTCCCGGAAAGTAGATATTTCCCATTTTCTGTGATACAAATTTCCCGTTTTCTATGATAATCTACTTAGGAAAATTAGGTAATATTTCCCCAAAAGTCGATAATCTACTTCCCCCAAAAAATCGATAATCTACTTTCCCGAAAAGTAGATTATCTACTTTTCAGGAAAGTAGATAACCAACTTTCCCGGAAAGTAGATATTTCCCATCTTCTGTGATACAAATTTCCCGTTTTCTATGATGATCTACTTCGGAAAAATAGGTAATATTTCCCCCCGAAATTTTCCCGAAAATATTTGTATAATTTCGAGAAAATTAGATAATTTTCTTTCCCGAAAAGTAGATACTTACGATCTTTTGAGAATCCGAACTTACTTTCTTTTTAATTGTCGTAAGTTCGAACTTAAGAGAAAAAATGACAAAAGTAGATATTTAAGAGAAAAAAAATAACTTACGATTTTTCTAATTCGCAAATGATCGTAAGTATCTACTTTTCGGGAAATATAAAAATTGGCTCCTATCATTTTTGCCTTTGGAACCATTTGGTTTTCAACTTTTTTATTAGGATTATTATAAACAAAGAAAAAGGTTTTTTTTTCATTTATACGACACATTAAGTTCCTATACAAATATTTATTGTTAGGATTGACACCAGATTACTGCTAGGTTAGGTTGCCGTTATGGTACTACAACCTGTGCACACAGGGTCCCATAAAGGCGACACAACCTGGGCCATGCAGGGCTACCAGTGTACCTTGGTCGACGTGTCTCGCCTGTCTCATGAGTCGGGGGCTCAGACAAGCCTCGGCACCCAGCCCTTGGCAGCTTCACTGTCCCTAGCAGTGACAGACAGCCTTTAGTGTCATCACATAGCCCTTACTAGCTGTACACAACGAGCTACTTATAAGCCCCCTAGAAGCATCATGTAGATCTTAAGTGGAGAATCAATCAGCCTCCTCAGAGATACAGATAGCTCTTAAGAGCCTCACACATCCCCAAGTTGCCACAAACATCACTTATCCCCTTGAAGATACACTGTCTTGTAATAAATTTTTAATATACATAACATTTGAAAAACAAAAACAAAATACAATTACAAAAGTTTGTCCAGAGGAAAAATTCATTGGTTACAAAGTAAGTTGTGAACACGTAATAAATAACTAAATGATAATTAAGGTAAATTCTTAAACTGGCATCTTATATTTCAGTGCTGTGCCAGCTAGAGTAAGACATTGTGTTATACAAATGAAGATGAAACTACTGTACAAAATAGCGTAACTTCAGCAATGTTATGACATTGTTGACTTATTTTGTACTTCAGATTTATTTCCACTTGTATAACGAACTAATTTACTCTTGCTGGCACTGGATTAAAAGATGCTAGTTTAAGAATTTACTGAAATTTTCAGTTCTTATTAAATCATTACAACTTGCTTGTAACATTATGTCACAAGTTCTCTGCATTTTAAGTGAGCTGAAGTCACCTTAGGCATTCCATAGGTGGACCACAGCAGTGACATCACCATTAGTAGTCTAAGTCAATGGTGGAACAGACCACAAGAGCAATGACGTCATCACAAGTAGTCTGCCTCATTGGTGAGACAGAAGCCCTTCACTTTACACCTCACAGTCAGTCCTTCCCTCACTCCTACACCTCAGTGAATCCTTCCCTCACTCCTAAGCATCAACGTGACTACTTCCCACACACCTACACATCACAGTGAGTCCTTCCCTCACTCCTACACATAACAGCGAGTACTTCCCTCACTCCTACACATAACAGCGAGTACTTCCCTCACTCCTACACATCACAGCGGGTCCTTCCCTCACTCCTACACATCACAGCGGGTCCTTCCCTCACTCCTACACATCACAGCGAGTCCTTCCCTCACTCATACACATCACAGCGAGTCCTTCCCTCACTCCTACACATCACAGCGAGTCCTTCCCTCTCTCCTACACATCACAGCGAGTCCTTCCCTCACTCATACACATCACAGCGAGTCCTTCCCTCACTCCTACACATCACAGCGAGTCCTTCCCTCACTCCTACACATCACAGCGAGTCCTTCCCTCACTCCTACACATCACAGCGAGTCCTTCCCTCACTCCTACACCTCATAGTGAGTTCTTTCCTCACCCCTACACCTCAGTGAGTCCTTCCCACACTCATACACATCACAGCGAGTCCTTCCCTCACTCCTACACATCACAGTGAGTCCTTCCCTCACCCCTACACATCATAGGGAGTCTTTTCCACACTCCTACATATCACAGCGAGTCCTTCCCACACTCCTACACATCACAGTTAGTCTTTCCCTCACTCCTACATATCACAGCGAGTCCTTCCCTCACTCTTACACATCACAGCGAGACATTCCCTCACTCCTACACATCACAGCGAGACCTCCCCTCACTCCTACACATCACGGGAAGTCCTTCCCACACTCCAACACATCAGTGAGTCCTTCTCAAACTTCTATACATCACAATGAGTCCTCCCCTCATACTGCACAATATTGCATGTCCTATCTTTACTCCTATAAAACACTGCAAATCCTCCGCTCACTACTTAAGTCAGTAAGTCCTCTTCTCACTCCTTAGGTTAGTAAGTCCTCCTCTCACTCCTTCAGTCAGTAAGTCCTGCTCTCACTTCTTAGGTCAGTAAGTCCTCCTCTCACTTCTTAGGTCAGTAAGTCTCCTCTCACTTCTTAGGTCAGTAAGTCCTCCTCTCACTCATTAGTTGGTCCGTAAATCCTCCTCTCGCTCCTTAGTAGGTCAGTAAATCCTCCTCACTCCTTAGTAGGTCAGTAAATCCTCCTCTCACTAATTTGCAGGTCAGTAAGTTTTCCTCTCATTCAATAGGTCAGCACGTCCTTCCCTCATTTACGAACATCACTACATATCCTTCCCTAGGTCCTACATAACACTCCTACACAATACTGAAGTCCTTCCCTCAATACTACACAATACTGCATGTCCTTCCGTCAGTCCTACAGTAATCAGTAGATAAACTTTCAATACACCGTTATAATCAATTTTTAGTATTTATAAAGACTTATCGAACCAACAGTAAATATTATACACAATACAACTTCCTGTCATGTCGGGTAGACTGACTTTAGGATATATTCATCTTTTTTTGTACACAGACATTAGGAGCATCAATTAACCCCCTCAGTCACAAGTACAGTCTAGGAGCCTCACACTTCTCCAAGTTGATATTCACAATATAGCCACAAACAGCCTCTGGTTGGATCAGACTACCGCTGACAACCTTACATTGTCCTTAAATCCATTATACAACCACCTATGATCATCACACAGCCCTAATTAGCCAAAGAGTCCGTGGCGGAGGCAAATAAGCCCTGGGGCCTCACATAGCCCCTAGGAGTGACATACTGCCTCAGAACATTTACAACAAATACAATCTTTTTTGTTTACAATTTCAAAAGTTTGCCCACAGGAAATGCTCACTGGTTACAAGTAAGTTGTAAAGCTGTAATAATTACTTAATTTTACAGTAAAATCTTAAACTAACATCTTGCATTTCACTGCCAGGAAGAATAAAACATTTTGTTTTGCAAATGAAGATGAAATTAAAGTCCAAAATAATTAAGTTGAACAAAATACTTCCTGACTGTCTAGTTACAAATCCACATAAAAGATGACAACAGTGTATTAGAAGTTATAAGCTTCGCAACGCCACAAGTCTATATGGTCACTCCTATACAAGTCCTTCCCTCACTCCTGCACCATACTACAAGTCCTTCCCTCACTCATACACCACACTACAAGTCCTTCCCTCACTCATAAAATACACTACAAGTCCTCCCCTCACTCCTACACAACACCACAAGTCCTTCCTTCACTCCTACATAACACTGCAAGACCTTCCCTCATTCATACACCACAAGTCCTTCTTTCTCTCCTACATTGCACTACAAGTCCTTCCCTCACTCCTACACAACACTGCAAGTCCTTCTCTCACTACTTCACAACCCTGCAAGTCCTTCCCTCACTCCTACACCACAGTACAAGTCCTTCCCTCATTCCTACACAGCCCTGCAAGTCCTTCCCTCACTCCTACACCACACTGCAAGTCCTTCCCTTACTCCTACACCACACTATAAGTCCTTCACTCACTCCAACACAACACTGCAAGTCCTTCCCTCACTTCTACACAATGCTACAAGTCCTTCCCTCACTCATACATACCACTACAAGTCCTTCCCTCACTCATACATACCACTACAAGTCCTTCTCTCACATCTACACAACACTACAAGTCTTCCCTCTGTCCTACACCACACTGCAAGTCCTTCCCTCGCTTCAACACAATGCTACAAGTCCTTCCCTCACTCATACATAACACTACAAGTCCTTCTCTCATTCCTACAGAGCCCTGCAAGTCCTTCTCTCACTCATTCATGACCCTGTAAGTCCTTCCCTTACTCCAACACCATAATACAAGTCCTTCTCTCACTCCTACACAACCCTGCAAGAGTTTTCCTCACTCCTACACAACCCTGCAAGTCCTTCCCTCACTTCTTCACAACCCTATAAGTCCTTCCCTTATTCTTACACAACCCTGCAAGTCCTTCTCTCACCCCTACACAACACTACAAGAGTTTCCTTCACTCCTTCACAATCCTGTAAGTCCTTCCCTTACTCCTACACCACACTATAAGTCCTTCTCTCACTCCTACACAACCCTGCAAGTCCTTCCCTCACTCCTTCACGACCCTGTAAGTCCTTCCCTTACTCCTACACCATAATACAAATCCTTCTCTCACTCCTACACAACCTTGCAAGTCCTTCCCTCATTTCTACACAACACTGCAAGTCCTTCCCTCACTCCTACACATCACTTCAAGTCCTTTCCTCACTCCTACACAACACCGCATAACCTTTCCTCACTTCTCCACATCACCGCATGTCCTTCCCTCACTCTTACATAATGTTGTTTGTTCTTTCCTCACTCGTACAGTGCTACAGTATCTCTACATTAGTCAGTAGATAAGGTTTCAACACACTGTTATAATCTGTTTTAGTATTTATGTGGACGTATTTAACCAACACTTACATATATACAATACAACTTCCTGTCCTGTTTGGTAGACTGAGTTATTTAGAAAATGTTCATCCTTTACTGTACTCTTGATCGTTTCTCTTGTCCATCTTGATGTTGCCTCGTCATCTGTACACCAAGTTATGGTCCTCATCCTCCCTGGAGTAGTATTTTCTGTTAATACCTGTGAAATAAAAAATTTTATTAATCAAAAATAGTTTTTTTGTATATAATGCAGGGCGACAAGAATTAAAATCACTCTTTCTTCGTGCTGTTTTGCCAGCACTAATCTTTTTTCAAGAATTTACCACTAGTCAAGTCACAAGTCACACGAGTGGTCACAACAACAAGCAGGGTAAACACTATAATGACTCTTATATTATCTCCACCAGGTTTTTAATAATGACCCTCAGATTAACTAAAAATATAGGTATCATGTTGAAGATGAATCATGAAATGCATAACTTAGCATTATAAAGTTAAGAGACCACAAACAAAGGTCAAGTAAAGGAACAATTTAAGTACAGTACAGATGACCACAGCCTAAATTAACCCAAACCTCAGCCTCACTATACACTAAAGTATACACCACTTATCTCCATATAAATATATCCTGAGTCCAGAACAATTGTACCACACTTGCACCACACACTATCACCAGCCAGGCTCGTCTACCTCCCTGCACTTGCCATGACCCACACAATGTGGATACCATGCCGCCAATTACAATACTATTTTAACTAACAAATGCACAACGTTAAGCTGATATACTTATTACATACTTATTATAAATTAATATATATATAACATACTAGACAATGTTTAGAGACAGGAACATATATAAAATTTAGTCCTACCTACTGAAGAAGCAGTGTAATTACCTCTCAATCAAATATATTCAGTGCCTTATAAAACTCCCTCCCCAAACATAAAACACTTGTGTTATATTTTCAATCTGGTGAATGAGATGGAGCATTTGCTACGAAATTCTCTCACTCCTACACAACATAGCAAGTCCATCCCTCACTTCCACAGAACATACCAAGTCCATCCCTAATTCCTACACAATACTACAAATCCTTCCCTCACTTCTACAAGTCCTTCCCTCACCCCTACACAATACTACAAGTCCTTCCGTAACTCCTACAAAACATCCCTCACTCCTACACAATACTACAAGTCCTTCCCTCACTCCTACACAAAACTACAAGTCCTTCCCTCACTCCTACACAATACTGAAAGTCCTTCCCTCACTCCTACACAAAACTACAAGTCATTCCCTCACTCCTACACAAAATTACAAGTCCTTCCCTCACTACTACACAATACTTCAAGTCCTTCCCTCACTCCTACACAAAATTACAAGTCCTTCCCTCACTCCTACACAATACTACAAGTCCTTCCCTCACTCCTACACAACATACCAAGTCCTTCCCTCACTCCTACACAATACTACAAGTCCTTCCCTCACTCCTACACAATACTACAAGTCCTTCCCTCACTCCTACACAACATACCAAGTCCTTCCCTCACTCCTACACAATACTACAATTCCTTCCCTCACTTCTACACAACATACCAATTCCTTCCCTCACTCCTACACAATACTGCAAGTCCTTCCCTCACTCCTACACAATACTACAATTCCTTCCCTCACTCCTACACAATACTACAATTCCTTCCCTCACTTCTACACAACATACCAATTCCTTCCCTCACTCCTACACAATACTACAATTCCTTCCCTCACTCCTACACAATACTACAATTCCTTCCCTCACTTCTACACAACATACCAATTCCTTCCCTCACTCCTACACAACATACTAAGTCCATCCCTCACTTCTACACAACATACCAAGTCCACCCCTCACTCATACACAATACTACAAGTCCTTCCCTCACTCCTACAAAACATACCAAGTCCATCCCTCACTCTTACACAACATACCAAGTCCTTCCTTCACTCCTACACAACTTACCTAGTCCTCCCCTCATTCCTACACAATACTACAAGTCAATCCCTCACTCCTACACAACATACCAAGTCCTTCCCTCACTCCTACACAACATACCAAGTCCATCCCTCACTCCCACATAACATACAAAGTCCATCCCTCACTCCTAAACAACATACCAAGTCCTTCCATCACTCCTATACAACATACCAAGTCCTTCCTTCACTCTTACTCACATACCAAGTCATTCAATCACTCCTACACCACATACCAAGTCCTTCAATCACTCCTACACCACATACCAAGTCCTTCCCTCACCCCTACACAACATACCAAGTTCTTCCCCGCAGAGTTAATCACCATCTATTAAGTATCTGATTCTTGTTTTTCATTTGACTTCTGAACCGTAATAAATTATGGTCACTGTAAACTACAATTCTCTGTTAGGTGTTGCCAAGATATATGTTAAACTCTTCCAGTGCCATAAGTAGAATCACAGCTTCTTTCTCTATTTAAGAATAATTCCATTGCACCAGCCCCAACATCACTGGTAAAAAAAATTTTTACTTACAAACCATTCAAAATCCTGTCTCTGCCTCGTCCAGTTCAACACGATTTCAGTCCATCTGGCAGTCGAACCCGAGGCCTCTATCATCCACAACAGGTACCTTGCCAGTGAGCCACCATACTGTGTTGAATAGTATATACTGTACACCAGTGTCAACATGAGATCGGGTCAAAAGGGGCATGCATATTTTAAATTGCAATTTAGAATTTGTAATTGTCTAGAAAAGTTGCTCCTATATAAAATTCATCAAACTCCAACATATGGTATTAGTCTAGTATTATTACAATAAAAGATGGCACCAATTTGCAGCCCCTAACTAATACTACGTAGATCTATCCATAATATTAATACTGAAATGTGCTCCTTAATTTGGGTTACTTGATCAACAAACACCTTTCCCTCAATACCAATATTTTGTTCTTTTTTCCATCAGTATATAATACAGTTATCGCTTATTTTTCCTCTTCAGTGTACAACAGTTTACATTACCCATCATCATCTCTGACGTTTGCCTCGAGCTGCTGGAGGCTGCCCACCATCCGTGCCTCCACACTCGCCTATTTTATTTTTCTAAGTCGCACATTTCACCTATATGAAGGCGCCAATTCATGATATAAGTGTTAACAAATTATGTTTGATGAATATTGTTCACTTCTTTGATAACTGCCCTGTTCACACGGCACGAGAGATAAAGGGCTGGTCAGAGGAAAGGTCGAATGAAATTGACCTTTTCGACTGGCCATCTAAATCTCCAGGTCCATATTCAATAAGTTTCTTTCAGTTAAACAATACAACTTTTCCTTTACCCAATAGAATAATAATGTTGTATTTTTATTGAAACATTTAATATCACAAATATAATATTGTATAGGGCCTTTGTGTTAAGAGATTACTATGACTGTTTGTAAGTGCTACCCAGACCTCAACCCTATAGACACAATTTGGACCCAGATAGTGAACGCGTGGGAACCTGAAGACAAGCTAAACACTGGTCCCGACTCCTCCTCCACACCCAGGACGAGTGTGAGCAGTTTTTGAGGAACCAACCACCTATATAACCTTGTGTCTCAGTCCCAAGAAGGCTCCAGGGGCTATATAAAAGGGAGGCCATTGGACAGGCTATTGATATTCTGTATGACCTGTGTTGGTAAATATTAAAAGTAAATGTGATTTCCACCCTCGTATTTTTCAATATTTATCCTCACATCTACGTTATTACAAATATCTAATTACTGGTGATTAAAACCTGAACAACAAATTAAAAAAATGATAAATAAAGAAATGGATGGTACATTTTAATAATGTATTAGCCCGTCAGACAGACCGGAATACTTATATTAATGTGGGCTACAAACATTATGTTTATATAATTACATCACCCACGGTAACTAGCTTATGAGCCGCGGTTAAGATACTACACGCCTGGGCAATATTTCTATAATGAGGGTTACTTTTTATAAGACACAATTGAAGTGATTATGATTGTGGTGATAGTGTAGTGATTTTGGTGATGATGAAGATTGTGGTGATGGTGGTGAAGCGATTGTGGCGAAGTGATTTTGGTGATGGTTAAGTGATTGTGGTGAAGTGATTGTGGTGATGGTGAAGTGATTGTGGCAAAATGATTATGGTGAAGTGTTTGTGGAGAAGTATTTAAGTGGGTGAAAGGAATCAATAGAGGAGATATAGATAAAGTTCTTATAATATCCGAGCAGAATAGGACTCGTAGCAACGGATTTAAATTGGATAAGTTTAGGTTTAGGCGGGAGATAGGAAGGAACTGGTTCACAAACAGGGTGGTGGATGAGTGGAACAAGCTTAGCAACTTTGTAGTAAGTGCTGGAACGCTGGAAATTTTTAAAAGAAGGCTAGATCGATTCATGGATGATAAGAGAGTGGTAGTAACTCTCGACAGGAGCTGCCATGCACACTGCACAGGTCAACCGGCCTATTGCAGACTCCTTATTTTCTTATGTTCTTATGGTGGTGAAGTGATCGTGGTGAAGTGTTTGTAGTGATGGTGGTGAAGTGTTTGTGGCGATGGTGGTGAAGTGTTTGTGGCGATGGTGGTGAAGTGTTTGTGGCGATGGTGGTGAAGTGTTTGTGGTGATGGTGGTAAAGTGTTTGTGGTGATGGTGGTAAAGTGTTTGTGGTGATGGTGGTGAGTGTTTCTGGTGAAGTGATTCTGGTGACGGTAAAGTGAATGTGGTGGAGGTGGTGAAGCAGTTGTGGTGAAGTTATAGTGGTGAATTGATACTGGTAGAGTGATTGTGGTTACGTGATTGTGGTGGTGAAATGATTGTGGCGGTGGTGAAATGATTGTGGCGGTGGTGATGAGAAAGTTGTAACAGCACCTTTTGCATTAAATAAATAGTCACCCAAATAAATAACACCAAATTATTCACTAAGTTATTAAACAATGACTTGGTAGTTGTTCACGTTATACGCGGCTCAAACTCTCTCAGATGTCGAGCGAGGTCACTTGACTAATCAAAACACAGCTTGACGCCCGCTTCTCCGCTCACACGCCAGGAGGAGAGGGGCCAGAGTCTTACCACTAGTTAAGGGGTGAGCATGAAACTTAAGTGTTCATTATATAAGTGTACTCAAAACACTTCCCTGGAGATAATTCACAATACATTCTCTCCCAAACTAAGTACTGTGTATATAATAATTCAACAATAAAGAAACACCCCAAAAGAAGTGTTTACCTCAGCCCTGCCACTTAAGAGTTCCAGAACTTATTTAAAACAATTAATGTGATAAACAACAGGTATTACAAAGTGATAAGAACATAAGAAAATAAGGAGTCTGCAATAGGCCGGTTAAGCCTGTGCATGGCAGCTCCTGTCGAGAGTTACTACCACTCTCTATCATCCATGAATCTATCTCGCCTCCTTTTAAGAATTTCCAGCATTCCAGCACTTACTACAAAGTTGCTAAGCTTGTTCCACTCGTCAACCACCCTATTTGTGAATCAGTGCCTTCCTATCTCCCTCGTAAACCTAAACTTATCCAACTTAAATCCGTTGCTACAAGATATAAAACCTAATACTCTGTTTGCCTTATCTCGAACATTAACGCACTGTTTTTTAGGCCGTAGGTCCGTGCTTACAAGACACCCCTAAGTCTCTTTCACAAGTCGACTTCTCTAAGTTGATGTTGTTAAAGCTGTATATATTGACAGTATTTGATCTTCCAATATTAAGTATGCTGCACTTGCTGGTGTTGAATTTCATTTGCCATTTTACTGAGCACCCCAGCAGTTTATTTAAATCTTCCTGTAGTGCATTTGCAACATTCCCTGAATTAATCTGCCGCCCTATTTTGGTGTCATCCGCAAACTTACTTAAGTCACTGCTGATCCCAGCATCTAGATCGTTTATGTAGATTATGAACAAGAGTGGGTCCAGTACTGACCCCTGGGGAACCCCACTGGTTACACAGCCCCACTCAGATTTAACACCATCTACGCTGACCCTCTGTGTTCTATCGGTGAGCCATGATTTTATCCAATTTAAAACTTTCCCCTCGATACCATGAGCCTTAACTTTTTTCAGAAGCCTCTGATGCGGTACTGTGTCAAACGCTTTGCTAAAGTCTAAGTAAATAACATTGTAATTTTGTCATTATCTACTACCTCGAAGACTTTCCTAAAAAATACGTCAGCTGATTTTTAGACAAGATTTTCCCTTTGTAAACCCTTGTTGAGAATCGTAGATTAATTTGTTTTTCTCTAAATGCGATCGGATGTTATTTGCAGTAATTGATTCAAGAAATTTCTCCACTACTGACGTCAAACTAATCGGCCGGTAATTTGACGCTGATGTTCTGTCACCCTTTTTGAATATGGGTACTACATTTGCCTGTTTCCACAAGTTTGGCACAACTCCCGTGTCTCATGATTTTGTAAATAAATTTACGAGGGGTCCGCTAATCTGTTCCTTACACTCTTTCAAATCTCGAGGGAAAATTTCATCCGGCCCTGGGGATTTTGTCTTCTTTAATTTATTTATCTTCTTAAGAACATCCTCTTTTCTGATAATGATATTCTTTAATTTCTCTTCTTCATTTCCCTAAATATCAGTGAGTATCTTGCGAAGGTCACAAATATTTTTTTTCCCAACACAGTAAATACGGTGATAATGGACAGTAAACTATTTATTTGACCATTATACTTCACTTGACTACGTAATAATTTATAGCACAAAAGTATATTATTCTACTTGTCGAAAATATCACCTTTACACTGGTGATTGGAGGTTGGCAAGTGAGTTACCTACCACCACCACAGACACTTCACCACCACCATAAAGACTTCCCCCACACCGCCACCACCACAGACACTTCCCCACCACCACCGTTCTTCCACAATGACCAACTGATGTACTCAAGATGGATCTGATTGTTCCTGGCTACAATTTTTGACTGTCAGGTGAACAAGGTAACACCGCCTCTTACACTGGGCTTCAAAACGCTCATAGAAATCGTGTTTGGTTTAAACAAGATAAAATTATGAAATCACGAAGATATGGCAGCAGCCCATCTTATATCACCTGAAGATTAACTACCCTAACACCCCCCCCCCCCCCCCACCAAAAGTGGCACTTCTGTGTACAACAAGTAAAACCTGATTGGGTGCCTAATCTTCACGTGATGGCTAATGTCGAGCTGAGTTTGGCTGCGCTGAGTGGTTAGTTGCTTATATTGTTAGCCTAAAAGTGCTGTTTACAATTTGTTCCCGACAATCATAGACCACTTATGAATACACCAATGAAGACTGAAGGCATAATGTACACAGTTGAGACATCTCTATTACGCCGACTGGGAACAACCGCTTATAAGGTTTGATCATGGACACGATTAGGTATTAATCTAATGTTCATAATCCTCCAACGCCGTGTTAAAGGACTCCGTGTAAATGCTAAACCGGATAATGGTCTAGGGGGAAAAGGTCGGGTTAATCAGCGTGGGTGGTCGCCTTGTTCTGGTACCTCACCTTAAACTCCTACAACCAAATCACGTTGAAATGAATTTCTACCCCAGTGAGGCTGTCAAGATCATTCAGTATAATTAAGTCCCAGTCATCAACATTTCTATACAATTAATGGGCTATCGAATTGACGTAGATAGGAGAGAGAAATAAGTTGTAAGGGAAATATACACAGCGACATACCTTATATTTTTCAACACCAACACACACATGATGGCGTCTGTATTTTATAATCCTTGACAACTGGATGTATTAATTTAGGAGCATTTTGTAAACGTTAACTTCCGTCACACACACACTAAACGCCTCGACCGTCTCACTACTGGTCGGCTCCCTCCCTCCACGTCTGGCTGTACCTGGTCTAAAGTTCATCCACATCTCCACCACACACTGAACCATCTCCAGTACGAACATACGCTCTTGTGGTGTTGAAGCACATGATATAAAGCGTCACTTGCGAACCTTAGTAATAACACTTAATCGGATGGCTGGCGTGGCCATATTTGTTTTGCTTAATTCGACACCATAAGAAAGTACTGATACCTTCCAAAGTGACAATTGAGAGCTCCACTCCCAGACACTGAACCACCCGATCGAAACTTCTATCTAAACAACGCTCTTGTAATGATAAGGACCGGATATTACATGTAAATGCTCACTAACAGAAGAACTGAGTTGCTTCTGCAGGAAATAATGGGAAACGTTACTTATTCAGCTGATCAACAAAAATCACAGATGGTTCAGAGAAATGTGGCCCCAAGCTCGACTCCTGATTCAGCGCTTCATTTGTGGTGTCCAGCCACTCACAACTCTCGATACAAATTCAGCGCTTCCTTTGTGATGACTAGCCACTCAAAACACAAGATACAAACGACAGGTTGACATATTCCCATAGGTAGAGGTTCTGCATGATGAATACATTCAGAATAAATTACACCTAATGTCAAGAAGATAATCAGAATTTATTGAATATGCCAAACAAAGATTTTTATTTGGTATATTACGATATATTTTTTTTATGAGAAAATCTACAAAATGGCGTAAACGAACCGAAATAACCACTAATTTGTACCAACTGACACTGCTGGTAGTCAAGGAGGGCGGGGGAGAGGGCTCAGGGGTGGTAATGTGTGGTAGGGGTCGTAATATGTGGTGTGTGTGATGATAGATGATGATGATGATGATGAATGATGATGGTGAGGATGATGATGATGAATGATGACGAAAATGATGGCGCATATGTGATGACGATGATAAATAATGAATGATGACGATAATGATGGCGTATATGTGATGACGACGATGATGATGAATGATGATAAATAATGAATGATGATGATAATGGTGATGATGAATAATGATGATTGATGCTGCTGAATGATCCCAAGTTATTATAAGACAATTCATCAACACTACAGACACACTTGGTTTGATTTACAGGGGTGAGGTTAGGTTAGGTTTCATTTCACCCCACATTTCAACCCAAACTGTCTCTCAGAGTTTCTCACGGGGCATCCTTCACTCAGGAGGAACTAATAGCCCTCCTTGCTGCCCTTCTCGCTGAGGAAGAAGCAGATTGTTTCTGCCCCTTGCTTTTCTGCTGCGATTCCAGGTTTGCTCTCGACGGGATGGCATTTGGATCAGGGGAAAATAAGGACTTCATCCTCCGAATACGAGGGTTAAAATGCACACTTCAGGATACAGCCGTTCTGTGACATTCCTATGGATACCCAGTCATGTCGGTATCTTGGGGAATGAGGCAGCAGATGGCCTTGCCAAGACTGGCTGCAACAAGGCCACACCTGACTACTTTGTTCCTCGAACACTTTTACAGCTTAGGACCCAAATTCGCCGCAGACAGAGAGAAGCTCGGGAGGCAGCCATCCCCCTGGACTCACCGCCCACCTGGTACGATGTCCTCCGTAAACTTCCTGACCTCTCGTATGCTATGGGAAAGGGTCGCGGAAAGGGGAAGTGGTTGCTACTTGTATCTTCATTGGGTATGGCTTGGGAGATTGGTATCCCCGCATCCCCTGAGCAACGCTCTTGTACATTATGCAGAAGACCCGACACCCGCACCCTTATCCACTACCTCCTAAGATGTCCCCACACACAACGCTTCCGTGACGCCTGCTGGACCACCACTCCACGACCCCCTGACGGAGACACGATGATCCTCCCCATACTGGACAGATATTATGTAAATAACATTGATTATGTGTTAAAGGAATATCCTTCCTTCCTTCCTTAAGCTTTAGTAAGCCCCTTTATAATATTTATACTGTATATACTTGTGACACTTGCCAGATGCTTCTGGTGTTGTTGTACAGGGGTACCTAGTGACGGCACTAGGATCCCGCTTCCTCTATCAAGGAATAAGCAATTGGAATTGAATTGATCCAAGTGACGCGCAAGGTATTTACACTATCAAGGGCAAATAATTATATTGGAAATGTTGGTTAGTGATCCCATTACACAATTTACTTCAGCAATAGCAGCATATGGGCCCCGGTGACGATACCTACCACTCTTACCCAAACAAAAACTTCAACTGAACAAGGTGTTTAGCATGAAATAACCAGGTCGTTAACCCTCATGTATGTATATATGTATGTATGTATGATTTTTACTCAATAAATTTATACCGATACTATTTCTAGGATTTTATTCATATATCCACATATCAGCTTAGTTTAATAGGCCATCTTGATAACAGAATTATATGTCTATCCACATGATAACTTTGGTTAATAGCCATCTTAATAGCAGTATTATATATCTCTCCACATGCTAACTTTGGTTAATAGCCATCTTAATAGCAGTATTATACAGTATATCTCTCCACATGCTAACTTTGGTTAATAGCCATCTTAACAGCAGTATTATATATCTCTCCACATGCTAACTTTGGTTAATAGCCATCTTAATAGCAGTTTTATCTATCTCTCCACATGCTAACTTTGGTTAATAGCCATCTTAATAGCAGTATTATCTGTCTATCCACATGCTAACTTTGGTTAATAGCCATCTTAATAGCAGTATTTTCTGTCTATCCACATACTAGCTTAGGTTAATAGCCAACTTAATAGCAGTATTTTCTGTCCGAGCCACGACAACTACAACTCCTGTACACACGGCGGAGAGCTACACTACCGCCTCCTCCTCCCTGGACCCCACAGTACAACATCACAACTTGTTATCACCTTACCTTCACTCAACTGCTAATAACCACAACGTAGAGTCCTGGAAGTCCTCACGACACCACAAACACGAGGTAATCCACAAACAGCAAACGTAAAACATGGAAATAGCGATCAAATACTGTATGACCACACACACACATGTTGCCGCCAACTGCCGTACCTCTAATGATCACTGGCAAGTGGCGAACCCGAGGTGCTTCGATTCCTTAATTCATTGGTTTGCTTTACTGATTCATATGAAAATATTCGACTGGACGGCGGAAAGAACACCATACATGAATGGTCCGTCATCTATAATCTCATTAATTTTCTTAAATCACTTCTATCCACCATTAGCTAAAATAGAACTGATAATTATTAACGAAAGATTGTCTTGAGTTTCGAAGCTTCGTCAACGATCCGCTCTTACGTCACCAAACTAGTCCACAACCAAACATGCAGTTGGCTCCACGGTTAGCAAAAGCGTAATTCTTCCATCATCATCATCATCGTCGTCGTTGTTGTTGTTGTTGTTTGGGGTTTTAGGCCGTGAGACGTGAGTTAATGTTCGACTGATGACTCGCTCTTTGCTTATGAAGAATATCAAAATCATCAAATATTAATTTATTTTTCTTTCTAGGGTGTGTAGATGGGAGGAAGGGTGTGTGGATTGGAGGTAGGGTACGTGGATAGGAGGAAGAGTGTGTGGATGGGAGGTAGGGTGTGTGGATGGGAGGAGGGGGTGGGTGGATGGGAGGGAGTGTGTGTGGATGCGGGGAAGGGTTTGTTATTTATTTTAGATTGTTTGGCTCTCTGAGGCTGGCTTGAGGTTTATGGCTGACTAGCTGAAGTGAATGGCTGGCTGGTTTAGGTGAATGGCTAGCTGGCTGAGGTGAATGGCTGGCTGGGCTGAGGCAAATATCTGGCTGGCCAAGAACCCCACCAAACAGATCCTCAATGCCAGACAGGCTGCATGTCGTCATTGGCAAGTACTTGGCAAGAACTGGCTCCAGAATATATCTGCACCTGTGCCAGTGTTGGTCAAGTCTGGTCTTGAATGAGCTCACTCTCGGTGCTGTCACACTCTCTGGCTGAGTGTGCCAAGAGTTTACAAACTCAGAAAATGTTTGCCTTGACAATTTTCCGAACTTGTGGCTTCTTCAACCATAAGCTGTGACCACCCGCCCCGCTAGGCTAGTGGGGCACGTCCCCCAGCTCCAGGTATGAACCCTCGACTGAGTAATGCCCTCTGAGTTGTTTATAAACTTCAATTAAGTCGCCCCTTGACTACCTGTAGTATAAGCTAGGCAATTCCCGTAGGGGGAGGGATATAAAAATTGCCCCACTTAAGAGTTTGATAAAAAAAAAAAAAAATATGAAAAGCACTCTGAGTGTATTGTATGTGGAGATTAAAAATTCACATGGTATACTGTGCGTGTAAACTGAGAATATGCACAAGTACTGTGTGTACTTGTACTGTACAGTACAGTACAATTTCCCAAATACGACAATTTAACACACAAAAATTATTCAAACTAAGAAAACTTTCACAACTAGTAAAGAACAACTTAATGTACACTAATGTAATGTACACTACAGCTTCTGTTTTCCCCATGTACAGTTGTCTCAAAGAGTTCCTTTACTCCCTGTGGTGACGTTTACGTACAAGTGGCAGTGTCGCAATACTAGAGTACACATATGGAGCTGATTGGTGGACAAGTAAGGGTGCTGGTCGCCAGGAGACGGATGGGGGTTTGGGGTCCGTGGGGGGGGGGGGGGGGGGGGGAAGAGTCCTTTCCCCAGAGGTAATATGAACACTTTTACACTCGCCCTCTGTCGTCTGGTTATTGAAGTAACCTGGAAACCTCTGTGTCTTTGTGAGATGTAGTTATTTCTAAACACAATGCATAAATCAATCTTTACATATTATGATTCTTAAAGGTTTGTTTCGTCTTGATAAATCCGATCACTGAACATTGTTCAGTGAACAATAATCCGCCCCTTTAAGTAAATCCACCCTATATAATTTTATTCAATCGTGAAAAATCCCTTGCGATCATTATCAACACTTCTCATAAATCCCATCGTTGATACGGGTCTTCCCTCCCGGTAAAACTCCTCCTCGCTCGCTGTTCATCTCCACTTTTCACTCGGTTCGTAAATCCGAATATCTGAAATAATTCGAAGTTTCACGCTCGTAAATCTGGCTTAATCGAATAATCTGGAAAGTGAAGCACCGGGTATCCCACAACACCCAGTGGGTCAGGAAGGTGAAGCACCGGGTGTCCCACAACACCCAGTGGGTCAGGAAGGTGAAGCACCAGGTATACACAACAAACAGTGGATCAGGAATGTGAAGCACCGGGTGTCCCACAACACAGTGGGTCAGGAAGGTGAAGCACCGGGTGTCCCACAACATAGTGGGTCAGGAAGGCGAAGCACCAGGTATCCCACAACAAACAGTGGATCAGGAATGTGAAGCACCGGGTGTCCCACAACATAGTGGGTCAGGAAGGTGAGGCACCGGGTGTCCCACAACACAGAGTGGATCAGGAAGGTGAAGCACCGGGGGTCCCACAACACACAGTTGGTCAGGGAGGTGAAGCACCGGGTGTCCCAAAACACCCAGTGGGTCAGGTAGGTGAAGCACCAAGTGTTTAACAACATACAGTGGATCAGGAAGGTGAAGCACCGGGTGTCTCACAACACCCAGTGGGTCAGGAAGGTGAAGCACCGGGTGTCCCGTAACACACAGTGGATCAGGAAGGTGAAGCACCGGGTGTCCCACAACAGACAGTGGATCAGGAAGGTGAAGCACCGGGTGTCCCACAACACACAGTGGATCAGGAAGGTGAAGCACCGGGTGTCCCACAACACCCAGTGGGTCAGGAAGGATGAAGCACCAAGTGTTTAACAACATACAGTGGGTCAGGAATGTGAAGCACCGGGTGTCCCACAACACAGTGGGGCAGGAAGGTGAGGCACCGGGTGTCCCACAACACTCAGTGGGTCAGGAAGGTGAAGCACCGGGTGTTCCATAACACCCAGAGGGTTAGGAAGGTGAAGCACCAAGTGTTTAACAACATACAGTAGGTCAGGAATGTGAAGCACCGAGTGTCCCACAACATAGTGGGTCAGGAAGGTGAAGCACCAGGTATCCCACAACACACAGTGGATCAGGAATATGAAGCACCGGGTGTCCCACAACACAGTAGGTCAGGAAGGTGAGGCACCGGGTGTCCCACAACACTCAGTGGGTCAGGAAGGTGAAGCACCGGGTGTTCCATAACACCCAGTGGGTTGGAAAGGTGAAGCACCAAGTGTTTAACAACATACAGTTGGTCAAGAATGTGAAGCACCGAGTGTCCCACAACATAGTGGGTCAGGAAGGTGAAGCACCAGGTATCCCACAACACACAGTGGATCAGGAATATGAAGCACCGGGTGTCCCACAACACAGTGGGTCAGGAAGGTGAAGCACCGGGTGTCCCACAACACACAGTGGGTCAGGAAGGTGAAGCACCGGGTGTCCCACAACACACAGTGGATCAGGAACGTGAAGCACCGGGAGTCCCACAACACACAGTTGGTCAGGGAGGTGAAGCACCGGGTGTCCCAGAACACACAGTGGGTCAGGAAAGTGAAGCACCGGGTGTCCCACAACACACAGTGGGTTAGGAAGGTGAAGCACCAGGTATCCCACAACACACAGTGGATCAGGAATGTGAAGCACCGGGTGTCCCACAACACACAGTTGGTCAGGGAGGTGAAGCACCGGGTGTCCCACAACACACAGTGGGTTAGGAGGGTGAAGCACAGGGTGTCCCACAACACATAGAGTCAGGAAAGTGAAGCATCGGGTGTCCCACAACTCACACTGGGTTAGGAAGGTGAAGCACCGGGTGTCCCACAACACATAGTGTGTCTGAAAAGTGAAGCACCGGGTGTCCCACAACAGCCAGTGGGTCAGAAAGGTGAAGCACCGGGTGTCCCACAACACACAGTGGGTTAGGAAGGTGAAGCACCGGGTGTCGCACAACACATAGTGGGTCAGGAAAGTGAAGCACCGGGTGTCCCACAACACACAGTGGATCAGGAAGGTGAAGCGACGGGTGTCCCACAACACACAGTGGATGAGGAAGGTGAAGCACCGGGTGTCCCACAACAAACAGTGGATCAGGAATGTGAAGCACCGGGTGTCCCACAACAGACAGTGGATCAGGAAGGTGAAGCACCGGGTGTCCCACAACACACAGTGGATCAGGAAGGTGAAGCGACGTGTGTCTCACAACACAGTGGGTCAGGAAGGTGAAGCACTGGGTGTCCCACAACACACAGTGGGTCAGGAAGGTGAAGCACCGGGTGGCTCAGGTTGGCTACAACAAACTTAACAAGGTTTAATCTTGTTAGGTGCATTAATTATACTATTTGTTTATTCCCTGCTGCTCATACATCTGTGTGTTAGTCTTATTTATGCTACACAAAACTCTCATCTGTATCAATATTTTTGGAGCTTTCAGTTACACCTCTTCTCCAGCCGGTGGAACATAGCTGCGGTATAATAATCTTGGGTTATAATGCACTCAATCTTGCTGGAGGACCTGGAGGAGCTTCACACAAACCATGTAATGCCATGGATGACAAAATGTGTAAGTCGGAAAGAAAACTCTATTACTTGGTCATATTGTTGGTCAAGACAACCACTGGTAAGAAGTTCCTTTATGTTCTGTTGGCGTCTTCGGGGATGGGGACGGACTTTGCTACCCTGAGGAGAAATTTAGTGTAAATGTCAAAACTACAGAGCATATTTCTGGGTCTGTGATGAAGGTCAGAAGTTAGTCTTGTTAAGGGTGGGCGGTCAGCACATCTTAACAGTCAGTGTAATAATAACCCAGAACAAAACGTTTAATAAGTGTTAAATATAATAAAAATTTTACCCCAAATCCTGCTTCAGTATGCCTGTAAGCAGCCGCAAAAGGATGTCATATAGTTGTCTGATGCACCAAATGAAGCTGACACGGTATCCTCTCACAGTATCAGTCGAAAGAGCCTCGTCCTAGCCAATGGTTGCTTAGGAATATTTTAGGTCAGACAAAAAGTTGCAAGAATTGTGGAAGCCGTTCACGTGAGAGGGATCCAGCATGAAAAATATGAAACGGCAGAAAGAAAGAGTGAGTCAGTAAAGAGAGCGAGCCATGAGGCTGCATGACCTGTAAAGAAAAAGAGGTTACAATGTGAACTGGTGAAAGAGAAAAAGAAACTCCCAGCACTGTAAAACTTGGGAGTGTTATGGGTGAGCTTGAGAGGTAAGGTAAGTAGTACGAATATGAGTGAAAGTAAAAGTGGGTCTGGTAAGCTGATGGCCAGTTAGGGACAGTATGGATATGGAACACTGTAGTCATAGTAACAGCTTGACCGGCACTGCACTCGACCTCCTTCACTTTCCCCATCTGTAACGTTAGACACCCATCCACACCTACATGATCCAGTGTTCAGCATTAAACCTGGATAATATATTGCACATTTTAAAGAGGTAAGAGTAGAACTAAAATGAGACATACTGCGGTGGTGATGTTTATATAAGAAGACTTAAACACCCTGACGGCGATGTGTCGTGATGGATGGTGGAAGTGATGGCTCCCTGAGGTGACGAGTTATGCACACACACCGACACTCACGGTGAATGTGCTTAGATATTATGAATACCACAGGTTCCCTTTAGTGTGCACCTTTAAAAAGTAATAGGCTGCGGCGTCACCAAGATATTCTCGTATTTCATGTCTGGATTATTTATAGTAAATACGAGGAACTACATATTTTAACACCACAGGTCATGGTAGCTACAAGTATCATCCTGGTGACGTCATCAACAGCCAACACAGGACATGGTAGCTACAAGTATCATCCTGGTGACGTCATCACCTTGAACATACAAGTAATATCAAGTCAACGTCAACAAAATTACTTTAAGGTCTCATATCCAGCAGAACTTTGCCAGTGAAGCTTTCTATTAAGGCACAGAGCGACCATTAAATTTTATATTAACACTTACAGGAGAAAAAGTGGAGTGAGGGGGAGAGAGGGAGGGGTGTTATGGGGAGGGGGAGAGAGGGAGGGGTGTTATGGGGAGGGGGAGAGAGGGTGTGTTATGGGGAGGGGGAGAGAGGGTGTGTTGGAGAGAGGGGGTGTTATGGGGAGGGGGAGAGAGGGAGGGGTGTTATGGGGAGGGGGAGAGAGGGGGTGTTATGGGAAGGGGGAGAGAGGGAGGGGTGTTATGGGGAGGGGGAGAGAGGGTGTGTTATGGGGAGGGGGAGAGAGGGTGTGTTGGAGAGAGGGGGTGTTATGGGGAGGGGGAGAGAAGGAGGGGGTGATTTGGGGAGAGGGGGAAGGAGCGCTAGGGAGAGTTAGATGGGGTGTTGGGGAGAGGGGGTGCTATGTAGAAGGGGAAGGGGGTGCTGGGGCGAGAAGGAAGGGGTGCTGGGGAGAAGTGGTTTGTTGGGGAAAGAGGGAGGAGATGCTCAAGAGAGTAGGAGGGGTGTGATGGAGAAAGGGGGAAGGAGTGGGTCGGGAGGGGGAGGAGGAAGTGCTGGGGAGAGTTGGGGGAAGTGTTATGGGGATCAGGCGTGTGTTGGGGAGAAGGGTGTGTTGAGGAGAGGGGGAGGGGGTGTTATAGGGGAGTGGGAAGAGGATGTTGGGGAGAAAAGAGGAATCTCTCTCTCTCTCTCTCTCTCTCTCTCTTCTCTCTCTCTCTCTCTCTCTCTCTCTCTCTCTCTCTCTCTCTCTCATCAATTGCATATAGCGCCACAGCAGGCACAAGGCGAGAGAAGGTTCGCCTGGGGCAACATCCATTAAGTAATACATTGCGCTGCGCAAGTCAACGCCAGACACTGTTGACTGTTTTTGCTGGCGCTGAATTTTTGGCTCAGGAACAGGAAACTGACTAATATAATAAGTAATTCTATCTAGTATTAACAACTTCCAGAATTTAATACCCACAACAGCCTTTAATACCTACCACAGCCCTTAATACCCACCACAGCCTTTAATACCAACCACAGCCCTTAATACCCACCACAGCCTTTAATACCCACCACAGCCTTTAATACCTACCACAGCCTTTAATACCTACCACAGCCCTTAATACCCACCACAGCCCTTAATACCCACCACAGCCTTTAATACCTACCACAGCCCTTAATACCCACCACAGCCTTTAATACCTACCACAGCCCTTAATACCCACCACAGCCTTTAATACCTACCACAGCCCTTAATACCCACCACAGCCTTTAATACCTACCACAGCCCTTGATACCCACCACAGCCTTTAATACCTACCACAGCCTTTAATACCTACCACAGCCCTTAATACCTACCACAGCCTTTAATACCTACCACAGCCCTTAATACCTACCACAGCCTTTAATACCTACCACAGCCCTTAATACCCACCACAGCCTTTAATACCTACTACAGCCCTTAATACCCACCACAGCCCTTAATACCTACCACAGCCTTTAATACCTACTACAGCCCTTAATACCCACCACAGCCCTTAATACCTACCACAGCCTTTAATACCTACCACAGCCCTTAATACCCACCACAGCCTTTAATACCTACTACAGCCCTTAATACCCACCACAGCCCTTAATACCTACTACAGCCTTTAATACCTACCACAGCCCTTAATACCTACCACAGCCTTTAATACCCACCACAGCTCTTAGTGCCCATCACAGCTCTTAGTGCCCATCACAGCTCTTACCAAGACACAACGGTGGTGCTGCAGCTGATCCTCCTGACGTCACCATAAAGAGTAATGACCTATCTATCAACACCTGTTTACCTGTTGTTATATATTTATTACCGAGACGCTGACTTTCCAGACATAAACCATGGCTAAACATGAACTACGTGACCACACACACAAATGGACGCTCAAAGATGCCGCCACACAGGTAAACAAACGTGCTCTTTCATGCATGTTAGATCGTGCTCAAGAACATTTATACACTCATAAAAGTGTTTACGTCAACCTGAGTAAACACACATATGAGGCTGTCCACTGTCTCCTCAGGGAAGAGAAGTATATAGTGAGGAAGATATCAGAACCTCCACCTGCCTCATACCTCCACCTGCCTCATACAGTACCTGCACCTCTCCCCCACACCTCCACAACACCTCCACCTGCCTCATACAGTACCTGCACCTCTCCCCCACACCTCCACCACACCTCCACCTGCCTCATACAGTACCTGCACCTCTCCCCCACACCTCCACGACACCTCCACCTGCCTCACACCTCCACCTGCCTCACACCTCCATCTGCCTCATACAGTACCTGCACCTCTCCCCCACACATCCACCTGCCTCATACAGTACCTGCACCTCTCCCCCACAC
Source organism: Homarus gammarus (assembly GCA_958450375.1). Taxonomy (NCBI): domain Eukaryota; kingdom Metazoa; phylum Arthropoda; class Malacostraca; order Decapoda; family Nephropidae; genus Homarus; species Homarus gammarus. Next base: position 2,737,384 of record CAUDMG010002538.1, read on the forward strand.
CTCCACGACACCTCCACCTGCCTCACACCTCCACCTGCCCCACACCTCCATCTGCCTCATACAGTACCTGCACCTCTCCCCCACACCTCCACCTGCCTCATACAGTACCTGCACCTCTCCCCACACCTCCACCACACCTCCACCTGCCTCACACCTCCACCTGCCTCATACAGTACCTGCACCTCTCCCCCACACCTCCACCACACCTCCACCTGCCTCATACAGTACCTGCACCTCTCCCCCACACCTCCACCTCCACCACACCTCCACCTGCCTCATACAGTACCTGCACCTCTCCCCCACACCTCCACCACACCTCCACCTGCCTCATACAGTACCTGCACCTCTCCCCCACACCTCCACCACACCTCCACCTGCCTCATACAGTACCTGCACCTCTCCCCCACACCTCCACCACAACTCCACCTCCCTCACACCTCCACCTCCACCACACCTCCACCTGCCTCATACAGTACCTGCACCTCTCCCCCACACCTCCACCTGCCTCACACCTCCACCTGCCTCATACAGTACCTGCACCTCTCCCCCACACCTCCACCACACAACCACCTGCCTCATACAGTACCTGCACCTCTCCCCCACACCTCCACCTCCACCACACCTCCACCTGCCTCATACAGTACCTGCACCTCTCCCCCACACCTCCACCACACCTCCACCTGCCCCATACAGTACCTGCACCTCTGCCCCACACCTCCACCACACCTCCACCTGCCTCATACAGTACCTGCACCTCTCCCCCACACCTCCACCACAACTCCACCTCCCTCACACCTCCACCTCCACCACACCTCCACCTGCCTCATACAGTACCTGCACCTCTCCCCCACATCTCCACCATACCTCCACCTGCCTCACACCTCCACCTGCCTCACACCTCCACCTGCCTCATACAGTACCTGCACCTCTCCCCCACACCTCCACCACACCTCCACCTGCCTCATACAGTACCTGCACCTCTCCCCCACACCTCCACCACACCTCCACCTGCCTCATACAGTACCTGCACCTCTCCCCCACACCTCCACCACACCTCCACCTGCCTCATACAGTACCTGCACCTCACCCCACACCTCCACCATACCTCCACCTGCCTCATACAATACCTGCACCTCTCCCCCACACCTCCACCTCCACCACACCACCACCTGCCTCATACAGTACCTGCACCTCTCCCCCACACCTCCACCACACCTCCACCTGCCTCATACAGTACCTGCACCTCTCCCCCACACCTCCACCACACCTCCACCTCCCTCACACCTCCACCTCCACCACACCTCCCCTGCCTCATACAGTACCTGCACCTCTCCCCCACACCTCCACCACACCTCCACCTCCCTCACACCTCCACCTCCACCACACCTCCACCTGCCTCATACAGTACCTGCACCTCTCCCCCACACCTCCACCATACCTCCACCTGCCTCACACCTCCACCTGCCTCACACCTCCACCTGCCTCATACAGTACCTGCACCTCTCCCCCACACCTCCACCACACCTCCACCTGCCTCATACAGTACCTGCACCTCTCCCCCACACCTCCACCACACCTCCACCTGCCTCATACAGTACCTGCACCTCTCCCCCACACCTCCACCACACCTCCACCTGCCTCATACAGTACCTGCACCTCTCCCCCACACCTCCACCACACCTCCACCTGCCTCGTACAGTACCTGCACCTCTCCCCCACACCTCCACCATACCTCCACCTGCCTCATACAATACCTGCACCTCTCCCCCACACCTCCACCTCCACCACACCTCCACCTGCCTCATACAGTACCTGCACCTCTCCCCCACACCTCCACCACACCTCCACCTGCCTCATACAGTACCTGCACCTCTCCCCCACACCTCCATCACACCTCCACCTGCCTCATACAGTACCTGCACCTCTCCCCCACACCTCCACCACACCTCCACCTCCCTCACACCTCCACCTCCCTCACACCTCCACCTCCACCACACTTCCACCTGCCTCATACAGTACCTGCACCTCTCCCCCACACCTCCACCACACCTCCACCTGCCTCATACAGTACCTGCACCTCTCCCCCACACCTCCACCACACCTCCACCTCCCCCACACCTCCACCTCCACCACACCTCCACCTGCCTCATACAGTACCTGCACCTCTCCCCCACACCTCCACCACACCTCCACCTCCCTCATACAGTACCTGCACCTCTCCCCCACACCTCCACCACACCTCCACCTGCCTCATACAGTACCTGCACCTCTCCCCCACACCTCCACCATACCTCCACCTGCCTCACACCTCCACCTGCCTCACACCTCCACCTGCCTCATACAGTACCTGCACCTCTCCCCCACCTCCACCACACCTCCACCTGCCTCATACATACCTGCACCTCTCCCGCACACCTCCACCACACCTCCACCTGCCTCATACAGTACCTGCACCTCTCCCCCACACCTCCACCATACCTCCACCTGCCTCATACAATACCTGCACCTCTCCCCCACACCTCCACCTCCACCACACCTCCACCTGCCTCATACAGTACCTGCACCTCTCCCCCACACCTCCACGACACCTCCACCTGCCTCACACCTCCACCTGCCTCATACCTCCACCTGCCTCATACAGTACCTGCACCTCTCCCCCACACCTAAACCTGCCTCACACCTCCACCTGCCTCATACAGTACCTGCACCTCTCCCCCACACCTCCACCACACCTCCACCTGCCTCATACAGTACCTGCACCTCTCCCCCACACCTCCACCACACCTCCACCTGCCTCATACAGTACCTGCACCTCTCCCCCACACCTCCACCACACCTCCACCTCCCTCACACCTCCACCTCCCTCACACCTCCACCTCCACCACACTTCCACCTGCCTCATACAGTACCTGCACCTCTCCCCCACACCTCCACCACACCTCCACCTGCCTCATACAGTACCTGCACCTCTCCCCCACACCTCCACCACACCTCCACCTCCCCCACACCTCCACCTCCACCACACCTCCACCTGCCTCATACAGTACCTGCACCTCTCCCCCACACCTCCACCACACCTCCACCTCCCTCATACAGTACCTGCACCTCTCCCCCACACCTCCACCACACTTCCACCTGCCTCATACAGTACCTGCACCTCTCCCCCACACCTCCACCATACCTCCACCTGCCTCACACCTCCACCTGCCTCACACCTCCACCTGCCTCATACAGTACCTGCACCTCTCCCCCACACCTCCACCACACCTCCACGTGCCTCATACAATACCTGCACCTCTCCCGCACACCTCCACCACACCTCCACTTGCCTCATACAGTACCTGCACCTCTCCCCCACACCTCCACCATACCTCCACCTGCCTCATACAATACCTGCACCTCTCCCCCACACCTCCACCTCCACCACACCTCCACCTGCCTCATACAGTACCTGCACCTCTCCCCCACACCTCCACGACACCTCCACCTGCCTCACACCTCCACCTGCCTCATACCTCCACCTGCCTCATACAGTACCTGCACCTCTCCCCCACACCTCCACCTGCCTCACACCTCCACCTGCCTCATACAGTACCTGCACCTCTCCCCCACACCTCCACCACACCTCCACCTGCCTCATACAGTACCTGCACCTCTCCCCCACACCTCCACCACACCTCCACCTGCCTCATACAGTACCTGCACCTCTCCCCCACACCTCCACCATACCTCCACCTGCCTCATACAATACCTGCACCTCTCCCCCACACCTCCACCTCCACCACACCTCCACCTGCCTCATACAGTACCTGCACCTCTACCCCACACCTCCACCACACCTCCACCTGCCTCACACCTCCACCTGCCTCACACCTCCACCTGCCTCATACAGTACCTGCACCTCTCCCCCACACCTCCACCACACCTCCACCTGCCTCATACAGTACCTGCACCTCCCCCCCCCACACCTCCACCACACCTCCACCTGCCTCATACAGTACCTGCACCTCTCCCCACACCTCCACCACACCTCCACCTGCCTCACACCTCCACCTGCCTCACACCTCCACCTGCCTCATACAGTACCTGCACCTCTCCCCCACACCTCCACCACACCTCCACCTGCCTCATACAGTACCTGCACCTCTCCCCCACACCTCCACCACACCTCCACCTGCCTCACACCTCCACCTGCCTCACACCTCCACCTGCCTCATACAGTACCTGCACCTCTCCCCCACACCTCCACCACACCTCCACCTGCCTCATACAGTACCTGCACCTCTCCCCCACACCTCCACGACACCTCCACCTGCCTCACACCTCCACCTGCCTCACACCTCCATCTGCCCCATACAGTACCTGCACCTCTCCCCCACACCTCCACCTGCCTCATACAGTACCTGCACCTCTCCCCCACACCTCCACGACACCTCCACCTGCCTCACACCTCCACCTGCCTCACACCCCCATCTGCCTCATACAGTACCTGCACCTCTCCCCCACACCTCCACCTGCCTCATACAGTACCTGCAACTCTCCCCCACACCTCCACCACACCTCCACCTGCCTCACACCTCCACCTGCCTCATACAGTACCTGCACCTCTCCCCCACACCTCCACCACACAACCACCTGCCTCATACAGTACCTGCACCTCTCCCCCGCACCTCCACCTCAACCACACCTCCACCTGCCTCATACAGTACCTGCACCTCTCCCCCACACCTCCACCACACCTCCACCTGCCTCATACAGTACCTGCACCTCTCCCCCACACCTCCACCACACCTCCACCTGCCTCATACAGTACCTGCACCTCTCCCCCACACCTCCACCACAACTCCACCTCCCTCACACCTCCACCTCCCTCACACCTCCACCTGCCTCATACAGTACCTGCACCTCTCCCCCACACCTCCACCAAACCTCCACCTGCCTCACACCTCCACCTGCCTCATACAGTACCTGCACCTCTCCCCCACACCTCCACCACACAACCACCTGCCTCATACAGTACCTGCACCTCTCCCCCACACCTCCACCTCCACCACACCTCCACCTGCCTCATACAGTACCTGCACCTCTCCCCCACACCTCCACCTGCCTCATACAGTACCTGCACCTCTCCCCCACACCTCCACCACACCTCCACCTGCCTCATACAGTACCTGCACCTCTCCCCCACACCTCCACCATACCTCCACCTGCCTCACACCTCCACCTGCCTCACACCTCCACCTGCATCATACAGTACCTGCACCTCTCCCCCACACCTCCACCACACCTCCACCTGCCTCATACAGTACCTGCACCTCTCCCCCACACCTCCACCACACCTCCACCTGCCTCATACAGTACCTGCACCTCTCCCCCACACCTCCACCACACCTCCACCTGCCTCATACAGTACCTGCACCTCTCCCCCACACCTCCACCATACCTCCACCTGCCTCATACAATACCTGCACCTCTCCCCCACACCTCCACCTCCACCACACCACCACCTGCCTCATACAGTACCTGCACCTCTCCCCCACACCTCCACCACACCTCCACCTGCCTCATACAGTACCTGCACCTCTCCCCCACACCTCCACCACACCTCCACCTCCCTCACACCTCCACCTCCACCACACCTCCACCTGCCTCATACAGTACCTGCACCTCTCCCCCACACCTCCACCACACCTCCACCCCCCTCACACCTCCACCTCCACCACACCTCCACCTGCCTCATACAGTACCTGCACCTCTCCCCCACACCTCCACCATACCTCCACCTGCCTCACACCTCCACCTGCCTCACACCTCCACCTGCCTCATACAGTACCTGCACCTCTCCCCCACACATTCCACCACACCTCCACCTGCCTCATACAGTACCTGCACCTCTCCCCCACACCTCCACCACACCTCCACCTGCCTCATACAGTACCTGCACCTCTCCCCCACACCTCCACCACACCTCCACCTGCCTCATACAGTACCTGCACCTCTCCCCCACACCTCCACCACACCTCCACCTGCCTCGTACAGTACCTGCACCTCTCCCCCACACCTCCACCATACCTCCACCTGCCTCATGCAATACCTGCACCTCTCCCCCACACCTCCACCACCACCACACCTCCACCTGCCTCATACAGTACCTGCACCTCTCCCCCACACCTCCACCACACCTCCACCTGCCTCATACAGTACCTGCACCTCTCACCCACACCTCCATCACACCTCCACCTGCCTCATACAGTACCTGCACCTCTCCCCCACACCTCCACCTCCCTCACACCTCCACCTCCCTCACACCTCCACCTCCCTCACACCTCCACCTCCACCACACCTCCACCTGCCTCATACAGTACCTGCACCTCTCCCCCACACCTCCACCACACCTCCACCTGCCTCATACAGTACCTGCACCTCTCCCCCACACCTCCACCACACCTCCACCTCCCCCACACCTCCACCTCCACCACACCTCCACCTGCCTCATACGGTACCTGCACCTCTCCCCCACACCTCCACCACACCTCCACCTCCCTCATACAGTACCTGCACCTCTCCCCCACACCTCCACCACACCTCCACCTGCCTCATACAGTACCTGCACCTCTCACCCACACCTCCACCATACCTCCACCTGCCTCACACCTCCACCTGCCTCACACCTCCACCTGCCTCATACAGTACCTGCACCTCTCCCCCACACCTCCACCACACCTCCACCTGCTTCATACAATACCTGCACCTCTCCCGCACACCTCCACCACACCTCCACCTGCCTCATACAGTACCTGCACCTCTCCCCCACACCTCCACCATACCTCCACCTGCCTCATACAATACCTGCACCTCTCCCCCACACCTCCACCTCCACCACACCTCCACCTGCCTCATACAGTACCTGCACCTCTCCCCCACACCTCCACGACACCTCCACCTGCCTCACACCTCCACCTGCCTCATACCTCCACCTGCCTCATACAGTACCTGCACCTCTCCCCCACACCTCCACCACACCTCCACCTCCCTCACACCTCCACCTCCACCACACCTCCACCTGCCTCATACAGTACCTGCACCTCTCCCCCACACCTCCACCATACCTCCACCTGCCTCACACCTCCACCTGCCTCACACCTCCACCTGCCTCATACAGTACCTGCACCTCTCCCCCACACCTCCACCACACCTCCACCTGCCTCACACCTCCACCTGCCTCACACCTCCACCTGCCTCATACAGTACCTGCACCTCTCCCCCACACCTCCACCACACCTCCACCTGCCTCATACAGTACCTGCACCTCTCCCCCACACCTCCACCACACCTCCACCTGCCTCACACCTCCACCTGCCTCACACCTCCACCTGCCTCATACATTACCTGCACCTCTCCCCCACACCTCCACCACACCTCCACCTGCCTCATACAGTACCTGCACCTCTCCCCCACACCTCCACGACACCTCCACCTGCCTCACACCTCCACCTGCCTCACACCTCCATCTGCCCCATACAGTACCTGCACCTCTCCCCCACACCTCCACCTGCCTCATACAGTACCTGCACCTCTCCCCCACACCTCCACGACACCTCCACCTGCCTCACACCTCCACCTGCCTCACACCCCCATCTGCCTCATACAGTACCTGCACCTCTCCCCCACACCTCCACCTGCCTCATACAGTACCTGCACCTCTCCCCCACACCTCCACCACACCTCCACCTGCCTCACACCTCCACCTGCCTCATACAGTACCTGCACCTCTCCCCCACACCTCCACCACACAACCACCTGCCTCATACAGTACCTGCACCTCTCCCCCGCACCTCCACCTCAACCACACCTCCACCTGCCTCATACAGTACCTGCACCTCTCCCCCACACCTCCACCACACCTCCACCTGCCTCATACAGTACCTGCACCTCTCCCCCACACCACCACCACACCTCCACCTGCCTCATACAGTACCTGCACCTCTCCCCCACACCTCCACCACAACTCCACCTCCCTCACACCTCCACCTCCACCACACCTCCACCTGCCTCATACAGTACCTGCACCTCTCCCCCACACCTCCACCAAACCTCCACCTGCCTCACACCTCCACCTGCCTCATACAGTACCTGCACCTCTCCCCCACACCTCCCCCACACCTCCACCTGCCTCATACAGTACCTGCACCTCTCCCCCACACCTCCACCTCCACCACACCTCCACCTGCCTCATACAGTACCTGCACCTCTCCCCCACACCTCCACCTGCCTCATACAGTACCTGCACCTCTCCCCCACACCTCCACCACACCTCCACCTGCCTCATACAGTACCTGCACCTCTCCCCCACACCTCCACCATACCTCCACCTGCCTCACACCTACACCTGCCTCACACCTCCACCTGCATCATACAGTACCTGCACCTCTCCCCCACACCTCCACCACACCTCCACCTGCCTCATACAGTACCTGCACCTCTCCCCCACACCTCCACCACACCTCCACCTGCCTCATACAGTACCTGCACCTCTCCCCCACACCTCCACCACACCTCCACCTGCCTCATACAGTACCTGCACCTCTCCCCCACACCTCCACCATACCTCCACCTGCCTCATACAATACCTGCACCTCTCCCCCACACCTCCACCTCCACCACACCACCACCTGCCTCATACAGTACCTGCACCTCTCCCCCACACCTCCACCACACCTCCACCTGCCTCATACAGTACCTGCACCTCTCCCCCACACCTCCACCACACCTCCACCTCCCTCACACCTCCACCTCCACCACACCTCCACCTGCCTCATACAGTACCTGCACCTCTCCCCCACACCTCCACCACACCTCCACCTCCCTCACACCTCCACCTCCACCACACCTCCACCTGCCTCATACAGTACCTGCACCTCTCCCCCACACCTCCACCATACCTCCACCTGCCTCACACCTCCACCTGCCTCACACCTCCACCTGCCTCATACAGTACCTGCACCTCTCCCCCACACCTCCACCACACCTCCACCTGCCTCATACAGTACCTGCACCTCTCCCCCACACCTCCACCACACCTCCACCTGCCTCATACAGTACCTGCACCTCTCCCCCACACCTCCACCACACCTCCACCTGCCTCATACAGTACCTGCACCTCTCCCCCACACCTCCACCACACCTCCACCTGCCTCGTACAGTACCTGCACCTCTCCCCCACACCTCCACCATACCTCCACCTGCCTCATACAATACCTGCACCTCTCCCCCACACCTCCACCACACCACACCTCCACCTGCCTCATACAGTACCTGCACCTCTCCCCCACACCTCCACCACACCTCCACCTGCCTCATACAGTACCTGCACCTCTCCCCCACACCTCCACCACACCTCCACCTGCCTCATACAGTACCTGCACCTCTCCCCCACACCTCCACCTCCCACACCTCCACCTCCCTCACACCTCCACCTCCCTCACACCTCCACCTCCACCACACCTCCACCTGCCTCATACAGTACCTGCACCTCTCCCCCACACCTCCACCACACCTCCACCTGCCTCATACAGTACCTGCACCTCTCCCCCACACCTCCACCACACCTCCACCTCCCCCACACCTCCACCTCCACCACACCTCCACCTGCCTCATACAGTACCTGCACCTCTCCCCCACACCTCCACCACACCTCCACCTCCCTCATACAGTACCTGCACCTCTCCCCCACACCTCCACCACACCTCCACCTGCCTCATACAGTACCTGCACCTCTCCCCCACACCTCCACCATACCTCCACCTGCCTCACACCTCCACCTGCCTCACACCTCCACCTGCCTCATACAGTACCTGCACCTCTCCCCCACACCTCCACCACACCTCCACCTGCCTCATACAATACCTGCACCTCTCCCGCACACCTCCACCACACCTCCACCTGCCTCATACAGTACCTGCACCTCTCCCCCACACCTCCACCATACCTCCACCTGCCTCATACAATACCTGCACCTCTCCCCCACACCTCCACCTCCACCACACCTCCACCTGCCTCATACAGTACCTGCACCTCTCCCCCACACCTCCACGACACCTCCACCTGCCTCACACCTCCACCTGCCTCATACCTCCACCTGCCTCATACAGTACCTGCACCTCTCCCCCACACCTCCACCTGCCTCACACCTCCACCTGCCTCATACAGTACCTGCACCTCTCCCCCACACCTCCACCACACCTCCACCTGCCTCATACAGTACCTGCACCTCTCCCCCACACCTCCACCACACCTCCACCTGCCTCATACAGTACCTGCACCTCTCCCCACACCTCCACCACACCTCCACCTGCCTCATACAGTACCTGCACCTCTCCCCCACACCTCCACCACACCTCCACCTGCCTCATACAGTACCTGCACCTCTCCCCCACACCTCCACCATACCTCCACCTGACTCATACAATACCTGCACCTCTCCCCCACACCTCCACCTCCACCACACCTCCACCTGCCTCATACAGTACCTGCACCTCTCCCCCACACCTCCACCACACCTCCACCTGCCTCACACCTCCACCTGCCTCACACCTCCACCTGCCTCATACAGTACCTGCACCTCTCCCCCACACCTCCACCACACCTCCACCTGCCTCATACAGTACCTGCACCTCCCCGCCCACACCTCCACCACACCTCCACCTGCCTCATACAGTACCTGCACCTCTCCCCCACACCTCCACCACACCTCCACCTGCCTCACACCTCCACCTGCCTCACACCTCCACCTGCCTCATACAGTACCTGCACCTCTCCCCCACACCTCCACCACACCTCCACCTGCCTCATACAGTACCTGCACCTCCCCCCCCACACCTCCACCATACCTCCACCTGCCTCATACAGTACCTGCACCTCTCCCCCACACCTCCACCATACCTCCACCTGCCTCATACAATACCTGCACCTCTCCCCCACACCTCCACCACACCTCCACCTGCCTCATACAGTACCTGCACCTCTCCCCCACACCTCCACCATACCTCCACCTGCCTCACACCTCCACCTGCCTCACACCTCCACCTGCCTCATACAGTACCTGCACCTCTCCCCCACACCTCCACCACACCTCCACCTGCCTCATACAGTACCTGCACCTCTCCCCCACACCTCCACCACACCTCCACCTCCCTCACACCTCCACCTCCACCACACCTCCACCTGCCTCATACAGTACCTGCACCTCTCCCCCACACCTCCACCTGCCTCACACCTCCACCTGCCTCACACCTCCACCTGCCTCATACAGTACCTGCACCTCTCCCCCACATCTCCACCACACCTCCACCTGCCTCATACAGTACCTGCACCTCTCCCCCACACCTCCACCACACCTCCACCTGCCTCATACAGTACCTGCACCTCTCCCCCACACCTCCACCAACCTCCACCTGCCTCACACCTCCACCTGCCTCACACCTCCACCTGCCTCATACAGTACCTGCACCTCTCCCCCACACCTCCACCACACCTCCACCTGCCTCATACAGTACCTGCACCTCTCCCCCACACCTCCACCACACCTCCACCTCCCTCACACCTCCACCTCGACCACACCTCCACCTGCCTCATACAGTACCTGCACCTCTCCCCCACACCTCCACCACACCTCCACCTCCCCCACACCTCCACCTCCACCACACCTCCACCTGCCTCATACAGTACCTGCACCTCTCCCCCACACCTCCACCACACCTCCACCTCCCCCACACCTCCACCTCCACCACACCTCCACCTCCACCACACCTCCACCTGCCTCATACAGTACCTGCACCTCTCCCCCACACCTCCACCACACCTCCACCTCCCTCACACCTCCACCTCCACCACACCTCCACCTGCCTCATACAGTACCTGCACCTCTCCCCCACACCTCCACCACACCTCCACCTCCCCCACACCTCCACCTCCACCACACCTCCACCTGCCTCATACAGTACCTGCACCTCTGCCCCACACCTCCACCACACCTCCACCTCCCCCACACCTCCACCTGCCTCACACCTCCACCTGCCTCATACAGTACCTGCACCTCTCCCCCACACCTCCACCACACCTCCACCTCCCTCACACCTCCACCTCCACCACACCTCCACCTGCCTCATACAGTACCTGCACCTCTCCCCCACACCTCCACCACACCTCCACCTGCCTCATACAGTACCTGCACCTCTCCCCCACACCTCCACCACACCTCCACCTCCCCACACCTCCACCTCCACCACACCTCCACCTGCCTCATACAGTACCTGCACCTCTCCCCCACACCTCCACCATACCTCCACCTCCCTCATACAGTACCTGCACCTCTCCCCCACACCTCCACCATACCTCCACCTGCCTCACACCTCCACCTGCCTCACACCTCCACCTGCCTCATACAGTACCTGCACCTCTCCCCCACACCTCCACCACACCTCCACCTGCCTCATACAGTACCTGCACCTCTCCCCCACACCTCCACCACACCTCCACCTGCCTCATACAGTACCTGCACCTCTCCCCCACACCTCCACCATACCTCCACCTGCCTCATACAATACCTGCACCTCTCCCCCACACCTCCACCTCCACCACACCTCCACCTGCCTCATACAGTACCTGCACCTCTCCCCCACACCTCCACGACACCTCCACCTGCCTCACACCTCCACCTGCCTCATACCTCCACCTGCCTCATACAGTACCTGCACCTCTCCCCCACACCTCCACCACACCTCCACCTGCCTCACACCTCACCTCTCCACCTCACCTCCCACACCTCCACCTGCCTCATACAGTACCTGCACCTCTCCCCCACACCTCCACCACACCTCCACCTGCCTCATACAGTACCTGCACCTCTCCCCCACACCTCCACCATACACCTGCCTCACACCTCCACCTGCCTCACACCTCCACCTGCCTCATACAGTACCTGCACCTCTCCCCCACACCTCCACCACACCTCCACCTGCCTCATACATACCTGCACCTCTCCCCACACCTCCACCACACCTCCACCTGCCTCATACAGTACCTGCACCTCTCCCCCACACCTCCACCATACCTCCACCTGCCTCATACATACCTGCACCTCTCCCCCACACCTCCACCTCCACCACACCTCCACCTGCCTCATACAGTACCTGCACCTCTCCCCCACACCTCCACGACACCTCCACCTGCCTCACACCTCCACTTGCCTCATACCTCCACCTGCCTCATACAGTACCTGCACCTCTCCCCCACACCTCCACCCACACCTCCACCTGCCTCATACAGTACCTGCACCTCTCCCCCACACCTCCACCACACCTCCACCTGCCTCATACAGTACCTGCACCTCTCCCCCACACCTCCACCACACCTCCACCTGCCTCATACAGTACCTGCACCTCTCCCCACACCTCCACCACACCTCCACCTGCCTCATACAGTACCTGCACCTCTCCCCCACACCTCCACCACACCTCCACCTGCCTCATACAGTACCTGCACCTCTCCCCCACACCTCCACCATACCTCCACCTGCCTCATACATACCTGCACCTCTCCCCCACACCTCCACCTCCACCACACCTCCACCTGCCTCATACAGTACCTGCACCTCTCCCCCACACCTCCACCACACCTCCACCTGCCTCACACCTCCACCTGCCTCACACCTCCACCTGCCTCATACAGTACCTGCACCTCTCCCCCACACCTCCACCACACCTCCACCTGCCTCATACAGTACCTGCACCTCCCCCCCACACCTCCACCACACCTCCACCTGCCTCATACAGTACCTGCACCTCTCCCCCACACCTCCACCACACCTCCACCTGCCTCACACCTCCACCTGCCTCACACCTCCACCTGCCTCATACAGTACCTGCACCTCTCCCCCACACCTCCACCACACCTCCACCTGCCTCATACAGTACCTGCACCTCCCCGCCCACACCTCCACCACACCTCCACCTGCCTCATACAGTACCTGCACCTCTCCCCCACACCTCCACCATACCTCCACCTGCCTCATACAATACCTGCACCTCTCCCCCACACCTCCACCACACCTCCACCTGCCTCATACAGTACCTGCACCTCTCCCCCACACCTCCACCATACCTCCACCTGCCTCACACCTCCACCTGCCTCACACCTCCACCTGCCTCATACAGTACCTGCACCTCTCCCCCACACCTCCACCACACCTCCACCTGCCTCATACAGTACCTGCACCTCTCCCCCACACCTCCACCACACCTCCACCTCCCTCACACCTCCACCTCCACCACACCTCCACCTGCCTCATACAGTACCTGCACCTCTCCCCCACACCTCCACCCTCACACCTCCACCTGCCTCACACCTCCACCTGCCTCATACAGTACCTGCACCTCTCCCCCACACCTCCACCACACCTCCACCTGCCTCATACAGTACCTGCACCTCTCCCCCACACCTCCACCACACCTCCACCTGCCTCATACAGTACCTGCACCTCTCCCCCACCTCCACCATACCTCCACCTGCCTCACACCTCCACCTGCCTCACACCTCCACCTGCCTCATACAGTACCTGCACCTCTCCCCCACACCTCCACCACACCTCCACCTGCCTCATACAGTACCTGCACCTCTCCCCCACACCTCCACCACACCTCCACCTCCTCACACCTCCACCTGACCACACCTCCACCTGCCTCATACAGTACCTGCACCTCTCCCCCACACCTCCACCACAACTACACCTCCCACACACCTCCACCTCCACCACACCTCCACCTGCCTCATACAGTACCTGCACCTCTCCCCCACACCTCCACCACACCTCCACCTCCCACACCTCCACCTCCCCCACCTCCACCTCCACCACACCTCCACCTGCCTCATACAGTACCTGCACCTCTCCCCCACACCTCCACCACACCTCCACCTCCCTCACACCTCCACCTCCACCACACCTCCACCTGCCTCATACAGTACCTGCACCTCTCCCCCACACCTCCACCACACCTCCACCTCCCCCACACCTCCACCTCCACCACACCTCCACCTGCCTCATACAGTACCTGCACCTCTGCCCCACACCTCCACCACACCTCCACCTCCCCCACACCTCCACCTGCCTCACACCTCCACCTGCCTCATACAGTACCTGCACCTCTCCCCCACACCTCCACCACACCTCCACCTCCCTCACACCTCCACCTCCACCACACCTCCACCTGCCTCATACAGTACCTGCACCTCTCCCCCACACCTCCACCACACCTCCACCTGCCTCATACAGTACCTGCACCTCTCCCCCACACCTCCACCACACCTCCACCTCCCCACACCTCCACCTCCACCACACCTCCACCTGCCTCATACAGTACCTGCACCTCTCCCCCACACCTCCACCATACCTCCACCTCCTCATACAGTACCTGCACCTCTCCCCCACACCTCCACCACACCTCCACCTGCCTCATACAGTACCTGCACCTCTCCCCCACACCTCCACCATACCTCCACCTGCCTCACACCTCCACCTGCCTCACACCTCCACCTGCCTCATACAGTACCTGCACCTCTCCCCCACACCTCCACCACACCTCCACCTGCCTCATACAGTACCTGCACCTCTCCCCACACCTCCACCACACCTCCACCTGCCTCATACAGTACCTGCACCTCTCCCCCACACCTCCACCATACCTCCACCTGCCTCATACATACCTGCACCTCTCCCCCACACCTCCACCTCCACCACACCTCCACCTGCCTCATACAGTACCTGCACCTCTCCCCCACACCTCCACGACACCTCCACCTGCCTCACACCTCCACCTGCCTCATACCTCCACCTGCCTCATACAGTACCTGCACCTCTCCCCCACACCTCCACCACACCTCCACCTGCCTCACACCTCCACCTGCCTCACACCTCCACCTGCCTCATACAGTACCTGCACCTCTCCCCCACACCTCCACCACACCTCCACCTGCCTCATACAGTACCTGCACCTCTCCCCCACACCTCCACCACACCTCCACCTCCCTCACACCTCCACCTCGACCACACCTCCACCTGCCTCATACAGTACCTGCACCTCTCCCCCACACCTCCACCACACCTCCACCTCCCACACCTCCACCTCCCACACCTCCACCTGCCTCATACAGTACCTGCACCTCTCCCCCACACCTCCACCACACCTCCACCTGCCTCACACCTCACCTCCCCCACCTCCACCTCCACCACACCTCCACCTGCCTCATACAGTACCTGCACCTCTCCCCCACACCTCCACCACACCTCCACCTCCCTCACACCTCCACCTCCACCACACCTCCACCTGCCTCATACAGTACCTGCACCTCTCCCCCACACCTCCACCACACCTCCACCTCCCTCACACCTCCACCTCCACCACACCTCCACCTGCCTCATACAGTACCTGCACCTCTCCCACACTCCACCACACCTCTCCCCCACACCTCCACCTGCCTCACACCTCCACCTGCCTCATACAGTACCTGCACCTCTCCCCCACACCTCCACCACACCTCCACCTCCCTCACACCTCCACCTCCACCACACTCCACCTGCCTCATACAGTACCTGCACCTCTCCCCCACACCTCCACCACACCTCCACCTGCCACATACAGTACCTGCACCTCTCCCCCACACCTCCACCACACCTCCACCTCCCCACACCTCCACCTCCACCACACCTCCACCTGCCTCATACAGTACCTGCACCTCTCCCCCACACCTCCACCATACCTCCACCTCCCTCATACAGTACCTGCACCTCTCCCCCACACCTCCACCACACCTCCACCTGCCTCATACAGTACCTGCACCTCTCCCCCACACCTCCACCATACCTCCACCTGCCTCACACCTCCACCTGCCTCACACCTCCACCTGCCTCATACAGTACCTGCACCTCTCCCCCACACCTCCACCACACCTCCACCTCCCTCACACCTCCACCTCACACCTCCACCTGCCTCATACAGTACCTGCACCTCTCCCCCACACCTCCACCTCCCCACACCTCCACCACACCTCCACCTGCCTCATACAGTACCTGCACCTCTCCCCCACACCTCCACCACACCTCCACCTCCCTCAACCTCACCTCCACCCCCCTCCACCTCCACCACACCTCCACCTGCCTCATACAGTACCTGCACCTCTCCCCCACACCTCCACCACACCTCCACCTCCCTCACACCTCCACCTCCACACACCTCCACCTGCCTCATACAGTACCTGCACCTCTCCCCCACACCTCCACCACACCTCCACCTCCCCCACACCTCCACCTCCACCACACCTCCACCTGCCTCATACAGTACCTGCACCTCTCCCCCACACCTCCACCACACCTCCACCTCCCCCACACCTCCACCTGCCTCACACCTCCACCTGCCTCATACAGTACCTGCACCTCTCCCCCACACCTCCACCACACCTCCACCTCCCTCACACCTCCACCTCCACCACACCTCCACCTGCCTCATACAGTACCTGCACCTCTCCCCCACACCTCCACCACACCTCCACCTGCCTCATACAGTACCTGCACCTCTCCCCCACACCTCCACCACACCTCCACCTCCCCACACCTCCACCTCCACCACACCTCCACCTGCCTCATACAGTACCTGCACCTCTCCCCCACACCTCCACCACACCTCCACCTGCCTCATACAGTACCTGCACCTCTCCCCCACACCTCCACCACACCTCCACCTGCCTCATACAGTACCTGCACCTCTCCCCCACACCTCCACCAACCTCCACCTGCCTCACACCTCCACCTGCCTCACACCTCCACCTGCCTCATACAGTACCTGCACCTCTCCCCCACACCTCCACCACACCTCCACCTGCCTCATACAGTACCTGCACCTCTCCCCCACACCTCCACCACACCTCCACCTGCCTCATACAGTACCTGCACCTCTCCCCCACACCTCCACCACACCTCCACCTGCCTCAAACATACCTGCACCTCTCCCCCACACCTCCCCCCCCACACCTCCACCTGCCTCATACAGTACCTGCACCTCTCCCCCACACCTCCACCACACCTCCACCTGCCTCACACCTCCACCTGCCTCATACCTCCACCTGCCTCATACAGTACCTGCACCTCTCCCCCACACCTCCACCACACCTCCACCTGCCTCATACAGTACCTGCACCTCTCCCCCACACCTCCACCATACCTCCACCTGCCTCATACAGTACCTGCACCTCTCCCCCACACCTCCACCTCCACCACACCTCCACCTGCCTCATACAGTACCTGCACCTCTCCCCCACACCTCCACCACACCTCCACCTGCCTCATACAGTACCTGCACCTCTCCCCCACACCTCCACCACACCTCCACCTGCCTCATACAGTACCTGCACCTCTCCCCCACACCTCCACCACACCTCCACCTGCCTCACACCTCCACCTGCCTCACACCTCCACCTGCCTCATACAGTACCTGCACCTCTCCCCCACACCTCCACCACACCTCCACCTGCCTCATACAGTACCTGCACCTCTCCCCCACACCTCCACCACACCTCCACCTGCCTCATACAGTACCTGCACCTCTCCCCCACACCTCCACCACACCTCCACCTGCCTCATACATAACCTGCACCTCTCCCCCACACCTCCACCACACCTCCACCTGCCTCATACAGTACCTGCACCTCTCCCCCACACCTCCACCACACCTCCACCTGCCTCATACAGTACCTGCACCTCTCCCCCACACCTCCACCACACCTCCACCTGCCTCATACAGTACCTGCACCTCTCCCCCACACCTCCACCACACCTCCACCTCCCTCACACCTCCACCTCCACCACACCTCCACCTGCCTCATACAGTACCTGCACCTCTCCCCCACACCTCCACCACACCTCCACCTGCCTCACACCTCCACCTGCCTCACACCTCCACCTGCCTCATACAGTACCTGCACCTCTCCCCCACACCTCCACCACACCTCCACCTGCCTCATACAGTACCTGCACCTCTCCCCCACACCTCCACCACACCTCCACCTGCCTCATACAGTACCTGCACCTCTCCACCACACCTCCACCTGCCTCATACAGTACCTGCACCTCTCCCCCACACCTCCACCACACCTCCACCTGCCTCATACAGTACCTGCACCTCTCCCCCACACCTCCACCACACCTCCACCTGCCTCATACAGTACCTGCACCTCTCCCCCACACCTCCACCACACCTCCACCTGCCTCATACAGTACCTGCACCTCTCCCCCACACCTCCACCACACCTCCACCTGCCTCATACAGTACCTGCACCTCTCCCCCACACCTCCACCTGCCTCACACCTCCACCACACCTCCACCTGCCTCATACAGTACCTGCACCTCTCCCCCACACCTCCACCACACCTCCACCTGCCTCATACAGTACCTGCACCTCTCCCCCACACCTCCACCACACCTCCACCTCCCTCACACCTCCACCTCCACCACACCTCCACCTGCCTCATACAGTACCTGCACCTCTCCCCCACACCTCCACCACACCTCCACCTGCCTCACACCTCCACCTGCCTCACACCTCCACCTGCCTCATACAGTACCTGCACCTCTCCCCCACACCTCCACCACACCTCCACCTGCCTCATACACTACCTGCACCTCTCCCCCACACCTCCACCACACCTCCACCTGCCTCATACAGTACCTGCACCTCTCCCCCACACCTCCACCTGCCTCATACAGTACCTGCACCTCTCCCCCACACCTCCACCACACCTCCACCTGCCTCATACAGTACCTGCACCTCTCCCCCACACCTCCACCAACCACCACCTGCCTCACACCTCCACCTCCCACCTCCACCTGCCTCATACAGTACCTGCACCTCTCCCCCACACCTCCACCATACCTCCACCTGCCTCATACAGTACCTGCACCTCTCCCCCACACCTCCACCACCTCCACCTCCCACACCTCCACCACACCTCCACCTGCCTCATACAGTACCTGCACCTCTCCCCCACACCTCCACCACACCTCCACCTCCCCCACACCTCCACCTCCACCACACCTCCACCTGCCTCATACAGTACCTGCACCTCTCCCCCACACCTCCACCACACCTCCACCTCCACCACACCTCCACCTCCACCACACCTCCACCTGCCTCATACAGTACCTGCACCTCTCCCCCACACCTCCACCACACCTCCACCTCCCTCACACCTCCACCTCCACCACACCTCCACCTGCCTCATACAGTACCTGCACCTCTCCCCCACACCTCCACCACACCTCCACCTCCCCCACACCTCCACCTCCCCCACACCTCCACCTGCCTCATACAGTACCTGCACCTCTCCCCCACACCTCCACCACACCTCCACCTCCCCCACACCTCCACCTGCCTCACACCTCCACCTGCCTCATACAGTACCTGCACCTCTCCCCCACACCTCCACCATACCTCCACCTGCCTCATACAGTACCTGCACCTCTCCCCCACACCTCCACCTGCCTCATACAGTACCTGCACCTCTCCCCCACACCTCCACCACACCTCCACCTGGCTCACACCTCCACCTGCCTCATACAGTACCTGCACCTCTCCCCCACACCTCCACCTGCCTCACACCTCCACCTGCCTCATACCTCCACTTCCTCCACCTCTCCACCACACATCCACCTCTCCACCACACCTCCACCTGCCTCATACCTCCACTACCTCCACCTCTCTCCACCTCTCCACCACACTTCCACCTCTCCACCACACCTCCACCTGCCTCATACCTCCACCTCTCCACCACACCTCCACCTGCCTCATACCTCCACCTCTTCACAACACCTCTACCTGCCCCATACATTCTACCTGACTTATACCTTCACCTCTCCACCACATCTCCACCTGCCTCATGCCTCCACCTCTCCATCACAGCTCCACCTGCCTCACACCTACACCTCCACCGTCCTCACACCTCTACCTGCCTCACACCTCCACCTGCCCCACACCTCCATCTTCACCACACCTCCACCTGACCCACACCTCCACCTACCCCACATCTTTACTTGCCCCACACCTCCACCTGCCCCACACATCCACCTGCCCCACACATCCACCTGCCCCACTTCTCCACCTGCCCCACATATCTACCCGCCCCACTCCTCCACCTGTCCGACGCCTCCACCTCCACCTGCCCCACACCTCCACATAATGGATATTTTTTTCTCAAGTCAGTTCCTGTCTGTGAGTGGTTGTGGTTAACAGATCATAACATACACTATTAAGGTCTTGTAAGTATAACAACCTTGAGATTGGTTACTTGTCGTTTTGTATACTATTCAATAAATAACTGGATGTCAACATTTTGGGAATTTTTTGGTAACCAACTGATGAGACTCTCCCGTCACCCTCGGCATTTTAACCATCAATAGCCCGATCTCCAACAACCACACAGTGTAATGGTTCATCAATGCTCAACATCAATACACTAAACCAGGATGTTGATGATGATGGTAGTTGTCGCTTCTAACCACGACCACTTGGCTCACTATATCTCACATGATAACAGTGAGGACAGACGCCATTAAACCACGCCACACCTGTCAGTAACCCGTGCACCTATCACTCTAACAACTACGACGGGCCTAACAACGACTGTGAACCAATATAACGAACTACACTTTTACAGAGTAGGATTTAACAAGTTGAGAGGGAGAGAGAGTGGGGAGGGAGAGTGAAGAGTGGGGTGGGAGAGTGGAGTGGGAGAGGGAACATACGAAAGTGAAGAGTGCTTGATGTTCGAGGATTTGATACGGTATTAGAATGCTTTTGTCTATTTGATCATATACACATTTTTTGATGCATGAAATTACAAAGGTATATACAACGTGGGATTACCTTAGTGTTTACATTGTGAAGCGTCCCACACATAACCATGACGTCAATAGTAAGGACGGGTTACTTCACAACTACACCTACGATATGTTTCTATATATTACGTAAATCTCTCTACCGTATATTTAGAAACTTTTATAAAGATGGTGACTAACTCCCCCAACATTATCAATGCTAAAACACATGTGTCCCCCCCCCCCCCCCCCCCCGCTTCCCCGAGTGCCTAAAGCTCAGTTGATCTCCCAGGTTGTCTAAAGTTCAGTTCAGTTCTAAACTACTCAAGATAAATCACAATTATGTACCATTGTTTCATTCGTAACAGCTTCTGGCTCCTTATATACAGCCTGAGGCCCATAAGCCCCGTAATGCCACTGTTACCCGCGGTTTCCAGTGAGAGTGAGTCTAGTATCATTGTCAATAGTATTTTTTTTTAAACTTAACTTTATTCGGTTTTATAGCTTAGACCCTTAGACTATAGTAAATTGCATACGAAACCCGTTGGTGAACAGAGAGTCAGTTAGCCATTGAGAATTACTGAATACAAGATGATATAAACAAGAATAAACAGAATGTACAGTACGTGTTCCCCAAGCCTTACGTCATTCGCTTTGGTCGTGCTTTTTGCCCCTAGTCCGGAAGCTGATGACGTCATTGTTTACATCTATGTATCTATATTTATTTAACTGTGACGTCGGTCTAAGTAAGTAAGCTGATCTTGGGTAGGGTAGATGTAAGGTACTGAGGACATGGCGGTAACAGAGTCCTTTGATGGATACTTTCATTCTTGTTTTCATGCTACAAGTTATTTATCACTCGGGATCCCCGCCACAAACCTTGGCAGTGCGAGAGTCAGTGAGGCCAAACACCTACTGTGAAAACCGAGTGTCCTTCACTACTGTTAAGATGTATGGGGTATGAATATGACATGAATCAGGGAGGGGAATATGCTGGTTGTCGTAAGTGGTTTCTTCGTTGTGGTGTTTACTGGACGTTAGCTACTTATTATGTTGACCAACTACATACACTACAACTATCTCAGTAATACACCTTAACAGAAATAACAACTTTAAATACTGTTCTTGGAGTTTTCAGGTGAGGGCCTAATCAATAACTGACACACCTAAGTGATAACTGTTAATTAGCTCATAAAACTTACTGTATTTAATATATCAAAATGCTACTGTGATTTGTCATACTGTACAAGATTATTAATCGCTAATTAAAGGACATTATTATCACAGTTTTTTTCAGTTTTTCAACGTGTTTATTCATTTATTTTTCAGTTAGTTTAGCTCATATTTATTGATTTATCCACTAGCGAATTCCACTTGAAATACCACAAAGCATAGGCCTATCATCTGTCTGTCTGTCTGTCTACCTAGGTGCTCTGTGTCAGTCTGGGTGCCTGTCGTTCACCAGTCATCACCACAGGCAGAGTTCAACACCGTTTTCACAATAAACTCGACCCACAATTCCGTTAATGGCCGTAAGTGAAGTGATTTATGGCAGAATAATCTAATGCTCGAAACATTTTTTTAATGTCCTAAAAACAACAACAATTAGGAACATGATCATCACCAAAATTAATTATCACGAGCAATTAAGAGCTGAAATAAACGGTAATTAGCTGTAAAATTATGTCGTTATAGAATAATAACCAGGGACTGCCCGAGAACATCTACCATGAGTGTGTGTGTGTGTGTGTATACTTCTCAGTGTGGAGGTTACCAAAGGTGAAAATCAATTATTAGATGTCAGTAGCACGGTGGCCTCAGCGTCTCTTTTTTATAAAGATTATATATATATATATATATATATATAATCAACACCTCAACCCGCCAGGATTCGAACCCACGGCCCACAAGCCTATGACTGTGACCGGGGAACGCTAACCACTGGACCACCAGGATGCTAAAAGCAGTCCTAGACTTTGTTATATTTCACACAAAGCCTGTTCAACGAGCTTATGGCGCCGTGAACCTCTAATGGGGACCACCCGCACCACTTAGGTGGTCAGAGTAACGTTTTACCAAATCCGGCTTCGAAACACGAGGATCCATATATATTTCATTAGCCCAATAAAGCACGCGGACTTCTACATACAATCAACACCTCAACCCGCCAGGATTCGAACCCACGGCCCACAAGCCTATGACTGTGACCGGGGAACGCTAACCGCTGGACCACCAGGATGCTAAAAGCAGTCCTAGACTTTGTTATATTTCACACAAAGCCTGTTCAACGAGCTTATGGCGCCGTGAACCTCTAATGGGGACCACCCGCACCACTTAGGTGGTCAGAGTAACGTTTTACCAAATCCGGCTTCGAAACACGAGGATCCATATATATTTCATTAGCCCAATAAAGCACGCGGACTTCTACATACAATCAACACCTCAACCCGCCAGGATTCGAACCCACGGCCCACAAGCCTATGACTGGTGCGGGTGGTCCCCATTAGAGGTTCACGGCGCCATAAGCTCGTTGAACAGGCTTTGTGTGAAATATAACAAAGTCTAGGACTGCTTTTAGCATCCTGGTGGTCCAGCGGTTAGCGTTCCCCGGTCACAGTCATAGGCTTGTGGGCCGTGGGTTCGAATCCTGGCGGGTTGAGGTGTTGATTGTATGTAGAAGTCCGCGTGCTTTATTGGGCTAATGAAATATATATATATATATACACTAGCAGAAACGCCGCCCTCGGAGCGGCTCATTCGCTAGGCCACGGTAGGACGCCACCCTCCGGGAGGCTCTACATGTCTCACTGTTCAGTCCCCAAAACTTCTTCTTCCATCAATAGTTCATTAACGGTGTATGTAAGTGCCACCATGTTTTTCACTAGAACGGTACAGCAAAGTGTATTTTTTTAAGCATTAAACTTATTATTTTATTGTCTAATCATCTCTACATATAACATCATCCATCATCACTACATATAACACCATCCACCATCACTAAAGATCGGTAAAGTAGTATACCGAGATTCTCGTGCGGACACACAAACACACAAACAGACATACTGACATACTTCTTTGTTATATATATATATATATATATATATATATATATATATATATATATATATATATATATATATATGTATATATATGTATATATATATATATATATATATATATATATATATATATATATATATATATATATATATGTATATATATATATATATATATATATATATATATATATATATATATATATATATATAAATGTCTGTGAATATTGGGGTGCTGGCGATCAACATGGCATACATGCCCTAAACTGTGGTCACTTTGTAGGATGGTGTAAGATGGCATATAAAACAGTCAACAACATGACCCAATACGAAAATTCTTGCAGACCGTCAGACTCAACGTATCTAGCAAGTACTCTGATGGGTGCGATGCCTCTTTGAAACTACAAGACGACAACTGATGTGGGAATACATGTTTCTCAAACCAAGTATATACATATGTCTTTCAAAATATTGCTTTACCCTAGGTTTATCAAAGAACCATAGATCCTGGAGCAACAGCATCGTCACGGTCCAGAATTACCTGGTTTCCAAATTCAGTGAAGTCACAAGAAATTCCTGGGCTTCCAGCCACATGTTGCAACGCCTCAGCAAAGTGATCCCA